>OX461809.1:63497351-63811782 GCA_949802685.1 Dicyrtomina minuta
GATAAAATAATGTTATAATATAATAGTACAAAATTCATAGCGATGTTTTTGGGCAGCGACATAATTTGTTTTAGAAAAACGGAATTTTGGGTTTTCGTAACATTTAGAATTTAGATACTGTCAAGCTAAAGTTATTTTGGGACACTTTACCGCTTATTAAAATTTTTAGGCCGGTTTGGTGACATTTGTCTACCCCCTACCCGCAGTCATATTACAGCGATTGTTTGTCCTAAACCTCGGTTTTTAAATAGCACATCGTTGGAAAATTGTGTTTAGTTAGAAACCGTTGAAATGCTAAATATTATCATGTTACCTGTATAACTGGTCAACTTCTTTAGTTTGCAATATGAATATGTCTGAAAATTCCTAGTATTTTTATATAATTATTAGTCAAGATTTCAAAACACTGAAAAACATATTATTGGTACCCATGTGTAGAGTAAATTACTCACTAAACCCTGTAGTTTCAGTCTTTTGTCGATTGTATACTTTAAAATACAAAAGATTATGGATCGTCAGTAAATGACCTCACGGGTCAAAATATATATTGATATAACCTTAAATTTGGAGCTGCGATCGTAAATATGAATTTACCGTGCTTTTAAAAGAACAACTTTACAAAGTTTTCAAATTGTAAAACGTAATACAACATTTTAAAGCTCATAAAAAAAGGTAATTCCTTTATTTCCAGGTTGTACAATAGTATATAGGAGGAATTTAAAAACAACGGCTTAAACATATATTCAAATAATTTCCCTCCATAAATCACCTCACGGGTAGAGTCATTGTGTCTGCTTTGGATATTGGATGGCATCCTATGTGAAAGATAGCCAATTACTTACACAAAGGTAAAAGCTGATGACAGCGTCATAGGGTCTAAAAATGAAAATATTTGCATTACATCATTTATGGACGACCCCTTACTAATTTTAGACTTCTTCGTAATTGAATAACACAAGGCTTAAAGTTTTCCAAAAAAATCAGAAAACTGAAAAAGTAGTAAGGGGGGACCATTGGGTAAGGTAAAATTTCTATATAATTTCCCATATGATTTTCGTGATTTTTCATTTCGACGAATTTTGAAAATTTCGATATTCGTTTTTGGCGCCAAAACGCAATTTGCACCGATATGATTATATACGTTGTAGTGACCCCGACCCCACCACGTAGTACATGATCTGATATCGTTTGCTTCATTTCGGATTTTACACTTGGGGTACTTCCCATGTCAGCCATTTATCCATGTTGAACGCTGGAACAAACAATATGTACCAGCTGTAAAGATGCAGGACCTGGCTGTCCGAATATCTTACAGTAACAGTGATGTAGTGCAGAATGAAACATTTATCCATCCGAGTATGCCATATTATTAGCATTCAAAATTTTAAACGCACCTGTATATAGAAGTTTCCAAATCCAAACGTATAATTAATAAAAAAAAATTTGAGGTAAACAAATTAAACATGGTGTTAGTGTATTGCAATTTAATAACGTACTAAATTTTCGCCCACCTTTGGCTAATCTTCCTCAGGGCGCTGACTCTAAAATTAAAAGGATGATACGCATACATTGTTCGCATATGGTTTAATGACGTCCAATGTACAGTAACTTGAACAATTTATCTATGATGATCACTCTAATTTTATAGTCAGCTTAATAGGCAAGATTAGCTGTAGGCCGAAAGCAGTAGTCACAAGTTGGAAAATGTAATAACTTATTAAATTGCAATCCGCTACCCGTATATTCTATTTATTTAATTAACATCTTCAGTGGATATTTATCTTATAAATTTTTAAAAGAATATTTTTCTAAACATATATTTGTAAGGTAAGAATATTTTTACAGGTATAAAAATGCTGAAATAATAGTTCATTTCATAATTCGGACTCTTTGGACTTGGACCCGAGGCATCGTAAATTCGATGAAAGTTGCGATTATTACATCTTCAACATTATTATAGGAATTTATATATATTTTTTTTATTTGATATTTTTCCTCCCTTTAGACCATCGCTCTACTCGATCCGATTCCCAGGCCATTTTTCAAGATGCAGAGCACGAATTATTTGAAGGGAATCACAAAAAACGGAGATGTATTGTATAAGTTACGGGTGTTGTTTGTAAAAAAAATGTACATTTTCGGTTGAAAATGGTATCACATCACACCAAAAGCTTGAATTTGAACTTCAAGTAAAACTCATTCGGTGCTGGACTCCTCGTCTACAATATTCGTATCGTTAGTATGTATAGGTGGTACAGTGAAAAAGAGATATTATAGAATTCTCTCTATCTCTCGAAAGGGCGAAAGCCCATCTGTAAACAAACAGACAGGTATGTACGAATACGACTCTCGGTAGTTGTCTACTTGTGACTTTCATATAGAGCTGTGAAACACCTTTTTAATATGTTCCTCATATTGAATATGAGCCTCACGTAAGTTCTGACAGTAATGAAGAGTTTTGAAAGAACAGTGAGATTACTACGTTCCTGTCCTGCCCTGTACTGTACTGTACTGGAGGCAATGTACAAATGGTGACTCTGTGACTATTATATGTCTGCACGCCGTACATATTGGGACACATCTAAGTAATACACATTGAAACACAAATTACTTGTTTGCACACAGGCAGAGCGACAGACACTCGGAAACGAAGCCACACAAACACCTATGCATATGCGCTTGCATAATCAAAGGTACTTTCCAAATCCAAACTTTCATTTTCCTTCCTTTGCAGTCCTCAGTTGAGACTATATGGATATCCGAGATACAAACCGAGAAAAATACCATGTACTCCTTTGGCACAACAACATTTTTGTAGCGTTAACGTGAGCTCATGATGCAACTTTGAAGCTTTGATCTGTAGCTTGGCTGACGATGAGGGTTATAAAAAAAGTTACACAAAAAGTTACAAAGTTGATGTCTGCTGAACCGAAAAAATCAAAGAGGCATGACACGATACGAAACGATAGTATTTTTTGTTTGTCTTCATTTCTTTAAGTCTCGATTTGAATTCTCTTTTTCTCTCGATAGTATGCATTATTTTCAAAGAAGTTTTCTGCACACATATTTTTTTTTTTGTATTACAGTTACAGAGCTGCGTCGATTGCTTGAAGATGCATTGTCAAAAGTGAAAATAAATATACAAGGTATATCATTTTACATGTAAATCATTTTTAATACAGTGCCCTACAAGCCTACTGACAATCAGTTCATTTTCAACACATTAATAGATTTTTATTTTTTGTAAAGTTTATGTAACACATTTGTGTACAGTGTATTTTGTAATATACAAATCTAGTGTTAAAAACATACTAATAAGAATACGAATGACGACCTACCACAAGCAAGGCGTTTCAAAGGCTAAAACATTTGGGCATAGATTTTCGTGGATTGATTATTTATTAGTGGCCGATGGAATGAGGGGGATATGGAAACAGGATATTAATGTATTTTTAAAATTTATTTTCATTGGTGTGCATCCAAATTCTTTAATGGTTTCCGGTGGATAGTTTCTACATCAAGGGGACGAACGAACGGAACTCAGTATAATATCCTAATATTGATATTTGCTATAATATTATCTATTATCTTCCCTAATATTTATTTGTAACTTCACAGGTTTTATTAATTTGATACTGTGCCAAGTTTCAATCTTGGAGATTTTGGCCCTAGCACATGATTTTTGCTGTTGCGTCCGCTTTTTTCGCTACAATTTATAGTCTGAATAATAAAAGATCAAAGTTGTTTGCGAATATGTATATTTTTTGCAAAAGTTTGGAAAGACTAGGACCACAGGGCTCTAAAAGACTGTAGATTTATGGATGCACGTACAGAATTTTTTTAACTTTGTTATGTACTCATTTTCATGCAAATTGAATAACCTTGGGATTTTAGAGGGAAGAAAACACACTTTAAGTTAAGGTTTGGATTAAGTTGTTCCAAAAATTTTAGAGTTGAAGAGTTTAGAGTTCAGCTGGAGCTCAAAGTTGAAGCTCAATATCAAAAACGCCAGAGTATTTATAGCTTCCTCGTGTTTTCTAAACCAACCTAAATCATGGATCAGACAAAATCCTAAAAACAAGTGGAGTTAAATCATCCGGAAAACTAAAAGCTTTGGGAGCATAAGGGAATGATAACAAATACATACTTTGTCCATTCTAGAATTCTAGACTAGACGATACAGCTGACTGCATCTTTTTATCTTAACATTTCATTTTTATAAGCTGATGGGTTGATGTTTACTGTCTTGATGCACTGAAGTTAAAGAAATTGATCGGGGTGTATCTCTCTGTGGGTAAGAAGTTCCATTTAATAATGAATTGAAAGTTCTTTTCTTCTTTGATAAATGGACAATGATATTATATAATGGACGCATCCATTTCAAAAGCTTCCTATCGATCTACCCTCACTTCTGTGACTTTTGGGGTGGACGTGGAAGACAGGAATTGCAAGAACGATCTTCAAATCTGTTAATTAAACACTACTCTAAAAAGAACGCCCTGGCCCCTTGAAGAATAAAATGTAAGGAATCAAAATCATGATTATTTAACAATAATATTAAATTCAGCTTGAGGTACAATTCAGTACTATGTTAATTTGTGTAGTGTACGACCGTTTCATGTGCGCCACACACCTTTAGCGTTCTTTCTAACTGTGAAAGTGAATCTTCTACATCACATATCACATTCCTTATATTTCCGTGTACTCTTCTCTGTACACGTGCCTGAGAATACTCACATAAAATCAACAGATCAACAGATAGACACATTCTTGCAACATGTGAATACACGTACAAAGTGAGAACGCCCCAACTGTTGAGGACATCAACTAAACTCAGAATCACATAATCACATCCTACCCAACAGAGTGGTGCCATCCATCGTTCTGCAGATCCTATATTAATAAAATCCAAAAGACGTTTTTTCGTCCACTTTCCGATTTCCGCTTTCCGATTTCCACTTTCCGACTTTCCACTAATTTTTAACGCTTAACACATAAGGTGCATTTGGTCGTAAAATATAACAAAAATGAGCTAACTATGCGCATTAATTTAGCTAACTGGGAGAAAAAAAGAGTCGTTAAGAATTTGATAAAATTCAAAAGCCTTGCCACAGTTTGTTAGCTCCGGTTATGCCGAATAACGCCCAATACCGCCCATTGGTATATCAACCGATAGAAAATTAAATTGTCTACATTTTGACACCTTATTTATTAATTTAACTTCGCCCAGTGATTGCTACCGTACTGTACACTGTCAACATACAGTTGAATTTGTATTAAATAATTCGAAGCTAAAAACACTAAAAATTCGATCTTTACGATTTGCCTAAGATATAGAAACCAATTCTTTAATTGAATCTGAATAAATGTATCAATTCGTGCGTGGCAGGTATTGCTTTTGGCTACTACACCGGCTTCTGACTCTTCAACAGGTGTATAACAACGTAAACTATCCTAATTGTGATAAAAAAAGCGGCTAATGTAGTAAATAATCAAAACCATAAAAGGAAGTGTACTGTTAAAACTGACCAAAATTTATTTTCAATACATCATTTTAAGATGTGCCATATTTGGATTTTAAAACAATTTTAAAGTAATAAAACCTACTATGTCATTAAAAATCTGGAGTTAAGCCAAATAATCCAAGAAGTATTCTACCTCAAATTCTACCTTCTTCTGCAATTATAGTTGTTAGAATTCAAAACTGTATTGTTTAATCACTTTTGCTTCCGTGATAGTTATATTTAAAATTGAAATATTTAGTTTTTTAAATTGCTTAACCTTCCACATTAGGGTACATTTACACTTCCCATACGAGTCAAATTTGTTCAACTGCATACAGTATTATCTATCAATATGCGATCGAATCATCATGAAATCATATTAAAAGACGAGTCTTTTACTGTATTTGGGTCACGGTGTATACGTACTTAGGTAATAAATGGTCCACAAATGATGTCACTCAGATTTTGACCATTTTAGGACCCACCCACCCCCGTGCCATCAATTTAACACACCAACAGTAATGTTGGCCATCGCATGTCCATCCATGTACCAATGACATCATTGATGGACAGCCCCTCGTTACATTCATCGAGACTTGGTACAATGAAATGAGGGCTAGAGCTAGAGGCAACGATCGAAACAAACTAGAGCAGCTGTAGCCGCAGGCCGCAGCCGATAGCAGGGTAGACAAGATTTGAATTTAGAGCTGAAGCGAGGAAAGCATTGAAATTCAAAATGCTACTAAATTCAAATCTCGCCTTGCCTGTTCCATTCGCATCTCCATTGCATGTTAGGTTGACTGCTTACTGAGTGCCTACTACTTCCTACTACTAAACTACTAACTACCTAAAATTCAAACTGGAATTTCAATTCCAGTTTCCAACCGGACTACAATTTCAGGCAAAAAATTGAAAATCAATCCTTTGCAGTTTAGTGTGATTTTTGGTTTTAATGCTGTTTCCCCCGCCTTGATTCATTCATTTTTACGGTTCTGATCATTCCCCTGTTTTCTTTGCTCTCTCAAAGAGTTGTTCGCAGTTTAGTCTCAAAGTTAAGGTTAAGTTATAGTTTAGGAATCAAATATGATCATCCCCATTTCAAGCTAGAATCAATAATTGTGATCATCTCCATTTAGTACTAAAAGCAATTCTAATCATCTCGCTTTTTCAATAAATAAAAGTAATGTGATATGTTAATGATTAGTTAGGAGTTTCATAATTCTAAACTGTGTACCTTTGGGATCATCAAAAAATGTCCATTTATTCCATATGACCCTCCTGTTATCAGCTTTCCTCAGTCAGTGAACATTCTCTAGATCTAAATGATCTAGGTTTAAAGAATAGGTTTTGTAGTATTAACACCATACGTGTTCATTGCACAACAACATTAGTGTTACATATAACAACACGATTAGTAGCATACTCATTCTAACAGTTTACACTGTAAATCACTAACTGTAGTCCTGTTGACCGCGGCTAACAGGATTCACTGTGGATGTCGCAGTTACAAGGAAGCAGTTACAAATTAACAGTAAAGTAGTCAATGCACTCCTATTTTTCTAAACGTGTATAGGTGGTACACGAATTTACATACAATTCTAACGAAACTAAACTGCGCGGCACTGAAGTACAAGGAAATCTATGTATTACTAATAGTACCATGTCAGCCTATTGTAACTGCGTGTGCATTAGCAAGTGGTTCAAGGGGGAGGGGGAGCGAGCAGTTAAGTGAATTAGCTAAAGTTAATGAAATAGAAAATTCGTAAAATATAAAAAAAACAAAGAAATATTATTTACAATAAAGATTATTGTAGTTCTGTGTCGTTATTTTATGATTGACTGGGAAATCGAACTTAAAAACATGTGATTTTAAGATTCTGCGTTTACAGATTGTAAACTTCCAGAGGTTTTTAATTTACGCGTTCTAAATTATACACTTAATGTGAGTAGTTGAGACTACAAGCTATCAATCAAAACTAGCCAAAGATTTCTGGCACTGCTCGTCTATCAGCGCCAGACAGAGGCTGATCCATTTTTAGACATAATAAAATTTACGCGCACTATAACTACTATATTAATACTAGTAGCAAGGCCAGTTGCCATGCAACTAGGGTGTTGTTTTGGATGCCTCGGTGTGTGGAACAAAAGTTTAAAGATACTGCACAGTTGTTGACAATGTGTACATTATCAGCAGCAAAGTATTTTTATTCTCAACATTTTTATAATATTATTAATTTTTTACGACCTTAACCGGGAAACCCATAAATAACTCCACAACGGAAACCTTGTAACAATTAAAAGACTGAGCTGCAAATTCTTTAGATATAGCGCATAATTGGTACCCTTCAATTTCCTAAAAGGACATTCAATGAACAGCATGGCGTACAATTTGTCCCCTTGAAGACCAAAAATAACTCCCTAACAACACGGTGTATAATATGTCCTGTTGAAGACCAAAAATAACCTCCAATGTCCACAACCCACAGCCCTAAATCTTGACAGCGGCTACTTTTATTCGTAATATTGCCTAAAAATTTGTTTTCACCATAAATTTTCAGTAAGCCGTACTAAGTCTTTAATTTATAGCTGTGAGGAATGAAAAGTTGATTATAAATTTAAGACTTAGTACGGCTTACTGAAAATTTATGGTGAAAACAAATTTTTAGGCAATATTACGAATAAAAGTAGCCGCTGTCAAGATTTAGGGCTGTGGGTTGTGGACATTGGAGGTTATTTTTGGTCTTCAACAGGACATATTATACACCGTGTTGTTAGGGAGTTATTTTTGGTCTTCAAGGGGACAAATTGTACGCCATGCTGTTCATTGAATGTCCTTTTAGGAAATTGAAGGGTACCAATTATGCGCTATATCTAAAGAATTTGCAGCTCAGTCTTTTAATTGTTACAAGGTTTCCCTTGTGGAGTTATTTTACGATGTTAGCCGTCGCTGTTACTCAGACCAGGGTCTATGCTGCTGTACTGCTTAATGTCCTAATAACAATAACCCCACTTAAGCCTTGCCGCACAGCAAACATGCGTAAGGTTACCTTCTGAAATAACTTAATACTTAAAGTCAAATACGTTAGGCTAGAACTTTAAATGCCACAGTACGTAGGCAAGGCGAGCTGCGCGGGCGATACGTAACTAAAGGTCCTGAACTTATCACACTTCATTTTTCCTTCCCTTAAACAAAGACGTCTTATAAGTTTCGTTCAATGGCTCTAAGGAGACATGAGCCAGACATGCTTTCGATTAAAGGGAATAAGTTTGCTTCTTTTAATTTAGCCAAGGCTCTGCGCGCTATCTTTCCTTTGAGGTTACCGTAAATGCTCTAATACAACGACCTATTATGACCCGCGTTGTAGTGAAACCTTTGCATTTCCAACCACATATGCGTAATGCTAAAGCATTGCGAACCCCCGCGTTACCTTAGGGACCCGCGTCCCTCTTTTACCCGCTTACTTTAAGGGCTAGCCTGTGTTACCCTGAAGGACGCAAGAGCTTGCAAACCCCCTAATAAAACTGAATTGAAAACTATTCTCTGGATACAAAATCAAGATAGCTAAGTAGGACTGTCCTAAGAGTTTCGTATCTATGCGATTAACGGGACTCTGTCAGTAGGCAGGTGAGCGAAGCCTCGCTTTAAATATTTTAGCATTTACTCTAATTGTTGATACATGCTTTAAAATAATAATAATAATAATAATAATAATAATTTATTCATTGGGTCGATTTAACCGAAGTTCATACAACCAGGCTCAACCAGTCACTGTGGGTGAGGAAATTGGAGGCTACCGCGTTAGATCGTCTCGGTCTTTGTACCCTTTCACCTATCCCCGTCCCCTCCTCCACAGTAAAGGAGTCTCATTCCCTAGGCCCCCACAGTACGTAGTGGTCACTAAGGAGCACCGAAGGAGATTGGGTTTCAATCAACCATCCAGTGACGTTTACCGTACAACACCGAGCCGTAAACGATTAGCAGTGGCCGAGGATCGAAGCCAGGTCTGAGACTGTAAATTTCGTTACAGTCTGCAGTCCTAACCACTCACCCAAGCACGCCTGCTTGCTTTAGAATATTACTCAGATCTAAAATAAAAAAACATGTGTAATATATAACGTAGGTGAGAAATCGAAAGTGGATCTGAAAGTTTAAAAATTTAGAAGAACTAGGGGTCTTTGCTATGAATTCAGTCGCTAATGCTTCATTGTTCAAAATTAATAAAATGCAAATTGGAATCTGGATGTGGCGTTTTCCTAATAATCACATCCAGCATACTACGGATTTACTTTAATCCAAAGTAATATGCCCATTATTGCAATCCAGTTTTGAATGTAACTTTTTCATAATAATGAAATCCTAATCGGAATTGTATTATTGCCAAGTAATGACATCCAAATCCAAATATCGGAATTGTATTTTTTCTAAGTAATGAAATCCAAATCGGAATTGTATTATTTAGAAGTAATAAAATCCAAATAAGAATCTAAATGTGACTTTTTCCTAATAACTAAATCTTTTTATTCTGAATCTAAATAGTTTTCATTGATGCAATCTTTTAAATTCAAATATTTCCTACTAATGAAATCGAAATTGAAATCTAAGTAATCCTTAGCAATGAAATCCAAATAATTATTTAATTCTGGCGTCTCTCTAATAATAAAGTCCTTTGAATCTAAATATTTCATAATAATGCAATCCTATTTAGAATATGAATATTTTAAACTAATATAATCGTGATCCGGTTCCGAATATAATTATTTCCCATTATTGAAAGCCAAATCAGAGTATGAATGTGACTTTTTCCTGTTATCGAAAATAAATATTTAAGCCTTCGTTTTTCAGTTTAGCATCTTTGTACTTATTTAAGCAGATATATGCTAACCAAAGTGATTGCGTTGCCATCCAATTATCAGAGACAATTTTAAAACCTACGTGGGCGTACTGTTAACGCTTTTGCACGCGTAAACTCTTTTTAAAATATTAACTTGGGTATCAAATAGAACCCTTAAAAGTGTAAACCAGTTCGCAATGACGTTCGAACTTATAATAAGTACAGTTTCCTTATTAAATTGTGATTTTGGTATCTTAAATCAATTAGCTAAAAATTTCACCAAAATCTGTTTGACCTACAATAGGATAAATAATTTAACTTGGTATTGTGTAAGCATATTGAAGTGTCATAAAAGTTGTTACATTCCGTCCGTAGGACGGGCCGGGTTACTTGTTTATCATATTTCCTGACCAACTGGGATAAACCAGATCAGATCCAACCCTATCATTAACAAGGGAACGACAGATTAAGCTATCATAAAGAATATACATTCCAGATTCACGAAATGGGTTTCATAAGTGCAATAATAACTCTGAACAAGTGGTTCGTTAAAGTTTAACCAGCTGATTAAATATTTTGGTGAATTTGCAAGAAGCTTGAAATTACATAATTATTACTAATATGACCATATAAAGCTAAAATAATACTGCTGTACTTATTTTCCTTCGTTACATGCTGGTTATAAGGGTAACATATTTGTTTTGGCGGAGGACTATAAATAACGTAATATTTGTTTACTTCAATTCTGTAAAGAGCATGATGACTAAACCGACTTAATGAATAAATAAATAATGATACGAAACCAAAAAATATTTGTTATTCTTTATTGCATTTGCAAACATAATTATTAGAACTTTGATCATTCGAATCATATTAATGGAATAAATTAAAAACCAAGTTATCCCCCACATAATTCTCTCAGACTGTCGGACACACATGAACTTGCATAAATCAGGATTGCGCTATCATGAGTATAGTTGTAGCTGAAGTTATTACCTATACAGATAGTGGAGAGTAAACAAGTCTAAACTTAAGAAGCACACCAAACAATTTTAATCGCCCTTTTAATTTTTGACTAGGTCCCAAGTTGGCATGTTATCCACAGGATACATTGACAGCTCTCTCACTCCTCATAAACCATATACACGCAAGTTTTCTTCGTATGAAAATACAAAATTCAAGACCTTGAGACCTCGAGACTTAAAAGACATAGTTTAATGATATTACGTGCAGTTATAAGGAGAAAGACGAACATATACTTTATCCTTCGCAACACGTTCAACTATCCGTATGCATTCTTTAGCTGTTTTTTTTTTGTTTCATACTTTCTCAAGAGGCAAGTTTCTCTAAAACTATTTCCTTGTAAGTAGTGACTTTCCATGCGGTAGAGCGTAGAGTACATTGCAGCTCAGTGTACAGTCTAAAATTGCAACGTACAAAAAGTACTGATCCACTGCACTGTTTCAAACCCACTATAAAGACTGAGCATAAAATCTCGCGACAAAAAATTGTAGAAATTTGTATTTTGTGCTGCAATAAACTGTTCCTCTACGTTCATATATTATGCACACGTCTTTATGCTTTCCAGCTTTGCATAAACTTTTAAAACTGAGTGTATAGCCCTCACCAACAAGAAGAATACAGCAAGGACAACGACGGTCTACAAGATTTTGATGTAAAAGTGAAACAACATGAACATGGCGAGACAAGATAAGTATGCGTACTGCTCCCTGCACAAGATGAATAGTCCACATTCCACTTCTCGCACTAAACACTACAGATTCGATGGCTGATTCACAACAACTTTCCCTGAATGAATGTCAAGTAGCTGTAAGGAGGTGAACTTTGAAATATGTTAGATGGAAGCTGAAAAGTGAAAACGGAAGTGTGTAAGCCAACGCTCCTCTGTGAAGTAGACTGTCTCGTATGATCCCCAAGGGTTAAATTATTATGTCGGCAACCTAGAAAACTGATTTTGTTTAGTGACAATGTGACAAATAAATAGGTCGACACAATATAGTTGATAAAGCTAATTCTTGAGCCTTGGTTCTGCGACGGTAAAAACTAAATCAAGACTTACACAGTATTCAATCAACATTTTTACCAATCGAGCCTTTCAATCATTCAATTCCAGCTTCCACCTCGAAAGACGTTTGGAATTAGGTACGCACACAAAATATAACCAACATTATTTCCCCATATAGTTTAAAAATCGTCAATATTTTATTATTTACAAAACAACAACTAAACATAGCGCTGAAAACCAAAATTTAAATCAAACGTCAGATGTAGAGTTGCACCTTTTCTAAAACTAAATACTATTCTTATCGTTAAAGATGTGCTCAATGTTTATAAACTAAAAGAGATGTCAACTTGGACATGGATGAAGAATTCGACAAAGATAAGTCTGTGCACAAGGTATAAATAAGCAACCCGAGCAGGGTCCAGCGGGAAGTTAATCTAGGGGGTATATTTAACCCTCCGGGATACATCTGTGTACCCCTCAACCAACAAATCACCGCACCAATCAAGGAACTGATTCACCGCGCTAACTTTTATAAAAATCAAATTACAACATCATCGTCCAAGTGTAGAAGTAACCTTTACATCGTAGTTGGAATGATTTAGGACATCCAGGAAAGGTTTATTTATACATTGTCCGTTAACTGCGAATGTCCACTGTGACAGGGGTGTCCCAGTGGACAGGGGTGTCCCAGTGGACAGGGGTGTCCCAGTGGACAGGGGTGTCCCAGTGGACAGGGGTGTCCCAATGGACAGGGGTGTTCCAGTGGACAGGGGTGTTCCAGTGGACAGGGCTGTCCCATCGAGAACTACCTTTCGAGCTTAGGGACAGTTTTTGATAACTGCACCCTACGGAATTACGTCAAGTATGTCGACACAGCATGAAAGTTAGAGGATGCTTGAAATGATTAGCGAGTGTATGGTCTGTGGATATAGATTATGTACGGAAAGACTGCTGTTGGCTTGTTAGGCACACATTTATTACACTGTCTACGTTTCTTACATAAGGATGAAAGGCTGTTTCGCCGTAGTTGCTCAAGAAAAGATTCCAAACCTTCCAGTCCCCTGCATCCCCTGCAACTAATTATACCATACTAACATCTGCGCAACGAGACGTATTTACGCTACCTGGCTATTTAAGGAATCATTTAAACGGATCAAAAAGAAACCATCGAGGTATCGAAGACATAGACAAAGCTACCGTCGGCCACAAAGCTGGGCTCAGGGTTGTCCACTTGGATATATTATATTATATTTATATAATATATATTTCATCTTCATCTGTCATGCCTTGTTTTTCGATAACTAATTCCTACAAGCATTTGGATTTCGCTCGTTTTTTCATTCTGTTTGATTATTGATTCGTTGGGGTTGTTTTGAAAGCATATTTTATAACGCGTGGTCCTGTATTTAATATTATCAAATTATTGATGTATATTAGCGTGGAGTGGAAAATAGATAAGTATTGCGAAGTAGTGATACGTTTACAGATCTAGTGAGACAATTCGTTGTTTTCAAAGGATTACCACCAAGAGAAGTATGGTTTGAAATTAAAAGGCAAAGCCTTGGTCCGGCCCTGATAATACGATCACTATAAATGGATTATTTTATTAATATTTTTGCCAACTTTTGACTGTAGAGGAGAGCTGTTTCGCTCTTGTTTTTTTAACACAAAACGTAGGTATTTATAATTTTGAAAACGTGTACGGAAATTAAAAACATTCTTATTTGATGGCGAAGAGTACAAAGTTTTAAATTAGTAAAACATTATTACGAATAATATTGTGAAAATAGTACGGAGAAATTGTTAAACCATTCACGATTGCGATTGACGCCATGTAAATATTAAAAACTTAAATAAAAAAACGTGCCCTCAACCTCTGTTTGTACAAAAATATTGCATGATGGACGGAAAGTCTTGAAAAAACTTTCTGTTTACTGTGTCCTCGTCCTCAGTGAGAAAACGCCCAGGCCGCGTCGTCTTGATTGGCAAACTTGATTTGGTCTGGCTTTGGCTTTTCTTTTAACATTTTACTCGCAGACGAAGACGTGAGAATAGAAGAGGACATAAATTCATGTGACTGTTTTGGCTTTGTGTAGACACACAAAAAATGCAGACTACGTTGAATTCCGCCCAATTAAAATGTGGCAATAAATCTAACATAGGAAAATTTGAAATTTACATTTGAGGAAAAGTTTTTGAAAACGAATACGTATAGGAAAAAACAAGGAGGCCTATTGTATTAATAGAAAAGCTTGTCACTCCTAGCTCTCTATACACTTGTGCCAACTATAATTATACCTACCTTTCACCCTCATTCCACAAAATGAAGAATGGAGGTTTTGGAGAGTAAAAGTAGAGACAGCCTCCTTCCGTATACATCAATAGTTTTACATTTACGTCAATAGTCCTACATAGAATTTCGAGAATTTCCAAGATTCCCCTGAACCAGACACAGACACGGGGCAAATCATCAGACACTCCGCTTCTTCTTCCATCTCAACTAGAACCAGCAGCAGCAGTTCAATCATGATTCCTTTTTCATGCCTAACTTCTGATTTTCTCATACAGTCTCCGCTAATCTATGTCGAGAACTTTACATTTCCAGCCGTAGCGCGTATATAGTTGGAGCCATTGTGCGCGTAAGTGTACATGAAGATGATGAGATGAGGGCAGAGGCAAAAGTTGACTCGAGTGTCTTCAACTCTGATTTCTATTCTCTTTCTCATCATGCAAGCAAGGCAACACTAGTAAATCCATCGAATTTTTAAATTTTGTGTATTTTCTTCTTTTTTTTCTTCTTCATTTTTCATCGTATTCGTTTACTTTCATTGTGTCTCTCAATTTGTATTCTTTCATTCTCAATCCTTACTATTTTGCCTGGTGTGTGGGTTGGCTTGAACAGGTAAGCTTATCTGACTGAGCTTGTCAGCCACTTACCTAACCAATATTCACAATGAACGTACAGTAACTCTTACACAGTTTACAAAAACCTTAATACAAACTTCCAGATTATATTTATGCAGTAGCGATGAATAGTGGTCGTTTAGATATTTTATGTCTACACAGAAAACCCAAGACAAACTCACGAATATTTTTTTGTCGTTTAAAATATCAAGGGAGTAAAATAGGTAAAAAACTACTGTATGATTCAATAAAACTATGATTTGCACTATCGTTCAAAAAAAAGATAAAAGCACACTTCTGCTGATGTCCTTAGTTTCAGTATTGACATACGGAAGAAACTAACTTGTTCTTCCGAGAGAAAGCAGGCAGAGCTGTAGCACAGTAGACACAATCACCACCATGACACAATCATGACATGGAATATAAAAAAATCAAGAAAAATCTACTCAACTATTGTCGAGTGTATACAGGTAAGCTAAAAGAGAAGGAACCGCCGATTTAAGGGCAGCCAAAACCACAAACTTGTTCACACATCTCTTTTTTTTTCTCTATTTCAAGACAAATAAAAGTTTTATGCCATGGCTTTTAGTTGGGTTGGTGGAACCAATGCAATTTGGGAATCGTAACTTTGTTATTATAAGGAAATTGTGTAGGAAACTTCAAAATTCTGTGAATAAAGATATTTTAGTTGTTGTAATTTTTGAATCCACTAAAAATTGTTCCTCATATTATTATTACTATACCACTACCAGTTTTACAAGTATTTAATTTGTAATTTCAAAAACCTTTAGAGCATATTGTATAGTTGATTGAGATTGAATTTTGAGTCTTTGAATGTAATTTGCGTGTTTTGGTTTTGGCTTTGTAAAAAGTTGTAGAAGAACCCTAAATTAAATCTAATGATTATTTATTTCTCTCATTATAGTTTTTAAAATACTAAGCTCAGTTTACAAGTGTTTCCTATTCCTGCGAACCTGGTATAATTATAATAAATTATTATATAAGAGACTGAGAAGTCTGTTTGATATCTCTGTGATAAACGGAAATTTTATACACAGGCATTTCCCCCGGACTTTTTCCCTCCAATCTGTTACGTAGAAGATCGCCCCCCTCCCTCAGTCTCAATGTCTCAAAATTAAATCACAGTGTAATATTTGAGTGTACATTGACTTGTACAGGCACGTATTCTTAGTCATTATCCTTATACCAAATTAAAAATTAAACTAAAAAAATCTAATTAAAACTAAAATTAACCTGGTCATTATAACCATAATAACCATCAATATTTCGCCTTATTCCAACCTTATGTGTAAATTATGTAATTAAGTGATTTATAGGATCTAGGCTTGCACATTTGAAGATTTTTTAGTCATAGTGTATAAATAAAGTATCGCACATATTTCTGTACACATAAAAGTTTTCTGCTAACTATTATACTTATGAACACTCTTAGTGGACCTTTTAAACATGTATTCACAATTTTCAATTTTAATCTATTGGGGAACTTAAATTGTCAAACTCGTTTTTTTATTATACTTCACTTGGTTGAAAGTGTATTTTTACAAATTTTTATTTAATGTATTATTAAAGAGACCAATTCAGTTTTATTGAAGCATACCTGCACTGGTTTAGCAGGACAATAATAATACTATTATTCATTACATAGGTATATCCTTATTTAGCTTCTTGCTCACTAACGTCTAGTAAATGATGACAATGAATATATATTACATCCCGAGAAATGGTATTTTTGTATTTTAAATGCGAGTATAAGAGACAATTTTCTGTGTTGCTGATTGCGGCAAAATATTCCGAGGAAAAATTTCCGGGTGGATAATGTTCGTGGTGGAAAATGTCCTAGTACCTTCTCTATGCCTACGCCCAACCCAAAGTCTGGTGAAGTAAAATTAAATTAGAAAATTACTTTTTTTTTTACTTTATACTATACATTTATGCACGCGTGTACTAAATAGGTTGCTTATTCAAATTAAGTTGAAGTTGAAATGAAGTAGTTGCAAAAGAAAATTGAACGAGTTCTATAATATTCTTTTAATGTTCGATCCTCCTAGTCCTTGAAACATTTGACTTTGGATTCGATTAAATTTTTAATACTTCATATTCAGCATTTTATGAGATTTAGTTACTTCCGTTTGATTAACACAAAATTATTGGGCGCCTGAAAGGGAAAAGGATCTTCAAAATTCATATGTGTTTCAAATATAAACATTGGAATCGAAACTGGCTAATATCCATAACCGTGGTAATGGTAGCGAACTTAGTGAAGCATTCTTTTATAAACACGAATTCCAAAAAATATTTTCTGCATACTAAATCATTTTTCTACTCTTGATAATGCTTTCCCACTAGATGTTAAAAAATTCTATCAACCTACAACTTTCCGTAGGTAGGTACGTACATCCCAAATGAGAAATAGCCATAAAATAATTTCACGAGCATGACGTTTTTAATTTATTTCGCACAGTGCAGCTACTGCATAGTATATGTATTCTGCCGACGGATAAAAAGTTTCCAGAAACGATTTCATAATAAAATCAGTTCTCATCTAGCATTAAATACACATGGTTTACAAGTAGTTCTTTGGTTTTATAGTAAAATAATGGTATTGCATGCTATTCACATATCATGCATACTATCTCCAAGAAGCCTTGCATAACTTACATTACTACATAATTGCTACGTGTAGTTGTA
Source organism: Dicyrtomina minuta (assembly GCA_949802685.1). NCBI lineage: Eukaryota > Metazoa > Arthropoda > Collembola > Symphypleona > Dicyrtomidae > Dicyrtomina > Dicyrtomina minuta. The sequence goes on from OX461809.1 coordinate 63,515,327, forward strand.
TACACATAATCATGATTTCCTTACATATTAAAAAAAAATATTATTTCAAAAGCAATCTTCCGAATAAAAATCCTACGTGCATTACTTCAGCATGTGAGCTACAGCTCAATGTCCTAAACAGCATGACCAACAACTAAAGAAAACCGGAAGTCGTGGATGTGGATGTGGATGCCCAGGACGTTGTAGAACACTTCTCGGAATTTTCTTACTTTGTTTTTATATCCCAGAATCCCAATACAATGCAATTTGATTGCAGAATCGGAAACCAGAAAGCCTGCACGAGGAAATATATAAAATTCACGAGGTAATAAAGTAAAATGTGGTTAAGTGTTATAGTGTGTGTGCAATCTGCGTTGCTCAGCACTTGAGCAAAGCCGACTGTGCTGCGTAATCTCCCTTTATTCTACTTTTGGTGAGCCACTCAGGCAAATTTGTATTTGGTATTGACATGGAGTAGGACATTCAGATCTGTAGGATTTAGCTTTGGGTGACAAGGGAAGGGAGGGAGATGTAGTGCAAGCAGTAGCGCATGGCGACGTAAATGGTTAAATTAAGTTAAGCGTCAATTACATTAGGTAAGGCTCATGTGGAAATACTGTGTGTCGTTCGATCTCGATCTCACAGACGTGATAACATCTCAACCTTAACTGCTCCACTATACATTACACCAGGAGAGTATAGCACTCGCATTGGTCTTGGGAACAGCGCAACTTCTTCCGAGAACGAGAACGACTACAAATAGTGTTTCCTACATGCTTCTGCTCCCGTAACTAAATTTCCACATCTCACCAACTAACTCACCATACAACAAGGCATTTGAACGACTTTTTTCATGGTTTTTATGTGGGTAAGGTAAAAGCAAAGCACGTCGATTTTCGACTTCGACACTCGATGACTGCTGCTCTGTTGTTTCAACAATTTGCTGAGTAGACCCAAGCAGCATGAGCTGGTGAGTGAGAGCTAGAGTTTACCTTTCGTAGGCTTAATGCCCGACCATTCCCTGTTTGGGTCTCAAATATTATTTCAGATTCGCATTTACATAAACAAAGAGATGTGACACATGCAAAGCTTAAGTCATGTTATATATATATGTATATGTATATGGCGTCTGGTGTGTACGATTTGAATCTAAAGGCTGTCAATGTGTAGATGCACAATACATATAGGGCCCAAAGGCCATGGCTATATTACTTATTATATTATATCATCATACGTAATAAAGCTGAGGTAAGTAGCGGAACGTAAATGAAATAACGTGGAAATCGAAACCCGTAATGGTGTCGAAACGAATCTGTAATGGTGATCCATGCTATTACTGTGTATCCACATACTTCCAGAGAAAGAGAGAGAGAGAGAGAGAGCTCCTCGACAACGACAACTATCACATGTTTCCCCATCCTGACTTTCATCTGTAAAAAGTTGAGTATTGCCAAAGTTGATAATATCAGGGATCAGAAAACAGGATCCTTCCCTTATTTGCAACGTTTAGAGTTTTGCTCTTTTCCACTTCAGGATGTAATAATAGTTTCTTGGATCGAGAGGTTCCCAGTTTTTTTTCTCTTCCAGCCTCAATACGCCAAATACCGAGGGGAAGAGGACAAGGATCGGTATGGGAGGAACGAGAAACGCGTCCGTGTGTATATACATACCTATTTAACATTTTTTAGAGCCCACTTCATATATGACCATGATCGGCAAGTATTCAAGACGAAAAAAAAACTTGAGTACAGACGTTTACAGATATTAAGGAAAATATTTGGGTAATCCTGCGGAAGACATGAGAAATATATTTCTGACTGAAAACCTTGTGGTATACTTGCAAATAGTGGAAGAGATTCATGATGCAAATCTATCGGAGGAACATAGTATGATCCTATTTGTACCCACTTATTACAGCATCATTTGGGTAATGAGGGAACGTGACGGGTACAAATAAACTGGAATGGATATTCTCAACTCGTATGATACTAAACACGCAGAGAATCTAACAACATTCCAAAGCATCTTCTCAGAGAAGTTCCACGAGCAGGATGTTATATTTTATTTGAAATTTGAAATAGCCCCATTAATGGTCTTTACTTTAAAAGTAAACTTTAGCTTGATTTTTCACCCGCATAATAAATATGACTTCACTATTTGTACACCGCCCTTTTATTATCTTGTTCACTCAGCATAAAGGAATTAAGGAATACAATAATACAATAGTCTGCATCACTTTTGTGAAGGAAAAAGTTAAGCCTAACAGATATTTATGGTTAAAAGTTTTGAGGGTTGTAGGAAAGCTACCCGGGAATTTGCTATGCCAATATTTAAATACTTGCACATAAGTGGCAAAAAATGAAATGAAGTGTTTAACAGACCTTTCAACTTTATTTGTAAATAGTTGGTTTTAATACTGTATATATATGTATGCAATAACAAAAGCAAACCTAAATTCAAAGCAGCATTAGAATTGTAGCAAATGTATACATGCTTGAAACAGGGAATAATTCGGTTAATTTACGCTTACTTTAACCAACAATAAGTACGAATAGCTGGTAGATGCTTTAGAGGGATGGCTGGCTAACGACTAAATTTGATTTTATATCAAATTAAGTTGAATAGTAATTCCGGCAAAAACCCGCTGCCTTGTGTACTTAAGTTGCAGGGTCACGAAATTGTTTGGACGCCTTGCGTGAATTTCTTTCAACTTAATTTGAGCGAGTACATGTCGGTGAAATTAAATTAAATTATATGTGCAAACAAATACTACAAGATTGAAAGATTTTAAGACGTGGGTAAACAAAACAAAATCACCAACATTCCAATATTCCTCCAATTACATCCTCGAGCGACAGCGGGGTGATGCGAAGTTGCATTCTACAAGTTGAAATATATTTTGGTGTGAAACGCTTTATTTAAGTATGGTTTAACAAAAAATGTACTGACACATAGAAAATTGATAAAAAGCGCAATACCGTGATTCGTGATAAAATTACACAATTCTCGACAGTTGCACTAAAGTAAAATTGCAAAACTAAATTTTTAAAACCTATAATTAAGAAATTCGAAGCACGTAATTCGCATAATCAAGTTAAAAAAGCACAATTCCACATAATTTGCGAACGAAGTCACATATTGCGAAACCAAAAAATCACATAGTTTCGGTCGCCTTTATTACTTATTAACAAATGCTACTTCTGCAATGCTATAATGAAGTACCGTATTTGTTTGAATAAGCGCGCCACCAAAAATTGAAACTAATTCATAAAACATTATGCCTAAACACAGTTTTTTATTAAAGGTAAAATTTATTTTTAAAAAAGTAATAAAAGTAGTGAATATTAGAGAAATTTTTGGCCAAAATATGATCCTACTGTGATTCAGCTATTTTAAACATGTTCTGTAATACTTCCACTTTTCCTAGGGATAATTATGTATAACTCGGCGCTTGTTTGATCCCCCAGGCTTATTAAATAGTTTGGACTCACAGCCCGGACGCTTCTTCGGCCAAATACATAATTTATTATTTTTCAACTTATTCTACATCTTAAAGACCAGGCCCTCCAAATAATTAAAAAAATTAAAGTTCGTGTGGGTATCAGTTGTAGCAATGTGTACTGATTTTGTGCATGGCTATAACATATGGAAGTGGGTAGCAAATGTCCGGGTAGCAAATATCGGGGTAGCAAAAGTCCGGGTAGGAAATGTCCGGGTAGAAAATGTTTGGTTACCGGTTTTGAGAATGAACTTTGACAAAAGCAAGTGAGAGATAGTGAGTAACAGAAACCTAACTAGAACTAGAACGCACGAAGGTAACTTAAAAACTAATTGCGTATAGAAGTTTAAAATTTAACAATAACAACTATGCTGTCAAAAAGTTAAAGTTGCAAAATCTCTTTTAGAGTTCACATAATTTATTTCAACTTTTTTCTCTTCAAAAATGCATATTGTGTTTCCACAAGGATTACGGAACAAGTCATTTTAAAAATATACCAGAATGAACTTATCGTTTAATTACGAAACGCACTCTTGCATGGCCAAATGAATGAATGAATGGTAATTTCTCCAAAGTCGATATGTCTTGTGGCCTACACAGCTATTAGATTGTACAGATCTTAAGGTACAGTGGGATTGCGATATAATGTACTTCCCGGTCTATCATTAAAAGTACGTCTAGCGGAGATCCCGATACTAAATGAGTGTCTTATGTATTATACAGATAATAACTCCACAACTGATATTACTAAAGAACATAATTGTTGTCTAAAGAAACAAACCAATGCATGTATATTAATCTTAAACTTTCATTGTCCACCTATTCGAGGTACAGTATCATTGCATATTGATTTTTCTGTCTTAAGGTTAAACTAAAGCTTAATACGAAACTATTGTGCATTGAAAATAAAAATAGTCAAGCTGATTCACAAATCCATGAACTCCCAAAAATGGCAAATTAGAATTGCTGAGATTGTTTAAAACTATCGGGTATTGTCTCATTTTTAAACTTCGTTTGTGGAAAACAAGACTCATATCGTAAAGCTTATACGCTATATACGTTATATCACGGTTACACTGTATTAAGCATAAATAAAAATAGTTGTATCGTTCTCGTATATATTTCTTTCTCTCTTTTCGGGTTTAGGGTTAAATACGAATTGTTTACTTATAGCTTATATAAGTACCGTGAAGCTCTTATAGATCCCGGGTCTCTGATACATCTCAGGTCTTCGACAAAGTTTCAAACATACCCATGGTCTCTATTAGTTCCCGAGCCTCTAATAGATCCTGGGTCCAGGGAAAATTTTTACGCATATTTCCCCGGGATATTTTTTTAGCTTTACATAATATATTGATAATTATTAAAAGAAAAAGTATTTCAATAAAATCAAATTACATTCTTGCATAATTTATTATGAAGTAAGAAAACTCTCCATATATTTGAAAATGTAAGGTAACTTTTTCCAATACTTTATGATTAGTGACATTTTACAAGATGTTTTGACACGTTAGTTAATTGATGCGTATGTATCTCATATATGATTTAAATTTACAGCATATTTTTCAACTTCTACGATTCCTAAAGCAATAAAAGGAAAAATAAACTATGCACACTGTGTTAAAATCTAGGGATGTGTACGACGACTACAAGTAGAAGCAGTATACAGAGGAAAGTACAATTTTAGCAGTTCCTTTTAAATGGTTGATAGCTTCTTCTGGAAAAAGGTGCTGCTGAAAAGAACCCAGAAAATATCGATATTGCTCCGAGAGAAAGATGCGTCGCCGAAAAAATTAAGAAAGAAATAAAGAAAGGAAGTAATAAATCTTTGAGAGTATAGTAGACAATATCCGGACTTGTACGAATAATTTTGGAATTTTGTCATTTCGATTTAAACCTGTGACAAAAAGATGCAGTCTATATCTTGAAGATCAGATTAAAAACTGTTCAGTGATCATTTCGTAAAGTGAAAAAGAAAAAACTTTAGGTTCTCATTAAAAGCTCGATGTTGAAGCTAATAAAAAAGAAGTGAAAAAAAATTTTTTCTTCCATTCCTTGAATCTTAAGATTTAATCTGGTTGCCTTTCATCATTGCTTTTAAGTTTAAGATTGGGAGAGAGAGTCACTCAGACTCACCCTCGCGAATTTTAAATTTCATACAGTTCCTTCTCATGCCCTGGATTACATTTGGCGTTTGAATTACATTTAATAATTTAAGCTTGTATGTATTACTTTCCCTTCTAAATTTTACTTTCACTTACTTTCATTTACTTTCATTGATTTAGTGTTTAGGGGAACTGTGCTCTTAAGTATAGTCTCCAATTGACATGTCTATGAGATAGTTTTGTGCGCTGTATAGTTAATGACACTTCACTTCTTCTAAAGAATGTAAAATGCCCGAGCCAAGTGAGTGTCATCGTCATCACAGTCAATGTAGAATGTAGAAAAATAAATTAGGTACCTGAGTTATACTCCCGGAGAAGATTGTCATTTGTAATATACGACTATCATTTGAGCAGAAGATTATTCCGATTTTGATGTAACAACCCTACAATGGAAGTTACATACATGTATTTACTCCCATAATGATTAAGGACTTTAGTCAACGAAATTCGGAAGATATTATAGGATTCTCAAGAATTCTTTCAACTCAGCGAGTAATTGAAATAAGAGGTAAAAGCGTGACTTCCATTTTTTGGGGAAAAGATGAAAGGCTCTCAAAGTCTCAAGTCCTTTTAAGTGTTAATGTTGAGTGTTGAGTTACAGAAGTATAATTTAGTAAAAAAAATTAATTATGTGAAGTTACACGCACGTTCGTATGCTGAGTAAGCGTAGGGTACTTGGTATATATACTATATTAGTAAAGACCAAGGAAGTAAAAGGTAAAAAGTTGATATTATTATTATTATTATTATTTCTTTATTGTGCATTTAACTCGGGCATCGCCCATTACACACATTACAGCATTAATTTACAGATAATGAGTTTCTTGCTTTTATAATTGATATTGAGAATTTTTAAAGATCGCATACAATACGAGTTGAATTAGTATCTAGAAAGAGTGCAAAATTTTTACGATTTAGAGTATATAGATTAAATGGATTCAGAGTTTTATCCCTTTCGGTTTGGTACCTAGGACAGGACAAAAACGCATGATACAAGTCATCAGGTTTTGAATTACAAAATTTACACATTTCCGCCTCATTAAAGTAAGAAGACATGCCACCAGCAGAAATTACGTTACCACCTAACCGAATTTGGGAAAATGTACGAATGTAGTGAATAGGAAGATAAAGTTTGAGGTACCCAGAAACCAGCGGAGTTGGTTTGGTAAACTGAAAAAATTCGTTGTAGGATGAGTTTTGAATCCTGTTCATGTCTCGCTGTACACACATATCGTTTATTCTTTGAGTAATTGCTTCAATATTTTCTCGAGCCACACAAGGAGATTGACACTGCCACACAAACGAGAAACCAGAGTCATTCAATATTTTTTTAATTCTTATTAAGTCATACATATATGAGTCATTTTCACACCTGCATTACTCATTAAGTATGACTCAAACATCAACTACTACGTACACCCATAGTTTAAGTTTTACATAATTTTAGTTTAAATTATAGTTTACAATTTCATAAGCTTAAAATCAAATGCCAGTATGAGCATGAAGAATGATGATGCATGTACATTTCTTGATATATGAATTTATCCTTCGTTGCATGCCTATGTATATATATTACGTTTGATGCATGAGTTTTAGTTCTCTTATTGTTTGTAAACAGCAAACTGCATGACGAGCATAAAAGCCTCATTACAACTAGTCATTCTTTATACATACATATTTCCACTGTTATTTAATTCTAGAGTATTTATATACTTATATTTATATTCTATAATATTCTTGATATTTCACATTACGTAATTTATCCGTTTGTGAGGATTTCAATTACGTTTAAATTACATCAACTATTTGATGTCGGACCAACTATGTGGTCATTGCGAAAGTAACCTAAATTCTTCGATTATTTATTAAATTATCATTTGGCACTCTGAATGTGAAATCAGGGATTGAATTGGATGATGGAGGGAGATTGAATAAAAAGTACTGCTTATGAAAGGTCGTGTTTTTCCGCCTCTCTCAAAAAGCCTAAAATATTACTTGAGACGTCTTGAATATTATTAGAGCTTCCATACGGTTGTAGCATTTTTACTTTACCCCAAAGTCATTATTTTCCACCCGTATCACTTTTCATCTTCATTTCTACTTGTGTTTACTTCTATTCTCGATATTGCACTGTTGTTTAAACCCATCTGTTTCCATAACCACTGAGTTAATGAGTCTTGGTCTTTTGACCCGTATCAGCACATATACAGATTTCCACTAGGGTGAGTCTGTCTAAATTTTCACCCTTTAACACGTTATAGCCCGTCTCTTAACAGAGGGTTTTCGAACGTTTCCAAACTCTTCAAAGTTTCAATTCTACGAATCTAAAAGTCAAAATTCACACACAAAATTAATCTACGAAATTCTAAAAAATTTATCTTCGAAATTGAAATTTTTCTACGTACAAAACGACAACAGCTGTTACAAAATCAAATCTTCGAAATTTTAAATTTTAATATCGTGAAAAGGTTCAGAAAGTAAATTACCATCAAAACTACTTAGCAACTTCGTTAAAAGTGCAGGTAGTTAACAAGTATATTTTAGAAGTGAAAAAAGAAGCAGTTTTCAATCCACAGACTCCGTGACTGAGATAGCTTCCAGCGCGTAGAGCCCACTAAAGTGAGTAGAACATTACCCTTAGTGAAGAATACAGTGACCCACGCAGTTGAAGAGACTAACCAGCGCGTAGTGGTGTATTATTTAATTCCACAAACCAAGTGTAGACTTTTTCATATGGTATTGGGAAGAACAGTTCTCAGTTTCCCCCACATCACTGCAGTAGTTCCAGGGTGTGGCTAGTGAAATCTGAAAGTGGTAGTGACAAAGTGTAGTAACAATAATCCCATGTCACCAGTGAAACCAGTAATCAAGACCGAGGGTATTCCAGAATCGAAGGTAGAGCCACCACAGCCGCCCAAGAGTTTCAGAATTCCGGAATCATCCCCAGTCCCACAAATCTTTACAGGCAAGATAGTCGTAAAGTCAGGCCCCCAAACCCAAAGATCAACGGAGCCTGTCCTCACTGCAGAGCAGACGGTAGTAGAAGCTAATAAACACTACGAACTCGAGGTACGTAAAGTTAAGTCTTATTATCACAAAAAGATAGTAGAACTGCAAGCTAAGTTAGGAGCATCTGAACACCTGACGGCGGACCAAAAAGCTAGCGTACCACTGCAGTTAGAGAACGCGGCATTAAAATCTAGACTCGCCATACTTAGAGCCGCGGCCCAGAAACATACTCAGGACAATATGTTGGGTAACAGAACCTTCAATCGCCCATTAGTCGACTTCGAAAAACTTAAAGGACCGTCAGATTACACCAGATGGTTCGTCGATATTAAAATGGCGTTAGGCACCGTTCACTTAGGAGTCATAGTGGACGAATCATATCCAAAACCAGTTTTCGCATTGCCCCCAACACTTCAAGAGGCTACAGACATCGCGAACTGGGAGGCAGCCAACAACACCGCCGTTTTGTCTATACATTCAGGCCTTCATAGGGATGTACTTCTCAAAGTGCACCACATCACATTGGCAAAAGACCTCATGGAAGAACTCTCAAGAATGTTCGAGCCCCGAAAAGAGGATGAACGAGTCCAACTTGCAGAAAAGTTCTTCGGCCTCCGTATGGCTACGGGAGGCGGCTACAGCTATCTAAATCAGCTGTTAGCCATCAACAACGATCTGGATAGAGCCGGGAGAAGAATGGACAACGAAACCGTCTTATGCTTCACCGTAAGTAAACTCTCGGATCAAGAGGAATACGTAGGATTCCTTCAAACCTGGCGTGTCTCCACCGTAAAGACACCCGAAATCCTACTGGAGCTACTTAAAGCCACCGACGACAACCGCGAACGTGCACTAGGTAACGCCGTATATAACCCACCCCAGGCTTTCAGAGCCCACCAAGAGGACGATAGATCTGGAGGAGGAGGAGGAACCGAACGCGGACGGTCCCGTTTCCGCCGATCCCAAAGAGGAGGGCGTAGAGACAATCGCGATGACGAAAATCATCGGAGAAGCGAAAACTCCCCACCACCAAGTTCATGGAACCAACCTGGTGGAAAAGCCAAGAGCAAAACCATATGTTCATATTGTGGAAAACCCAACCATAAGAAGGATGATTGCAGGTATTGGTTGGACGGCGTGTCTCCGCCACGGAGCCGAAGAGACACATCATCATCCACCGCCAGAAGCTCCCAGGACGGAAGTCGAAGAAATTCCAAATCAGGGCGCGGCGGATCACGTCAGCGAGGAAGAAGTTCGTCATCATCAAAAGTAGGTCGAGCCAACACCCAACTTGATCACTCATCTCGCAACAACAACAATAATGCAAGAGAACGAACCCCCGAGCGACAAAACAATCAAGTACATAGAAGTACCTCAAGACAGGAGGGAGGCAACAGACCCCCACCACCTGCCCATCTAGCTCAAGAAGATGTCAGCTTCATTGAAGCTGTTGCATGTCGAGCCACCCACACTACTCCGTGGAAAGGAAGTTTACATATGGACTCCTCATCACGTAGCAGCAGCAGTGGAAGGAGTGAAGACTCCCCCAGGCCAAGGCTGGCGGATCTTTTCTCTGACGCAGACACGTCAAGAAATCAAGACCATGCTAATCAAATGGCACTCCCTAAATCCCCTACATATCCCCTGTATCAAGACTCGTCCACAGAAGACTCGAAGCAAGAATACGCACATAGGAGGATGAACTCACATGGAGGAGGATTTCAACACGACGGTGTTGGCCCCAACTGCGATCAACACCCAGCACACCTACTCCGACCTGGACGAAGAGTAGAGAAACATCCAGCGGCTAAACATCGGGAAGATAGCCCCACCACTGGAGAAGACTCGGATACCGAAATTAAGCTATCACAATTTAAGCAAAATAATGCTTTCCTACTCCGTCCAAGACAAGGAGTAGAGACGACACCAACAAATGAATGGACGGATAGCTCCAGCGATGACACCGATTCGGACCTGGAACCTGTACAGCTGCCTCCACTTCAAAATGGATTAATTAGGACTAGGGTAACTAGGCAGGAATGGGAAACAGTATTGGCACTTAGACGAGCTAGAGCTCAGCATATTCAGTCGACCATCAACCCGTTTACGCCCCTAGCTCCGACATCCACCACCACCACACCACTCCCTCAGAACAACACCGCTACAGATTCTGAAGAGGAAGAAGTACAGGAAGACTACAATAGCAATGTAGCAGCGGAGGATGATGACCAACAATCCATCCCTACCGAGAGGACCCCGACTTCTCATAATATCGAAGAGACAGGGAGGGCCTCCACCGGAGCACCACTCGAAACGGAGCAATTGAGAAACAACTCACCCGAACGAGATGAAGCTTCCCCCCCACCAGCTAGACTGAGGATTAATCCAGATACAGAGGACATTGTCGTACCTACTGCCGGAGCCTCAGGATCACAACCACAATCACAAAATCATTCTACACTAGCTGCAGCCCAACAACACTCTGGTCCTAGATTCAGACTGACCCTAGGGCAACATAGATCCATGGCACCAACAATGGATAGTACCAATAGACAAGATCAAACGCCGATTCCAAGATTCCCTACATGTAAAAGAAATCCAGAAGAACAAAACGAATACAATGAATGGGAAAATCAAAATCAACTGGGATTGGCATACCTGGACGCAAAAGCCAAGAGCGGAAGTAAAATCCAGATAGACTGGAATGAACATGTCAGGGATTCAGCACCACTGGTACAGACCTGGAGAATCATAGCAGATGTTCTAAAAACAAATCTGGAAAGGGAAGAACAACTATATCAGTTCAACCGAAATACCGAAACTCTACGGGAACTATTCGGACACCTTCCAGAAGCTATGGAGACTCCTCAAGAGCACATCCTGAAACTGAACAAATCAGCTAATAGGAAAGCACGAATTCAAGCTAATTCCATGGAAGCGCTGGAAAGAACCATAGACTTCCAAGAGTACATGTGGGATCATTGGACGGATTCAAGAAGAAAAATCTGGGCCCGTAACATGATCATGAAGAACAGACGCATATGGGGACAGTTTCTTGACCTATTTGAACATCTACCAAGCGCAGTACACACGGAGCCTGAATTGTTCCAGGAACTAGTGCGGAAACAACTTCGCAAAGAGAGGATTCAAATCTTCCAGAAGAGACAAAATAGGCTAATGCAACCACCGCAAGGACGACAACCGCACATAGTACCCCCCACTATTAACCTTCCGGACAAAGAATTGGACTCGATGAGTGCTACTTGCTTAGGATCCTTCCTGGAAAGATACAAAAGACAGGAGGAACAACGACTGGAGTATGACATGGTGATGAAAATCAAGGACTTTCTTTTTGAGAGATTAACACCCGAGAATCGATCCGAACACTCCAGACGCCTTGACTACAACATAGAGAGGCATGGTATTATCCTGGCAAGTCAACAAGCCTGGACGCACCTAGCAAGACACTTGCGAAGACCAATTCAGGATTGGCATACTATTCGTAAAGGGTTACCATATCGACACTGTGAAGACATGGACTCTTCAGACTCCGAAAGAGATGAGCAACAGGCTAAAGCCACACTCATGGAGAAGATTAGAGCCATTGTACTCAGAAACCATCCAAACAGTAGCCGATTGAGAACTTTGTTCAGGAAGAATGTAGAAGAACATGGACTAGAAGCCGGAGGAAATTTGACATGGTTCCAGTTACCACCTCACCCGGATAAAGAAACTCAACGTCAAGAACTAGATCAAGTCTGGGAAGAACAATTACGAATTCTCCGCGCAGACAGTCATAAGGCATTCATGATAAGACCAGTACAGGAGATCTATACCCCATGTGAAGCGGAACACCGTCAGACCAAAAGTCAAACATATGGTCGTCTGACCGGAGCACCGGGAAATCACTTCTTGTCAATAACTCAAACCACAACAGAAGTATCTACGGATGACTCCGAAATTGAGGAACCAGAAAAAGAAACCTATAAGGATTCTAGAGCAAAAATAATTCTGGCCTTCAAACAGGATCGTCAAGCCTATGCTTATATTCGATCAAGATTCACAACTCCATCAGAGTCAAGGTTGGCAGAACAACTGCTGGCCATATACATGGCTAAGTATAGGTCATATGGGATAGGGACAGCAATTCGACAGACATGCCTGGACTTTCCAAAATACTATGAGGATTTCCAGAACAGTGGGGTAGTCACCATCAGAGGAGGTGAGAACAAGAGGAAGCTAGAAGATCTAACTCTATACTTCTCAGACTACATACCCGAGCCCGTAAACCCATTGCCCCTGACCCCCTCAGACTTCTCGACAGATGCGAACAACAACGAGGAGAATAACACTGATCTGAATGCAAATCTAACCGCAACAACAGACAACCCGGAGCCCCAAGTAGTAAAACCCAAAGAAAAAGAATATTTTGTATACACCCTCACAACGGAACTTGATGGAGGAAATCCAGCTTCAATATATCAAAGGATCAAACAAGAGCAGAACTCTACTGTAACATCCGCTGGAAATTCATCACAACAAACTACATCAGTAGATAGGGAAATACAAGAAAAATCGGCAAAACATCCTGAACTATTCTTCTACCGGGCACCACATGGAGGACTCCAGTGGAAGAGGAAAACGGACATGGAAAAACCCACTCAAGAAAAAACCTGGTCAGCCTACATGCAGGAGCTGGCGGACAAACGAGGTACAGCTGTTAGGTATCATCAAATCACACCAATAGCACCTCGTAGACTCCATGAGAGTAGACCTGTCCCCCCCACAACCACATTCACAACCCAACAACTCGGTTCTTTTCACTAATTACGAAGACGCCACAGTCAAAGTGGAAGTTAACGACTGGAGTCAAGTAGATGAGAACCAAGAGGAGCCCACAGAAATTATGGACGCTATGGAGACTTCTGACCCAATAACACTACCTGATACTATTCCCCAAACTCTTCCAGTCCCAGTTTCAATTCCAGAAGATTTGCCGGGGATAGTCGCATACATCACACCCAAAGGTAGACCCACAAGGATCCAACTCACGGATACAGTAGTGGAAAATTTGAAACTTCTGGCTCAACAACGCCAAGAAAAGGAGCGCGCTAAGAGATTTGTCACCCAAGAGGAGTACGATAGAAGACTCAAAGCATTGGACGAGCTCATTATAGTAGAACAGGCCCGACTAGAAAAGAACATGCACATTCTACGAGAAGCTCAAATACACTACAACAATGATCTGGAAGAAATTGCGGAATCATTTCGATCAGTAGGAACCAAAGATGCCATCGATACACTCGAAGGTTTGGAAAAATCCATCACTACTGATGAGTTTGTAGATATGGTCCAGTTTACACCTCGAAGGGCAAACTTCACAGTGAACGACTTACTCAATAACAATGAAGATTCTATCTCAAAACTACTGGAATCCGGGAGAGCGTCACAGACCACGACAAAAGAAAATATACAAAAATTGAAAAAGACTTCTACTTCCACCGGGACTTCCACCGGAAGAGGAGGAGCACTAAAACAAGACTCGAGACTTCATGGTAGAAGCGGTAAGGAGGGAGTTAATTTTTCCACCAGCAAGGAGGGCGTAGACTTCACTTCCACCAGGGAGGAAGCACACTCCACCACCGGAAATTGGAATTTTAACGTTTCCACCGGCAAGGAGGGAGCTCACCCCACCACAATCCAGGAGGGAGCACACTCCACCACCGGACATGGACTTTACCACCATTCCACCGGCCAGGAGGGAGTATCCGCCAACAGCAACAAAAGCAATGCGGTACATAACACCTCCACCACCACCACCAAAAGGATTTTTAACTCTCACACCAGCAACTTGGATGTACAAGCCACTAACAACACGGCAGTACGTAAAACCTACAAGACGGGAGCACGCTCTTTCATCACCCACCCGGAGGTTCTCTCAATCTTTACCACCGGTCAGGAGGGAGTACAAGCTGCAAGTATAGCTGTACATAACACCACCACCAGAGGAGAACTCCCCACCATGGGGCCACCACAACCGAGCACAAAAACAAAGAAAAATAAAACTTCCACCCGTCCCGGAGCTCAACACAGCCAGGAGGGAGGAGGTCAAAAATCAAAACCTTCCACCAACTCCGAAACTCAACATAGACAGGAGGGAGGAAGAAGTAAAAAGGCACCGGCCACCAACTCAAATCCTGCGACCGGACAGGAGGGAAGGAGGGCGAGTGTACAGAAAAAGAGGAGCACAGTAGGACTACGAGGAGCTGAACTTCACGCATATCAAAACGAGGAGCGAGGCCACCGAGGAAATTCTACATCGTCACTACCTACCTACCAACATCACAATAGTAAGGAGGGAAGGAGGGCGAGTACTTCTCGAAACAAAAACAATTCAACAGCAATAGAAGACACACATTTTCCTGTTCCAGACAAGATCAGACAGGATCAGACGAGTCGAAATTTTGGAAAGTCAACAACACATGAATTAAGGAGGGAAGAGGAGCTGCCACCACCACTGAAGAGATCGCGCACTGCCTATCACTCTACACTTCCACTATTTTTTCTCGGATGTATGTACTTCTTGATGTTGATCCTTGGCGGAGGAGCAGAAACGGTAGATGAAGGAGGACCAGTTATTTGGAGGAGATCGGAGAATCCACCTCTTTATGGGTACAATTCCTACAACATCAAAATACGCTTATTATCACCTTGCGATTTATTGAGGTATCCAGAAATCAATATGAAAAATGTGGGACACGAACTCAAACAACAATGCCAAAATGAATATAAGAGGACTTTCCTTCTGCCTCTCAAGGCGATCTGCCCCCCCATCAAGACCGAAATCAGGAGAAGAAGATCCGTTTTCACCAATGTAATTATGACGGCTCTCGCTGTTTTCACCAGTGCTGGACTTGGGATGTCATACCAGGCCAAACACCGAGCTGAAATGAACAGTGAACACACATTACAACTGGCCGAACATTTCAATAAATTGGAACTGAAAATCAAGGAAGACACACAGAATTTTAGAGCCTTCTACAAACAAATGGCGAAAATAACTGATGCTGTTAACCAAATAATCAGTGAACGGAAGGACTCACCTGAAGAGATCGAGCGACTGGAGTTTGATATTGCCTACCTGGTATCAAGACTCACCCAAAGCGGAGCGATGATTCAACACACCAAGAGGATCTGGAGCCGTGGTCATATGGATGACGAATTTTTCGACTTCCTGAACTTCACTTTACCGTGCGGGGATTTATGTCCACTGGAGCTAGCTGAATTTCGACAATGTAGAAGTGACCCACAAATGGACAATTTACATCTAAGTTTCATTGTGCCACTCGTCAATCCCAACCTGACACTTGTCGTAGCTGACCCATTTACCTTACTATGGAGGAAAGAAAATCGGACGTGTGATTTGAAATATCAAGGACCACCAAATGCTTTGCTTTCGAGGGATCAAGACTGTGTATTCGATACAGGGCTCGACTGGAGTTTCATGGACAAAGTGGTAGCAACAACACACCACAAATGTAAGCCACGAAACTCGTATGAAGACAAACTCAAATATGTACTTCAAAACTGTCGAAATAGCACAGCACAAGACGCGGAGGGAAGTGTACAAGTCAAAGTGTATAATGCGTTCTTTCACATATACTGCCCAGGCTTGAACATACGTGTAGGAACCACCAGACACACCCCCTGCCCCAATGAAATCTTCCTACTACCCATCACGACAACATTAACCATAGCGAACAACACGTATAGAGGAGATGTGCTTAACATTATCTTTAACGAGCATGAAGACCCCCTATTAGTGAACTCACTCGACTACCACATGGGAATGAAAATAGACATGAACAACTTGAACATCACATTTGACGAGAGCGACAACAGCATAGACACGTCATCATGGGAAACAGATAATAGCATACCATGGTACATGTGGATGATTCTAATTATTTTTGTTTTTCTGTGTATGGCTATTACAGCTATATACTTTAAGTGGAAATTGAGTGCGGCGTTCTTGAAGCGTGGGTGGAGAGGGAGTTACTGGGAGACCATGAAAGAAAAGGGAGAAAAAGAGCAGCAAGCTGAGCTGCAGTTACTTGGAACGGAGGGACCAACTGAAACACCTGTAGCCCCACCGAGACGAGGGAGACCCAACAGTAGTTACTTGGACCAACACCAACACCGGAGCCAAGGGACGATTCTTGTTCACAGACGAAGTGGAGTGGATGAGAATGAGGAGTTACGTAGGAGAAGTGCGCTTGTCACACCACACGGCCCACTACCAACACTACATCAAGCTGAGGAGAGAAATGTCACTGTACTCATACAATCACAGGCACCACCAGCAGTAGAAGAGGAACTACCCAATTCAACCATCGAACCGAGCCATCTGAGATTCTTGGAGGTGGAGTTTACTGATGAAGAGGAATAACATCACCAATATTTTAAGGGTTTTTTCACTTGCCGTATACCGCCTTTCAGACGACGACAATTAAAAAAAAGGAGGGTATTAAGTCATACATATATGAGTCATTTTCACACCTGCATTACTCAATAAGTATGACTCAAACGTCAACTACTACGTACACCTATAGTTTAAGTTTTACATAATTTTAGTTTAAAATATAGTTTACAATTTCATAAGCTTAAAATCAAATGCCAGTATGAGCATGAAGAATGATGATGCATGTACATTTCTTGATATATGAATTTATCTTTCGTTGCATGCCTATGTATATATATTACGTTTGATGCATGAGTTTTAGTTCTCTTATTGTTTGTAAACAGCAAACTGCATGACGAGCATAAAAGCCTCATTACAACTAGTCATTCTTTATACATACATATTTCCACTGTTATTTAATTCTAGAGTATTTATATACTTATATTTATATTCTATAATATTCTTGATATTTCACATTACGTAATTTATCCGTTTGTGAGGATTTCAATCACGTTTAAATTACATCAACTATTTGATGTCGGACCAACTATGTGGTCATTGCAAAAGTAACCTAAATTCTTCGATTATTTATTAAATTATCATTTGGCACTCTGAATGTGAAATCAGGGATTGAATTGGATGATGGAGGGAGATTGAATAAAAAGTACTGCTTATGAAAGGTCGTGTTTTTCCGCCTCTCTCAAAAAGCCTAAAATATTACTTGAGACGTCTTGAATATTATTAGAGCTTCCATACGGTTGTAGCATTTTTACTTTACCCCAAAGTCATTATTTTCCACCCGTATCACTTTTCATCTTCATTTCTACTTGTGTTTACTTCTATTCTCGATATTGCACTGTTGTTTAAACCCATCTGTTTCCATAACCACTGAGTTAATGAGTCTTGGTCTTTTGACCCGTATCAGCACATATACAGATTTCCACTAGGGTGAGTCTGTCTAAATTTCCACCGTTTTTCTGCAGTCTTGATTGAACAATGGCGTTTAATGAAAAAATCTGATCGAGGCATCCTCGACCTTTACGAAAACCAGCTTGGGATTCTGGTATAATATTTCTTGCTTCACACCACTTATATAGCTTATATATATGTAAATAATTTGGGTGAAGAGTTTAACAATAGTATTTATTAGAGCAATTCCTCTGTAGTTACTAGGGTCCGATTTGTCACCTTTCTTATACAACATTGACAGCTCTATTTCCCCCTATATATCAGGCGTTCTTTCACAGTTTAAAATAAGGTTGAATAGACGCAGCACTTCTTTATGAATTGAAGAAGTAGAGTGCTTCCAAAACTCGTTTGGGATATCATCTGTACCGGGAGCCTTATTGAGTTTTAGATTAGAAAGTGCAGTATCAAGTTCAAGCTCAGTGATTTCAGCATCAAGGAATTCGTCAGTATTAGTGAATAGGTTATTGTAATCTGATAGTAAAGTTTCTCGTTCTGGCATATTTACGGAGTTAAATGTTTCCCAAACTTTGGCGTTTAATTTGTTAGTTTGTGTCTGTTGGGGACGGAATTTATTTACACTGTGCCAAAATTCAGTAGTAGATTTTACTTTTTGGAGGCTACTCTTAATTGAATTCCAATACTCAACTTTTTTACTTTTAAGCAATGCTTTATGTTTTTTTTGTAGTTTAAAAAACTCGTGATAGCAGGTTTGTCATAATTACGTCTGAGGTTAATTAGTAGCTTGCCTAATTTTCTTTTGCTGTGCTTACACTCACTGTCAAACTATGCTTTGTGAAGTGGTGCAGAAAAATTGTTTTTATTTTTATACATATAACACTTGCTGGCTGATGATTTTATTTTACACGTAATTTGCTTGTTGAGAATATTAATGTTAGAAGAGGCGTAGTCGGTGGGACTGTTTAGTAGATCACAAAATTCGGTTGACATTTTTGGGTCCCATTTCATTTTCATTTTAATTGCTGGCGTTGGTTTTGACAGATTATGTAGACCTGATCTAAGCTTTAAAGTACAAGGAAAGTGACATGAGTCTGTTATATTTAAGACTTGAAAATCATCAATATCAGGAGTCAGTTTTAGATTACACCAAATCTGGTCAATAACACTTCCACCATTATTAGCCACGTATGTTAAATTAGCCGGATTATCTGACATACACCTTCCATTAACCACAAAAAAACCGTTTGACTCCATAATTTCCAATACTGTTTTACCTCTAGAGTTTGTAATATTGTCAAAAGAGTCTCTTCGTGGGATAAGGTTGGTTGTTTCAAATATTTCGGAGTCCACAGAGTTAAGTGTACCAATACGAGCATTTATGTCCCCACAGATTAATATTTTAGAGTTGTAAAAGCGTTGCGTTATGTCAACCAAAATATCTTCAAACCTTAAAACTAAATGTCTATACCTTGCTCCAGGAGGAATGTAAGCACAAAAAAGTATGAACGTTAATGAATTGTGCACACAGCTTAGTTCGAGAACAATAAAGTAACTTTCGTTTATGTATTCTTGTAAGATTGTGAACACATTATTAATTTTTAACCAAAACACAGACACCTCCACTTGCTCTTCCGCTTGAATCGCATTTTACTGCAAGGCTATGTACTACACTGTAAGATTTGTAATTTTGTCCGTACATTTTCAACTCCGGCTTATAAACCCAAGTTTCAAAAATACACGTAATGCTAGAGAGAATTTTAGAAGAGTCACAATCGTTTAAAGTTAACATAGTTTGTATTAAAAAGTTGTATTATTGCTTTAATTAAGATTTCAACTGTACTTATACAGCTAAACAATAATATATACATATTTGACTTCGAGACCATAATCCTATAATTTTTAAGTTAAAAGTAAGATGCATCATAATGAAAAGTATGAGCACCTTTACATATTTAAGGGTTAAAATATTCATCAAGCATTCGCTTACGATAATCATGACAGAAATATAATATCTAATAACAATAGAATTTTAAACTTATCTGTATTATTCTGTATGACGAAGCGAAACATTCAAGGAATATAATGGGGGGAAAACCAAACTTTCCTCCTAACCATTTCCGAATAAGGTAACAGGTGATACATATTCCATCTTAAAGCTTGGGAATAAATTCTCTCATCAATCATGAACAATAATTTTATTACTACTTTTAAGATCAAGATTGAAAAGTTTACCATGGTGATATATTTCAATCTGCTATCCCACGATTAATCTCCACTAAAATCCAATGTTATAAAATCACGACGGAATAATGGTATATAACTAACATACAGTTCCAGAGTTTGTTTTCAAATGTCAAAGAGAAGGGAAAGTTTATGGAAAAGCGAAACATGATACGATATACAATGCATGGTACGAACGATGCCAGACAAAAACCCTCGTCAAGGATACTGGCTTGGAGTATGCATATATATTCAGGCAGGAAATGAACTGAAAAATAAATACTATAAATGTTTACATATCCACAAGTCTAATAATTACCGTCTCTTTGATGTCAATAATTATTAAAGTTAAAACAATTTTTTTATAGATTGAATTTCTTGGCTTCTGACTATGATTTAGACTTCATCATTAGCGATGTAACTGGAGCGGAAATCAACAAAAAAACACGTGTCAAAAACAAAAGTAACTCGATCAGGATCTTCAGTCTCCAGCTGACTTTACTCAGTCGTCATGTGGATCTGTAAATCTGTAGGTGCGTAGATAGACATAAAAAACAGGAAATAGAATAAACTAAACTAACAATAAACAGGACATAACAACTACTCCACAGGAAATATTCTCGTTATCGTATAATATCGCCTACTGATCAATTTATTATTGTCAAAGTTTTGAAGGTTTGGACTTTGTTAAAGGTTGGTGAGCAAGGGGGGAAAGGAAAAGCCAAATATCGAGCGCGAAGTATCAAAATGGTTTTCTTCCATTTTTTCTCAAAAGCAAAATGGTGTCCTTCCGTTTTTAGCTGTAGACAGCCTTTATCCAGGCATAAACACAAAAGATAGACCCGTAATAAGACGTATTTCATGATTTTATTGGGATGATGCATAAATGACGTCACGCAAATTAGGGGTCGTCCACAAATTATGTCGTGGAAATATCCCAATTTTAGGATCCCTAGGACACGACTATCAGTATCAGCTGCTTAACTATTATTTAACTGGCCATCTTCATCTTCAAAATGAAATGATCCATATCCAAGTAAACGTATTTACACTACCTGTGATGTCATTTATGAACGATCCCTTACTACTCTTTTGGAACCTACCCATCCTCATATCACTTTAAAATTACGTAAATGTTAACCTTTAATATGGATTTTATTAATACCTGCCAAGACACACTGACTCTATTGATAATATAATTTATAGGAGATCCCAAAGTTTAAGATGACAAAAAGAATTTTTTCGCCTTCTTTCAATCAAAATTATCTGTACCTTTCCCACTTTTCACTGCATACTATTTTTGTGGTATGCTTGACAAAAGATACCCACTTATCAGTCTGGCACTTTGAGTCAAATTCGAACGTTTCAGTGTTTTTTCTTAATTCTGTCTTCACACTTGAAAAAATGATAACCAGCTAAGCTAAAACCTTTTATATAATACAATAGAATTAATTTCTAGGTATTAAAAATATTCGTTTGGGGTTCACCATTTGGGCGCGCTATTCAAAAAACCAACCTAAAAACCATTAAAATAAACCTGACGGCTGAATTTCAAACCTGACAAGTAAAATAACTTTTTGAGCAGAAAGAGCATAAAATTTAGCACATTTTACAACTGTTCCCTCTTCTGTCAGAACTGTCTTAGTAAACGATAATGAGGGGAAAAGCCAAATTTGTATGCTAAAGCATGTGCATGCAATTAGCATGGAAGTCACCAAAGCATCAAAATTGAATGTTTAACGTTTATTTTGGTTGTAGGACACATTCCGCCTGGACATTTTCCCCCCGGACCTTTTCCCCCCAAACAGTAACCCCGGACATTTTCCCCCCAAACCCTTATTAAAGATACTGAAATGCTCATTACATAAAGTTATGAATTAAGAAACGTTGGTTAGTAATGTAATATGTCACAAATACAAATGGAAATTATACTTTATTGAACCCTGAGCGTGGTTTGCGTAGAAATACAGGGAAAAATCAATTTTGACATAGAAAATTAAATCAAAAGAAGTAACTAGTTGTAATCATTATAAAATCTTTTAACATTTTAGTTTGTAGAAAACTTACTCCAGAAACACGTACTACACTATTTTCCCCGATATTACTAAAAAAAATGTAGATTAGTTATGTATACTGGCATTATATAAAATCCTTTCTTAATAGATGGGTAAGAAAACGAAAGTAAAACTGTTTACCCTTTAAATAACCCTTTAAGTATGTATGTATGTAGTATTTATACAGCTTATGACATTCAGGCATTGCCTATGGTCCACTGTTTTCTCATACTCATTTGCTCTATGAGCTTGCAGGGTGGATCAAGTGATGAAATCACAGGACCACTATAATGCAGTGCTCAGTCTTACTATATTTAAGAGAAATTGTATTCGGTGCCTAAGTAACGGCCGCCCATTTTGAGAAGCATAGATTATACTGGACTACTCCAGATGGTCAGAACATTTTCCCACTGAGTGGAGGGAACGAAACAAACAGTATTACATCCAAACCAGCCGAGTTCTTCATGCTCAGCTGAGAATGGTACTGTCTGTCCCGTCACCCACCGACAGTTCCAATCACGTGTGACGGTATTCGAAAATAGCTGGTACTTGAGCTTCAGAGTGTAGAGAGAGAGACGAACGAATTTGTTGCTTACTATACCGAAGTACGCAGGGAAGCCGAAATCTCGCAAGACTCCGTTTAAGCCAATTACCTATGCCACTGGAGATGTAAACATTTCCGCATATCTGTAATTGTACACACTAGCCCGCTTAGTAGCTCACTCCGCCGCTCAGACCCAACTCCTCAGCCAAGCCTATCAACTTATTTTCTATTCCCATCGGAAAGGAAAGATCGGCTACCCCGGCGTGTTCAGTCAAGCCAACCAAAAGGAAAACTAGACTTATCGAGGACGGTGGATTCCCACCCCTCGGCCACGGACCGGGTTTATAACCCTTTAAGTACATAGTGCCTGAACTTATTACACTATCAATTTAAAAAATAACTTTATATTAAAAAACTCAACTATAAATCATTAAATAACGGTACTTATCTATATTGCACGATAAATAAAAAACATCCTGTTTGGATATTATTATATTAGGGAATATTAATAAGTAAAATAATCAGAATATAATACTTAGAAGCTACGTCCGCTAGAACGCCTGTATTATTTTCTCAGAATACGTGCCCTTACACGACCGCGTAAAAGTATACATCAGTACCTTATTTAAGGATTTGGGGGGGGGGGAAAGGTCCAGGGGTGAAAAGGTCCGGGGGGAAAATGTCCAGGGGGAATATGTCCGTATACCTTTATTTTAGAATGCCTCACGATCAAAAATGATCGTTTTGCAAAAATACTGGTCGTTCAAATTTGACCATCACACGTTCAAAATTTACTCAAAATGCCAGACTGCTTATATAACAAACCACGAGAGTGTCAAATGTCCTGTATTCAAAAATTAAGTACAAAATGCATTTTCTACTCCTTTAAAGTGCAAAACGCGATTTCCACTACATTAAAGTGTAAAGCATAGCATCTACACATTTAAAGCTCAAGAGCTTTACCATTTTTTTTCAATATTTTCACATTATCATGTCTCGTTTTCTGTAAAATTGAATGAAATGACTAAAATTAGATGGTTCGAGCATTGGATATCGTCTGTGAAGAAACCAAAATGACCCATATCCATTTTTAGCTAGAAACAAAATTCAATTGGTGCAAAAATATTATAATATACCGTGATCCTAGAGGAACTCAATCGAGCAGTAATATGATTGCACTTTTCAAAAATATGTAAATAGAACAGTTTGTACTTTTCAAATATTTGTAAATAAAAAATTTTTACCTATTTTAAAATATTTAAATAGAAAATTTCGAGTGTTCAAACATGTGTAAATAGAACATTTTACAATTCACTAACGATAAGATAACATTCTAAGCATCTTTCTAGCTCAGTGTTTTTATGAAATATAGCTTAAATTGGGTATGGGTCAGTTTGATTCTTCACTCACAATTGACCATGTACCAATAATTTGGTGCAATTACGCATTTCGATGGACTTGGGCACGTCTTAACTAACGATACTATTTTCAACGGATAAATTTTGTAACATACTCAGTTACTGATATAGGGATAGCCCATGTTGAAGATAACCGTTTACGGTTTACGTAATGTTAAAGTAATGGCATGATGGTGGGTAGGTTCTAAAAGAGTGGCAAGGGATCGTCCATAAATGACATCACATGTAGTGTAAATACGTTTACTTGGATATGGATCATTTCATTTTGAAGATGAAGATGGCCAGTTAAATAATAGTTAAGCAGCTGATACTGATAGTCGTGTCCTAGGGATCCTAAAATTGGGATATTTCCACGACATAATTTGTGGACGACCCCTAATTTGCGTGACGTCATTTATGCATCATCCCAATAAAATCATGAAATACGTCTTATTACGGGTCTATCTTTTGTGTTTATGCCTGGATAAAGGCTGTCTACAGCTAAAAACGGAAGGACACCATTTTGCTTTTGAGAAAAAATGGAAGAAAAATCAATTTGCTTTTAGCAAAAAGTGGAAGCAAACCGTTTTGATACTTCACCCTCGATATGTAAGTGGCTGTCACATCTTTATCATTTATGATACGACTAAAAAAATTTTAAACACACTACACATCGTATTCCAGTATTTCAAGAATGAAGATCAGCAACAGTTAAAAGGAGTTTACGAATTTTGAGGAAAAACGGATCTACGATCATCGTAACGTAAACGTCTGCGACTGTGCGTTATTAGGTTGCCTAACATTTTCCCACCGGACACTTCCCCCGCTGAAATTATCCTTCGAAGCAGTAATACGAAAAAATTTTCGCCTAAACCCTTATTTAGGATGCTGAAAGATGCATTAACTTATAGTATAAAGTGAAGATTTATTAAATGCTGTACGCACAAATCCAATTCAGCCTAAAATTGAGTAAACCTTACGCAAGATCTATGTAGCGAAAAATAAAATAAACATTTTAAAACCTTGGAAAGGAGATTGAACAAAGTAGCTTACTAGCTAGAACATAATAATACTAGAAGTTAGGCCCCCCTGCCTACGGCAGGGTCCCCTGCGGGTGTGGGCAGAACGTGAAAGGACGCGAGGCGCATGTAAAAATATCGGAAGTTTATTTACAATTCAGGTAGGACACAATAGAGATTGACAAAATAATATAGTGCACATGAGTAAAGTACAGTTTCGTGGTAGCGATGGCAACGCTTAAGCATGTGACTTCGTTGCCCATTAGCCTTCTGTGTATAGCTCTTACCCCTAATTGGTGTAAATAAATAATATCTCATTTGGCAGAGCGTATTCCACTTAGTAATATCCAATAGTAAGTATTTGCTGATAAGGCTAAACATGCAGCAATTGGGTGAAAAGGAAGGCTTTCTTACGCGAAAACAAACCGCTGATTTTCGTTACCGTAAGCAGTTGTACCACTTTAATATTTATTTCAAAAAATTCTTGGCAAAAAACAGCTAAAGCAAATTCAAAAATATTTTAGCCCCGATACTGTTTCAAACTAAAATGTTGGAACAAAATAATGTCGTGTGCAACGGGTAATAGGTAGCCCAGAGTAAGCCTCCCGGGAAAGTGTATGAATTACACAAACCCGATGTAATAGTAGTGTAGGTTGTGTTCTAGTTTTTCTTGGCGCAGGCGGTGGAGGTGGCTGACTTCTACGGGTTTTGCTGGCAGTGGTGGTGGAGCGGGTTGAATTCTACGGTTTTTGTTGGTGGTGGTGGCGATGCAGGTTAAGTTCTACAAAGGCTGGCAAAAGCTGTTGATATGCCAAGTGAAACTAAAGCTGAGAGTTTAATTCAGTTTTCTAATGTCATCAGAAATATGGTCACAACATTTGACAGATTGAAGTGTTAGGGATCTCGTTTTCCTGGGCTAGGCTTACCTATTTCTCTACATGTCAACCTGGTTCTGTATTTCTAACGTGATTCTGCGTCTTTTGATGCCACTTGCACCTTTGTGCGTCCAGTGGTTCAGGAGCTATCGCTCGGATTGTGCTCCGCTACCTCACATTTTATATAGATTCTTTAAAGTGAATACAGAATACGGCTACCAAAAAGGTAAAGTAAATGTTTTTCAAGGTTTAAAATTTCATGTATTGGGATTTGCTTGTAGAAACGTTTATAACATAATATCGTGATTATAAAAGTTGAACTTCCTGAAAGGTAATGTGTTACATTTACTGCCCTTAGGTGCAGTTCTGTAGTTTGACTATTTACAAATCTGCAATTCACAGGTTATGGCTCTAGTAAGGACGTAGGAACTAAAATATATTAAAATATTCAAAGTTGAACTTTCTGAAGATTAACTGTGTAGGACTAATTTGTTCAAATTAGTGTTAATCATTAGTGCCTTTTTAAGTTGAGCTTTAAATAGTTAAACTTATAAAAGTTTAACTATTTAACCCCAACTTATAAAAGTTTAACTATTAAACCTCAGCTCATAAAAGTTAAAATAACCTAGACTGATAAAAGTTCAACTATTAAATCTATACTCAAAAGTGTAACTATTAAACTTAAACTCATAAAAGTTTAACTATTAAACCCAAGTTCATAAAAGTGTAACTTTTAAACGTAAGCTAATAAAATTTTAAATAAACTAAATTTTAATGTTTAATAACTATTACATTTAAACTTCTAAATGTTTAACTATTAAATCTATACTTATAAAAGATTAACTATTAAACCTAAGCTTATAGAAGTTTTACTAGTTAACTTAAACTTGTAAAAGTGTAACTAATAGTAGTAGTAGTATTGCACTATTGCGCCTCGCGTCTTACCCATGCACAGTGCTGCTTTTGTATTGTGATTCACGATTCCCCAGCGCAGGTACACTCTCCGTAAAAGAGCATGTGAAAGACGTCAGAAAATCATATGATGTGAACACGAAGTGCAGAATATATGGATCGTCTAAAGTACATCATGAGATGATTCCTGAATTTGGAGTAAGATATAATTCAGTTGCTACGCAACATATCGCCCTGGTGATATTCAGTTATCGTTTAGATGAATTTGCCAGAAACAGTAAGATGAGTATCGAGTGTCTTTTAGATGAAGTGCGAAGCGGAGATGTACTAGGAAATAAATATTTAGATGAACCTCAAGGCTGAGATGCATGATAATGCTATTATTTAGTTGCGCTTCAATGCCCCTAATCAGATGTAGCACCGAGCAAATCTTTAGGTGCTCTTTAAATATGAGATGCCTTGCAATGTATCTATTTAGATGCTCCTCTACATTGAGAATATTGAGATGAATGGAACACATGCTAATGTAAATAAACCGTTTTCTCTCTCAATTAAGACGTGTAGGTTGTCGTTGGTAGATATGATTTACTATTTATTGAAATATAAACTAGTTTTTACCTTAATACTAATTTCAATACGACAACTTTATTTTAAAGAGAATTTGTAATCGGAAATTTTCAAAGGACCCAGTATCTATATGTACCCAGTTAAAAATCCACTGAAAGATAGATAATGATTTTTGAATGTGTGTGTTCCCTTCGGGGTCCATGCAAACTATTTTTGATAGAGATCATTTTCAATTTTACGGTTCTTATTGCGAGTGGACAAGGAAAACAAGAATTCGAAGAAACAAAATTACAATTGTAGCAAAGAGGCTAGACAATTTCTTTTATAATTTTTACTGCTCTATTCTCACAATTGTTTCTTTCAACAAATGTATCACAAATCACAACGTCTGATAGAATTGTTTTATATTTTCAGTTTTGTAAAACAATTTCAATTACTTGAATTAAAAATAAATATTAGTTAGTTTGTGCCCGTTTGTTCGTACACTCGTACCGTAATATGAACAAGAAAATGAAAACACGCTCAATATTTAAAATATTTTCCAAGTTCCAACAATTACTTAATTATATCACACTATCTGATTATGACTTGAAATCTCAACGTCTGCAGTCGTCGTGCAGTGCCACTTGACTAACGAAAGCCACGTCCAATGATCAATTTCTGAGATTTCATAATCAACAATAGTATATTACAGTAAATAAACAACCCTCATGGCAACGCATATAATATTGTAGTGTGAATAATATTTTAAAAGTTATGAAGGCTACTGGAATGCATGTGAGGCTCATCTGAAAGTCAGAAGGCATCTAAAACAGTATAGCTTGGCCATCTAATATTGAATCGCATCTCGACGGCATGTGCGGTACTTCTAACCTCCATTGGTATCTAACACATTTGTATATGAGTTATCTAATACTTAAAAAGCTTCTAAATAGCATTATGCAGTACATTTAAAAGGCAATAGGTATCTGATCCATTGTTACCCACATCATCTAAAATTTCGAACTCATCAGAAGAGCTTCAAAAATATTAGCGAAATATCTAAACGATAACTAGTGTCTTTCTAAAAATCCAAGATGCAGTTTTGATGTACTACGGTGGCTCGAAGTTATCTTCGAAGCTTCTCACTGCCATCAAGACCATCGTAATGCACTTTTAATGAGACTCAGTTAACTTTGTACTGCAGATTTTGATTTCTTTACGGAGAGTGTACGTGAGACGGAACATATGAAAATTTCGCTCGCAAAGCCAGAAATCATCTCAAACTATACTTATGGTCTTTATGCTGAAATTGCTATGGATATAATACTAATTTACTACGTATGTACTCTATGCAATGCGGGATTATTACTGGCGCGCCGGCGTCAAGCATATATGGAGTATGCTGATTTATAAGGCCTACAGGAGTATATAGTATCTCAGGACTGGAGCTATTCCACTGATTTAACACTTGCAGATTTGATCCTTTGATTTCTCCAGGAAAAAGTTACGCTTTTGGCAGAATATCTGATTATGGACTCCTGTCCACACTGCCCTTTCATCTGGAGTAGAAACCATGCGGCTACCGTCAACTAAACGTTGATCTATTGAAAAGGCACATGACATGGGTATAGTTGCTATTTATGGAGGAAAAAGAGTTCGTTTATTGATTTATTTATCGTAAGATTAAACATTTCTTTTAAATCTTTTTCATTTTAGTAATTTTTGAATTACCTATATTTTCCACGTGTATGGGCATGGGCACTTTATTGTTAGTTTAGAAGAATCTACAATTTTTGTGTCCTTAAAATAACCTTCCTAAAGTACCTACTTTAAGCACATGCATTTATAAATAAGAGATACGAAGGCACGGACAATTCGTAAATAGCAAATGCAGGCTGTGTAAGAGAAACTTGCATATAATTAATTGTATGGAATTGGAAAGTTTACTTTTTTTCCAAAAAAATAATCAGTGCGGGCGGTAACTTACCACTGCACTGGCATGGTTAGCTTAAACTATATGAAAAAAATAGCTCGAAAAATTAATGTTTTGATTTTGCAGGCGTAATCCTATCTCAGCCTCTCAGTCTCATCGTCCGTCCCTCCGACATTAAATGAAAGAGTCGGATACACATATTTTACCCCTAATAAGAACCCTGAAAATTAAAGTCACAGCCCCGGAGCTCTAGGAAGTTAGTCATTTTGTTGTAAATCTTTCCTCTAAAAGCCCATAAAGGAGACTATTAGAATCTTTACGGTACTTGTTTAAAAGTCCACCACCTTGAAGTCTAAAAAATCTGTTATATTATTTCTTTACGGTGTGAGGCAGTCCCTGAGCTCAAAACGGTGTTGTAACTTTATTACGTTTGTAACTTGTAACCCCCTTGTGCAAGTGTACAGCAGCTCAGTATTAACCAACGTAAGGGTCTAAAAATTATTATTAACTTGGCGCAAACAAAATCTAAAGAAACTTTAAGCGATGTGCATGAAGTTGAAATTGAAAGAGTAAACTTAATTTGTGTTACGTTCTAGCTATTTTGTAGCTCTAATACTCTAATTTGGGCTCAATTTTATTGCATCTTCTAATTTTTGTAGAGATAAAAGGAATAATACTCGAACACTGGCCCATGACTGTTTTTCAGCTGCAAATTTAGCTCTTTAAGCTTCTATTAAGCTAAAGCCTTAGTATTTTAATCAGTAAAACACGGTATTTACTACTCTTGGCGCACAATGTATTTTCAATAACAGCTACACAAAAAAGTTTATAATAATCGAAAGTTTATTTCAGAGCTTATATGTTAGCTCCTTTTGTTCTTGCAATAGGGTTGAAATGTTTTAGTGAAAGAATTGAGGGGAGTGCATAATTTGGAATTTGAAACTGCGTATCCCATGAAAATGAAAGGTTAAAAGTTTGACTACAGCTAGCCATTAAATAAAGTATATGGAACCGTGTAATATATTATGTGCTTGAATGAGTTTCACTGTTGAGTGTTGAGTATTACTTTAGACTTTATATAAACAGGAAAGTATGTATACAAATGAAAATTAAAAGGCCCGTACAGACAACATATACTTGATCAAAAATCCTATGTGAGTCCCGTAGATATGTATGTACATGTAATTATAAAGCTGATATCTATGTCGTTATTTTAAGTTTTCCCTTTGTGCCTTCAATCTTCGCTCCACCTTTGAAATATCTAATTATTTATTAATTATACGCATCACATGATTTTCAAAAGTTGGATTTACATTTAGTACAGTAGGTATACATACAAAAGTAGATGCACAAACTAGAAAATTTCTCTATACCTGTTTATGTTGTCAATTAAGCCCGCAACTCATGCACATTCAACACAACCTACTGGATATGTAGTATGCACATTTCTTTTCTCACGTGCGTTTCGTATACATACTTAAGTAAATGTAGGTTATAGGTTACTAGTAAACCGGCCCGTTCTGCGAACGGAAGGAAATAGTTTTTTGATTTATTGAAATAACAAAATTATCTACACAATTGACGCAATTTAAATATTTTTGCCCTTTGAGTCTCGCACCCAAATATTGTATTTATTAGGTGGACTGCCAGTATTGGTCGCATAATGTAATGTGTCGCAAAGCAATGGATGTAGGAGGGGGCAGCGGATGGACGTCCGTGGACAGAATTATTTGACTTTTGTTATTATGTAGATAAATATTTGAATTCAAATGTTTATACTGCTTCTTTAAATTTACAATTTTTGCAAAATTCCCACAGTACAAAACTTCAATGCATGAAGTGTAGAAGTAAATTGCCTACTAAATCGTGTATTGTTTGTAGGTGAAGTAGTGAAGCTTAATTCTTTTATATAACAATGCAAATTTAAATTGGCAAGGAATAAAAATAACTATAATATGGTTTGCTATTATATGCGTAAATAGTTTTCAGCAGTGAAACTGTTTTAAAGCTATTCAACGGTATCTGCGCGTTACTATGCATTAAAACATTATCAGGGTATTGTAGTAAAGGGCGGCAGACAGCGGACAGCGGACAGCCGACGGCGGAGATCGGACAACGTTATTTGGATTTTATTATTATGGGGATAGGCACGCATTCATATTAAACTAGCGCACATGTGGATTATACTGGTTGATGTGAATTTTAGTGCCGGTCTTTACACAAAGACAGTAATAATGAATTTGGAATTCTTCCTAAAATATTATCACCCAACTTTCCAAGCCATTCCAAGTTATTCAACAACCTTTTTTATCCTTTGAAACTGGGGAGGTGATGCAGGTTTTTCAATTTCCGTATATATCCCCTTAAAGTTGAGCGTGTTTCTTATTTCTAGGAATTAAGACTATATATTCTATCCAGTGCAGTGCCACACTATATTAATATTTCAGACGATATTAAAATCTTGAGTATATAACCTTTCATATTTCTGGAGAGAGGTATGACGTCCATCGTCTGACAAGTTCAAATTCTCTCTCTTCCTCTCACTAGGAAAATCTATGGAATTTATCACATTTAATTTTATCATAAATACGGTGTATATTTTTGTATATAACTATATTTAGCAAGAAACGAAAATATCGTACACAATTATGTACTTCTCATTAGGTAATTGAGTACATGCTTAAATGCATTTCGATAGATCTTTCTGCGTCAAGTTTAAAGGTAACAGGGTATTAGGAATTAATAGTGTATATATACTTATACATAGTGTTATAAAGTAATGCCCGCAGTGAAATACCGTAGCTCAGTGAGCATAACTAGAAACTTAAAGTTAGGTTTGTTAGTAAAGGTTCTAGGGATTAGATCTCGGAACTTTATACCTGGGGCCTGGGAGTAGCTGTCACTATCATTCGAAAATTATTTGAAAGCCTCTATCTTTAATTTAAGCATGGGGCATGATCTGAAGTTAGAATTTTTACTTGAAGAATTTTTTAAGCAGGTCTGAAATGATATCATTTGTACGAAATATATTTTCTAATAAAATTGTGCTACCGCACAAACTCCACAACTAATTAGTATAGTATAGTCGTGTGACATATCATATAATCGGGAATGTGATTTTGATGGCAAATCCAAGAGGAAGCTTTATAGAATTTAAACATTACAGAATGAAGAAGGCTGTGAACGCGAATGCACAAAAGGACTCAAAATGTAAATTAGATGTTTCAATGCATTAATTTAGTGTAATCGGATTTAAAATCCTTTACAGATGACTTTACCGGCTTTTATGCTTATAAAAGGACTCGGAAACCTGAATGGAACTGGTGCTGCTGGTGCTCGTAAGGCTTCCTCTTATCCCCCTTGTATACCTGTAATATCTGGTATCTATATAATCGCACTTACTCCATAATACTGGTAAGTCATGTTCATATGCCACTTGCTACATCCTGTAGGCCGGGCCCTCCCCCTGGCTAAAACTAAGGAGCTTGTCCTAATAAACGATTTCATATGATTGTAGGTAGATTACATCTTGGAAACTATAGCTCAGAATCAGCCTTAGCTTTGTCTCATGAGGCTCGAGCAAATTACAGGATTTGCTCGTGCATTCAGTATTCTTGCAAGTATTAAATCGTGTAGCCAATTCATAAGAATTTGCATCATCGTAGATATTATTTGTCATGATTACAATTCTATAGTTCTCTATAATCCTTAAATTCCATGAATATATTTTTCTGAGTCTATATTCTACATCGAGAGCGTAATTTCTTTCGGCTGAATTGATGACCACACTGACTGTCCAAATATAAATTCCAACTTCCAATCCCAATATTCAATGGCTAACCCCTTTCATTCCCTACCACATTCTAATGAAGTATGAATTGAATAATACTCTTTTAACGAATGACTGAACTAAGAGATGATGCAAATTTCGATTTCAAAGATTAGTTTTACGCCTACAGAGCCAAATGCGCACAGTCAAATTAGGGAGTAATGAAAAATTTTCATGGATGGAATTCGACCGACTTAAGTAAAAAGTAAAGCAAATGCGCACACTAGAAATGCAAAATGGAAGTACATATGAGAAGAATATAATAAAAGACAAAGACGATTAGAGATGGAACTCCTGCCGGACTGAAAGGATTCAGAAAATGAATATCCAGGATTCTATAGCCATGCAAAATTATGCATAGCTTGAAATTGTTATTCATTTCCACCTTATTACAGATTTTTTGGATAATTTTGTTTGTAATATAGTCGGCAATCAAACTCATCGAAATACTGACGTCTCTACGGTACATATATGGATTATTATGATTCAAAGCACACTAATGTTTTATTCTTGATTTGTATCTAATTGAGTAACGATTGTTCTTACACTGAGTTCATTGGGATATCCTTCATGTAGGAAAGTGTCTATAGATTTTATTTTGTATTGAAGAAAGTTGTGTTTATATTTAGATTTCCATTTGTACTTACCTACCTACATTGTACTTTGGAGTGAAACTTAAAAATGAAAAATTTGTTCGTGAATGAGGGATTTTTATTTTATTTATCTCACGTTCCTATATTATCGACTTCTTGTTACACATGACACGTGTCATTGCAAGCCAACAGGGGCTATCCCTATAGAATTTGAGACAGCACTATTAGACCGTAAAGGAAAGCTCAAGGGAGTGGAAGAAAAATAAGAAAATGATCAATCCAAATATTTACTCGGTATAATGATTGGTATGCTGATGAGCGAGAGAAAAGTTTCCTGATCCTGACTGTCTATACAACAATATATAGTTATTCAAGATTTTATTCTTTCTTTCTCATTGATTTCATTATATACATACACTGTAGAATCACATAAGAATATATATGTATAATATATAATATAATAATATATGTATTTTAGTAGATTTTTCTCTTCCCAATACTCATGCCGCTCACATATAGATCACGTAAATGGTGACGTTGACACCCTGCTGACAGAACACAGAAGGACCATCATTATGTCATTAGTGGATTTCTTCAGGAATGTGTTTTACGCACACTGCGTATTTACTGGATGCACGCACGGTTGTACGGTTACGGTAGTGGTGGCGACATTATTATATTGTGTGTATATACCTACTACCTACATATATTATGTACCTACCTACATTAGAAGCTCGCACATGAATAATCTCACTCGCATAAGAGTAAGTAGGAGCTTCGATCGATTCTTGTATGAAAAGTTTTGTTGGTACAGGAATGTTTTAGTATGTTGGTGATGTTGACATAATGAGCATAATAAAGGGCAAATACATTGGGAAATGATTCCTTCCTAATGCATTTCTTGGCAGTCACTCCGTTAACAACGTCAGTGTAAAAACTTACATTTAAAGCACAGAAAGTCACATCCTATTTTGTTCCTTTAGGTACAATTTGTTGTGGTTTGTAAACTGGGTAGCAGTAGTTTTCGTAAATGTGATCACTCCTAAAATGTGATCAGTGGCCGCCGTTTAAATATTACCGCCTTCAAAAATCTGTGCAACTAATATTCATACAGCTTGTAGTCTTAGCCTTTACTAGTGATTTCCTCAAAAACTCTGGCTATGTAAAATTATGAAAGTCTTGAACACTTGTATGAATTTTTTCATGCCGATCATATTTAAGACCCTACTTTTCCATTAACTTTAAATGTATTTAAGCGAGTTGATCACATTAAGGGCACTTGGGGCGTTGCAAGACTTTCCAAAGTTTTTTCGTACAAAATGATCTGTATTTCTTGTAACTTTTAATTTTCGACACTGATTGTATTTTTTGCACATACATGATTCAAAGAGAAGTACAATGATACCTTCTCCTTCAGTGTACGTTGGGTGTGTAAAAAGATACACAGAAGAAGTTTGAAGAATGAAGTTTTGAAAAAATAAACCCTATCATAATTAGGGCACACCGACACCCTACTACGTATTCTTCATAAGGTACTGTACTATCGGGTATGATCTATGATCTACCAATCAATCAATGAACTGAGCGGTCGCAGACCTTGTGTCATGACTCCTGAATCCTGTCCAGGTGCCTTACAAAATAATGTTAAATAATTTATACACGTAGTAGATGTTATGTGTTGCATTTACTTTTGCTAAGTTAATACATAGGTAGGTACTTGAATCCATCCATTCACCTTCCCTTGTTCAACTAATTGTAAAATTATTTCATTCATTTAGAAAATATTCAAAAATAGTGGGACTTATGGAACGTCTTTGTTGAGATGGTTGTGGAGCTGGTCGCTCCTAAACAGATGGGGGAATTAATTAGTTCAGATAATTAATTTACTAATCCAGCTATCGTTTGTAGTGGTAGACTGTATTTTGATAAGTCAAACTCGAAGTTATTTATGTCACCACAGCACAGGCTTTCGCCAGACAGTGGAAGATAATTCCATGCAAAATTACTTCCATGCAAAATTGTTTTTCGATGTTACAGTTCAAGCTCTCGAGTTATTCTGATAAGAATATTCAGCCAATGTCATATTAATAATATTTTAAAAACCCATGTGGATATGTAATTTGTAATAATTGTAACAATGAATTATCTTCTACTCTTTTGTCAATGACCGTTTGCCCCTTTTCATTCAACTCATTCCCTCATTCATGATTTTTAAGCTTTTGATTAAACTGGCTTATATTCTTTTGACTTGATTGCCTGCTCCTATAAGTAAACATATTTACTTATTTTAAATATATAGATATATACTACAATCACAACGGAAACTCAAGTATTCTTTCGAAGTTTTCTGAACGCATTATCATTAACATTAACTTCATTAACAACCCTACCAATTTGCAGGGGTGTAATGAAATGTTCTTCTAGATACAATAAGTAAGTAGACACTTTATAGAAGTGAAATGCAAAAAAAGTACGCTGAATCACGAATTATCATTGGGAATATGTGTAGTCTATGTCGTCTATGAAAGAGGTTTGAAAAAAGTAAAAATTATGTATTTGTATTTAGCAATTTCTGCGCTCTACACCACTACACTGTACTCTGCCTTTACTGCACTGTACTATACGGAATCGTCCGTAAATAATGTAATCGGTAGGGTCAATCGCTCTAGTCAGGTATTGATGACATGCCATGCCAAAAAGGATAGCCGCTTAAACTCTGTTAAAGGGATGACATGGGGTGGGTGGGTCTTAAAAGAGTTATGATTTGGGTGACATCATTTACGAACCGTTTCTATAAAGTTTATTACGTCAGCGAGACTTTTAAATACATTGCAGATTCCGAATTGCGAACGTTTCGCCTGACGTGAGTGAAAAGGTCTGTAAAGATTGGAATTCACATTTGAGAATTAGGCGCCATCTGCTGCAAGTGACTTTTATTGTGTGGACAGATGATTTGGTCTCTAGATGAGAAAATCTTACACACAGTGAGTCGGCATTATTGAGGGTATGAGGAATTATTCAAATAACGTATTCGAGTAAGGTAAACTTAGGTCAGTCAAATCAACAGAGTTAAGATCGTCTTGTCATTTTTGTGACTTCTCGTGAAGTTAATTTGAGTAAATTATTACTTTATTTGCTGCTTTTGCCAAACTTTAATCAATCGCCAACAGGTATTGCATTACATATTTCTCGTTCTTTTTCCTTCTGCACAGTTAAATCCTCGTCAATCGTAGCTGTAAAAACAATAATCATAAGTAAGTGTTTTATTGTGATTTTTTAAAAATATTTCATAGTATGGCTGACGTTGCTAAACCACCTCCCCATGAAGAAATTCCCAAAACGAAAGATGCTAAGAAGGATGACAAAAAGGGTAAAGTTGAGGACGATTTGAGCGATGAAGACAAATTGTTGCAGGTAACCAGTAATTTTGAATTTTCTATATAATATTTATAATGACAAATGATGATGGCTGGATTAGCCGCTGTATCATAGTTAGTATATTATAAAAAGTTCGTTATTATTTTTCATAGACAGAGATGGTTTGGTATTGCTTTCAAAATTTTGAAAACTGAAAATGTATACCGAATGTGAAATTGAAGTTTGCTAATTTAGTATGATGTATATGACTTACATTTTTATTTGTTATGTATTATGCAGGAAGAGCTGGATATGCTCATTGAAAGGTTACAAGAGCCTAAGACGGAGTTGTACAACCCAGCTCTTGTGAGTTTGAAAAGTTTAATCACTCAGTCCACAACGTCGATGACTTCAGTTCCAAAACCATTGAAGTTCCTTCGTCGTCATTTTCCTGCTCTGAAAGAAATCTATGATAAAGTTGAAGATGCAGATATCAAAATTCAGGTTGCTGATGTAATCTCTGTTTTGGGTATGACCATCAGTGAGGGTCGAGAATGTCTCAAGTATAAAATGCTTGGTTGCGATGGAGATATTGGGGAGTGGGGACATGAATATGTTCGACATTTGGCTGGAGAAATATCGCACGAATGGTAGGTTTTGATGTATATTCAATATTTATTGTTCATACAACACCTTACCATTTATAGCTTAGTCTTACTTCTTACGCAACGAAACATTTAAGTTTTTTTTCTAGTTAAGAAATAATGCCGTCTATTTTAAAGAAATTACAAGGGTAGAATATAATGTAGGCGCAATCAGTTCTGTAATTGCACATTATTGACTCATTTAATGTATGTATTGTTGACAAGTAATGCTTAAATAAAACTAATTGGTTAAATTTAGGTGGGAAGATAAAACGCAGCAGGACAATAAAAGACCCCAGCTGCTATCCTTAGCGCAGAAGATCATACCATACAATTTAAACCATAATGCTGAAGCTGAAGCTTGTGACTTGGCAATGGAATTAGAGCATCTTGAAATTCTTGAAACTATTGTGACGGAAGATACGCACACTCGGGTTTGCGCTTATTTATCAAGCTGCGTGGCATTTGTACCTGACCCGGAAAATGTTAAGCTTCTTCAATGTGCGTTGAAAATCTATCAGAAATTTAATCAATGGCCTCAAGCTCTTCGGGTTGCTATGCAGCTCAATGACACCGAATTGGTTACAGAAATCGTCAAAACCTGTCCGGACCCTATTGTGCAAAAGCAGCTCGCCTTCATGGCTGGACGTCAACAGGTAAACTAAAATGCTAGAACTTTGTTTCACGAAAATTTCGAAGAATTATTATTTGAGTAAATGTAATTTGAGTTTGAGTGAACTTTATTAAGGTGTCAGATTAATTCAATACATTATCAATATCTATTAAATGTTTGCTAACTTCAAATCATTTAAAAATTTCAGATTCATATTGACCTTAACGACGACCCAAATCTTCATGAGCAGCTTAACGAAATTGTTACTAACAGTTTATTAAACCAGAATTTTCTCGCACTTGGGAGAGAATTAGATATCCTGGAACCAAAAACTCCTGATGAAGTCTATAAAACTCACCTGGGTAAGTGTATATTATTTGTACCGACTGAGAATGCTGTATTGGTAATTTATCGTAATTATTTCTAAACATTAATTGATACA
This sequence comes from Dicyrtomina minuta, assembly GCA_949802685.1. NCBI lineage: Eukaryota > Metazoa > Arthropoda > Collembola > Symphypleona > Dicyrtomidae > Dicyrtomina > Dicyrtomina minuta. Next base: position 63,554,348 of record OX461809.1, read on the forward strand.
ATTGGAAAAAGTGAAAATAACTTCTGGCGTGATTCTGATACATATTAGATGGAACACGTCATTCTTTCGGAAGTCAAGTTGATTCTGCTCGGCAAAACCTTGCAGCATCTTTTGTGTCTGGATTTGTCAATGCTGGCTTTGGAAAGGATAAACTGTTGACGGAGGATGGAAACAAATGGCTTTACAAGAATAAGGAGCATGGGATGTTAAGTGCTACTGCATCTCTGGGATTAATTCTGCTGTGGGATGTAGATGGTGGATTATGTCAAATTGACAAGTATTTATACTCAGCCGAAGACTACATCAAAGCTGGTGCTTTGTTGGCTTGTGGAATAGTCAACTGTGGGGTGAGAAACGAGTGCGACCCAGCTCTTGCCCTATTATCTGATTATGTGATGCACACTAGCTCAACCATGAAAATCGGAGCAATCTTAGGTCTTGGACTAGCCTATGCTGGGACAAATCGAGATGACATAATTCAGTTACTGCATCCTGTCTTACAAGATGAACACGTTGGTTTAGAAGTTATGGGATTAGCTGCATTGGCCTGTGGACTTGTGTCCGTCGGTACTGGCAATCCAGATGTCACATCCAACATTCTACAGTGCATTCTAGAAAGAACTGACACCGAACTTAAGGATAACCATGCTCGCTTCATTGCTCTTGGACTGGGGTTGTGCTACTTGGGCAAGCAAGAAGCCGTAGACACCGTCACAGCTACGTTGGAAGTGAATCCAGACCCATTCAAGTCCATGGCAACGACTCTCGTAGAAGTTTGTGCGTACGCGGGAACCGGCAATGTCCTTAAAATTCAGAAATTACTTCATATTTGTTCTGAGCATTACGAAACCACTACTGAAGTTAAGAAGGAGCAAGACGACAAAAAGAAAAGTAAGGCTAAGGATAAAAAGGACGAAAAGGAGAAGGAGAGTAAACCAGGTACATCTTCCTCCTCAACTGCTGCTGGTGGAGTTACTAAGGAAAAGGACAAAACAGTAGATTTATCATCACAACAGTCAGTTGCTACGCTTGGGATTGCTTTGATTGCAATGGGAGAAGATATTGGCACTGAGATGGCATTCCGAACATTTGGTCACTTATTGCGATACTGTGAGCCAGCCATACGTCGAGCTGTACCATTGGCTCTTGGTCTTTTATCAGTCTCAAATCCTAGATTAACTGTTTTGGACACATTGAGCAAATTCTCGCACGATACGGATAGCGAAGTAGCTTTAAATTCCATCTTTGCTATGGGGATTGTTGGAGCAGGAACCAATAATGCTCGAGTAGCTGCCATGCTGCGTCAGCTGTCACAGTACCATGCCAAAGATTCAAATAATTTATTCATGGTTCGTCTTGCTCAAGGTTTGGTACATTTGGGCAAAGGAACATTGGGTTTGACACCTTTCCATTCGGATCGATCTCTTCTGTGTCCTGTTGCCGTTGCTGGATTGCTCAGCACATTATTTGCATTTTTGGATGTTCGTGGTATGATTCTTGGGCGTGGACACTACATGCTGTACTGTTTGGCAACAGCAATGAATCCCCGTATGTTGTCTACGTTCGACGAAAATCTTCAACCTCTCCCCGTCACCGTCCGCGTTGGTCAAGCCTTGGATGTGGTCGGAGTGGCTGGGAAACCAAAGACAATCACTGGTTTCCAGACTTATACTACTCCTGTTCTTCTGGGGCACGGAGAACGTGCAGAATTAGCAACCGATGACTACCTTTCTCTCACACCTGTCCTGGAGGGATTTGTCATACTTAGAAAGAATCCCGATGCTGGTAATTAATTAACTTATATTGATTATTATTGTGTATGAGACGAATAACATTTAAAATCATTTTGTACGTGTTCCACTCAAGTTAATACTAGTAATAAAACGTAAACTATAATAATTGGTCTGAAAGTTCTTTTGCCTGTTGTCAATTTGTCAATGTTAAAAACTAACATATGAATTTATGTAGTTCTACAAACTCTGATTTTGATCTAATAAATTCTAAGTTCACTATCAACTATGATGTACTGTTAACTACCATTATTACGTAAGTATGATCGATTATGATTTTTTTGAGTATTCACATTTTAATTTGTATGCCTCTCATTCATTGCAGTACTATTTCTCGAGTTCGCATTTTTATTGTTTCCTTTATGGATAGTACCGAAATGGAAGGAGTAATAATGAGAGCATCCTCATCATAGGGTTCTTTTTTATTAAATTAGTTTTTATTTATTCATGAGAATGCCGAAGATATATTTAATTTTATAATAATTATAATTATTATTCCACCAACGACATACTTCATGTACTGCATATCTTTGGAAAGAAATGCATATTACTGACACTGTACCCGACTGGACTTTAACTTTAGTTCCAATTGAAACAATGTATATGTTGAATATACATCCATATACAGACTAATAATTTACGAATAGGACAGCATTTGATGTCTAAAAATTACAGAAACATGAACGATTTTTATAGAAATGTTGAAGTTAAACAGATTGCGATACTTAACTACACAGGATTACCGGTTACATAAATTGTTTACACTGGAGGATAGAAAACAAGATATTTGTTTGTTTATCTCTAAATCATTCATATTCAATTTTACTATAATAACAATAATTAGTTAAAGCAGTCTTGTATCCTCTCAAATATTCCTCGGTCACATAATTTACGTCACCAACCACGGCCAGATTTAGATACAATACAGAGATAGGATCAAGACCACCCCACCACCAGTACTAATTAATAAAAATACAGTGTGTACTTACTTAACTACATTCATTTACTTGCAGAAGCTGAATCACTGATTATAAACATTTACTGGAACTGTCATATCTAAACATAAAATAATGCTGACTGAATAAAACTAATTTCATTTTTATCTAGTTTTGTGAACTTTAAATTTGAACGTCGCATCGATTTGGTAGTAATTATGATTTCTATATCTGTAACAAGAGCAGAACTTTCAAACAAAAATAATATTGATAATAGGCTTTGGGTAATTACAGTTCAAGTTTTCACTGAAATTATTATTAATTAAGTGATTGCTGGACAAATGATTTTTCCTGGAGAACAATAATTCGTTATTTCCTATTTCACTTATAGTTATCGTGACTAAGCAGTAAAACCTCTTGTACACATTGTGATGATTAGAATATGATGATTATGAAAATTAATTTTTAGGAAGTGTTAAAAGATTAAAAACTGACACTGAACCTCTTTCCACACTACTAGATTTTGACATTCTGGGCCTGGGTGTTTCAACTCCAATTATATTACATATATATATTTAAGTTGATATTAAATTGATTCAATAGATTTTTTTTACAGAATCCGTCCGTCACAACACAGCCACAACACAATTTATTTTCCTCCCTCGCAATTTTGAAAAATGCACAAATTAGCACAGGGAAGATGAACATTCATGAATAACAACTTAAAGATACCTACATTATTACATCAATACATACATGTGTTGTTCGTCTCATTGTTATGATAAAGCACAGTGTGTTTTTTGTTTTTTTTGTAGGATGGCAATAGAAAGCTATATAATTTGATGAAGTTAATCGTCATTGTTTCCCTATATTCATTACATATGGGCATGTTTTAATATTAAAGACTATCTCTACTTGGTATTGGTATTACATACATATTTTTTATACAATAATAATATTATTATTACTATTTATGATAATAATATAATACCTATAATATTATGAATAAACACACAAATCACAATCTCATTGTTGCACTCTTGTACAATTTTTGATGTAATGTAATGTAAATGTATTTACTTACATGCAGGATATTTTTGTCTCCCATTATTCAGTGCCAAATTTTAACTTGCAAAAGATTTTATTATTTTTAATTTCGATTTATAACTTTTTCTCCAAAGGACAAAATGTTTTACAGGTTTTTGAAGACAGATGTTATACATGTGTAATGAAATTATACCTAACATCCTTTTAAATGTTGGTGCATTATTTTTGGGATTATTTTATATTCTATCTATTTACTATGGGTGGAATTATTTGTATGGGAGGTACAGTGAACTGTAATTAAATATTTCAATATAATTTTAGTTTGTTGACTTGTTACGTCGTTCGTTTCCCAAGAAGGAAGTCAATGGAGGAAGAGTATTGCTGTATATAATTTAATAGCTGTGTTTCGTGTACCATGTTTCAATTTACAGCACGAGCAAAAGACATGACATCACAATAGTTAATTTAAGGTGAGTGAAAGCATGTCATAATATTGGGATTTGAATCTTTTCACTTTTCATAATATGATGTTCGCCTTAAGCCTTGCAAAAAAAATCTTTTGCAAGCCTTTTATCTTTAAACCATGTCGGGGGTTTGGGTTCTATTCCTTTATCTACATTTTTTATGGTTTTGGTTTCGAAGTACATGATAATAATACTATTCTCTACCTATATAAATTATAATACACTATACGCAGGGTGAGCCTCCGACTCTGCAACGATATATTATAATTACAGTAAAAGTAGAAGAACTGATACTTGATGTTGTGGATTTGGTGACCCGCCCCGTATAGTCTAAAATAGTATAAATAATAATATTGTATCCCTTCATAATAATTAATTACCTACAATAATCTGTACATCATGTCAGTATGGCCACCTTAAAAATTTTTTCGCTTTTTTACGACGAGACTATAATCATAATTATTTAGACGTTTTTCATCAAAAAATATTCTCCATTATTAATCCGTGTACTTTTAGTCCACGTCATTCCAGAGCGACTTCACTCAACGTACAAACACATCCTCTCTCTCTCTCTCCCTCTCTTGAATTTGCGCTGAAACTATGATTCCCTATATTTCATCTATGGAATATATAATGTATAAATTACTTTATTACACGGCATTCATCAAATTCTATTATAATTAATGATTTAACTACATATATATGGATCCATATTTTATAGCCTTACTTGTAATTTAAAATCAACACTCACAGTACTCAACGGGAATGCATGAGTTATAAATCATAAATTATAAAGGGCTTAATTATGCATAATTTTTCTTCTCTGTACCATTTATTTCGGAATTGTGATCATCGACAAGATTACTTATTCGATCTGACGAATATTATGATATCCGCTCCATTTTTGGTTTTTTCTTTCATAATTATACACGTTGTGTAACCTTGAATGAACTCGTGTAAGTATATGTGTAATGTTCTAAATTGTTATATCTCTGTAGACTGCCTATAGTAATTAAATAGTGTAGTTTTATATCTTTATATACGATGATGATGCAAGACTTGTTTTCTCCATATACTTTGGATTCCCAATGGAGAGGAGATAACAATGTTTGCTTCTTCAATTGCCGTACGTGTATATAATTATCTACAGTAGAATATACATCCCAGTCCATAATAATTAATTTTTATTATTGGCGTCTTTCCACTCCACTCTGGAGCTGCGAGTTCAATAGGCTATAACTGGAATGCAGGTGACACTTTAAAACACATAATTCACTTGTAGCGATTGAACATTTTGGTAAATCATCTTGAATACAATGGAGCATTTGACAGGAATCACTTCCCCGAAGACTAGATATAGTACCATTATAATGTAATGTAAAGATGACTTATGTTTTTTTTTGTAGATACGTATGTACTATGTACCTATAGATATATAAATTACAGACAATAAAACTGGTTGCGTTTTCCCTCATATCTTTTTATGACATGATTTCAACTTGAACCAACTATTGCCAAGAATATATAATAAATCCATTTATCGACAATATTCTCTTTTTCGTAGCTCTGGCTTATATAGCATTGTTTCATTATGAATTTACTTGTAGTTAGTAAGTACTTAGTACTAATAATTATTACCATTAATAACTATTATTCTAGATTTCAATTGTAATTCTCAAGCCTAATTTGTTGGGGAAATTGTAACCGAAAACGAAAGAAAACGTTGTACAGCATAATTAGCTTTCATCCTCATTTCTCACTTACAAAAGTTTTAAAAAATTTTTGAAAAATTTCAAAAACAAACAAAAAATAATTGTATAATTATATCTAACCTATATATTTTTTGCACTCACTCTAATTTCGTTCTTTCTGTCTTTCTCTTCCTTCCCCCCTGCGAAAATTAGTTTAAAATAAGATGATGTAAAAACATGCATACTTTCGTTCTAAGAAAATAGCAAGTAACTAAGCTACCTAGAATAAATACAATTTTTTTTATTTGATATCACATACAATCTTAAGAGATTAGGTTGACGTTTTATTTTTTTTTGGATTGAGTTTGAGTTTCACTTAAAAATACATTTAAATGATAAATTTAAGATTTAAAATGTAATTATATATGTAGACTTCGCTTTACATCAATAACGACGGTATGTGAAACAACCTCAAGTTATAGTTCTTGGTACATGGAAGAAGCTATAGGTAGTTACAAAATTATTCAGATGATTTTTCATGATACCTCCTCGATCACGAGAGTAGAAGAGAAAATAAGTTAAAATTCTATAGACTACAGATCTTAGCAGACATTGGAATTCGATTGTAATCACTTGAACACTATAGAGGAGAACCCCATAAGTTTTTGTCTTTTGCCTGAACGGTTCAAAAATCAAATAGATTAAAATCACATCGACACTATATATAGGCTCTAGAGTACTTTTAAGTGAGATGAAATCTTTGTGAAACTATCGTAATTTTTGTAGATAATAACACTTGAACAGATGACATCAAGTATACTATATTGATTATAGATGACTTATTATTTCTATAAAATGCTGATAAGATTCCTCTTCGGTCTTAGTTTTTTTTTATTAATTTCTCTTCCATATTTTCATCATTTTTTTATATATTTCGAGGAAGGACATTGCTCGACTCGACATGACAAGCATAATTACACACACACACACGGACCATGATGGTTTCATCTTTTCATTCCAAAAAGAATGACACACACGGCTATTCTTTGTTGCTTTTTAATCTCCACCTCCAGTTCAGAGATGTTTTCGTAGCCAACTCTCAATTGTGTTTTCATTATTATTAAGCCATCGGATGTTTAGCCGAATGATCTCCAGACTTTGATTCAAGGCTCGTGTTCCAGAACCAACGTCACGGTCAACAAAATAGTCGGAGACCTGAAAGAAAAATAGGGAGAACATTATAACATACAAGTTAATTTTCAAAAGTATATTCTCCTTGGTTGTAGATCATATTAACGTTTATGGAAAAGCTGGGGGAAGTGCAACAACATGCGAAGTGAAAGAGGAGAGAATGGCGACTCTTATTAAAAGAGACATATACGACTATATGTACGCTGACTAAGAAACACTAAAGTCCCAGAAATCCCCAACTGCTTGTCATGAATACTAAGTACTGACAAAGATGAAATACCCTGACATGATACCGTTACGTTCCAGAATAAAATTACACACGAATCTAAAGATGGGGAGGAGACATTTTATAGTGTGCGTGCATGAAGGTGGCTGGTATAATAGCAGTAGGTGTAAAAACTTAGCGTTAGTACCCCACATTATACAGAGGAGAAGCTAGGAGATTTGGGGGAGGTTATAGAACTGGCCACTATAAACTAGTGAAAAGTGAATGACAGGGCATAGATAGCTAGAAAACAAATGTCCTCTCCCGCTTCTCTTACTTCTTGGTAGTCGAATTCACTGGAGAAATGAGCTACGACAGCCGTGATTAGACTCCCCATAGTGAATGATCCTTCACCAAACATGTTCTGAAGATGAGTCCAATGTGCTCTCAAGTGTCGCCAAGCAAGGAGACGACCAGCTGGGTTAGCTGCTACCACGGCCAGCACCGTTCGAACATCTTGAGGACGAACACTCTCACGTTCCAGACAAGCTTTCAAATACCTATATTATTATGAGCATAGAAATAGAAGAAGAAAAAAAGTAACAAGGGGAATTTTAAGATCAAAATCTGGAGGGATTTTTATTCTTCAAAAATAAACTTGGCTCAAAAAAAACTTTGAAACTTACTGTTGAAGCAACCATGGATCTCCAGCAGCTCCCATCGCTTTCAAAAGTAACTTTTTCTCACTCGGTACTTGAGTCTGATTATAGCGAGCCCAGCAATGATCCCATGCATTTACTCCTCCATATTTTACTCCTGGACATTTTTTTAAAAACAGTATTAAAATGAAAGTCAAAAGATATAATGTATTACCCCATTTACAACGAGTCATATTGAAGGAGGCGGGGATGAATAATGATTCTAGGTACGCATTTATTAGGTATGGGGGTATGGATTATGCCTATGGCTATAAATAGAGGTAGTAAATGCAAAATTTGTATTTTCAGCAACAACAACAACAAAAATCTTTAAACGGGGATGTATACCGGAAGCCATTAGAAGCATATACATTGCCCCCATCATGAAATCGAGCACTTAATAAACACTCTCCTTTAATTTATTGTATTCTAATTCCATATAGCGCTCATATTTATCCCTTACCCGCAGAGTATACCACTTCTCGGAGATTGGGTGGGACGTGAGTTCCTTTCAACATCCAATTATTAAATCGATTTGTAGCTTCTCGGACGGCTTCTTTGTTTTCGCAATGTATTGCGGCTGCTAGAATATCACCACGAAGAAGCCTGTAACATTCATAATGAAATTCTAGTCAGACATCATGACATGACACTTCCTATAGTATACGCGCTCCTATTTTAACTCTACAAACTTCAAAGTCAAGCGGAACGTCATCCGCGGAGTAAACAATTCGCTACGCATAACTATTCCCATGCATCTTTATTATGTATGTACAGCCCGGGCCGGGTAATACCTCTCTCTCTCTCTCTCTCTCTCTCTCTCTCTCTCTCTCTCTCTCTCTCTCTTGACTGACTTGAGTTTATGAATTCCTAAAAGCTCATACCCAGCATAGCATAGCATAGCCTACATACAATGAACTGGGTTCAAAAATAAATCGTGGGTTATAAATAAATGGAGGTTAGTCTGGGTCTGGGTAATAAGATAATAAGGAGAGTACTTCCATAGGAAATCCCCGTGTCCCAATGTCTTGGCCTCTGAGACTCTGACTGAACTTGAGAGGGAAATAAAAATAATAAAAATTATGCTAACCATAGAGAGCTTCCCCGTCTCCATCTCAAGAGCAAACTATCTCATTAAATTCAAAGGTGCAATCAGAATAATGTAATGCTCTCAAGAGTCATTCTGACTTGAACCTCGTAAATATTGAAGACTTTTACACATCCATACTCTCATAACATATAGATACAGAAATATTCCATCTCCCATTTACTCATCTTCACTTGTTTGCAATGAGTACTTCTTTCTATGTGTAGTATACGTTGGTACTTCAAAAAGGCGAGCTCTATATACGTATACAAGTTTTTGAATAATTTAAAATAAAAGAATGTGTTGTCGGGGGATAAAACAGAGTTTTGATAGAATTATATATTTTTATTTCTCAACAGAGCTTCAAAAAGGTGCCCCATTTAGGTGTTATGTATACTTAAACTACAAAAACCAGAAACCTCCGACTCTGTTTTCGTATTTTTGTGACGTGGATCCGTTTTAATTTTCCATATATCAATGTATGCTTGACATTTTGTATACTTGTCTCCTGAAAGGAAAACCCTTGTGCAATAAGTAATTATAATATACGTATAAAGTTGCTATCGGTATATATAATAAAATACATACTGTTCCCAACTAAAATGGAAAATGCCCCCACATGTATAACGTGTATATTGCGGCCTGTAATTAAATTCTCTACACAAGACCAGTCCTGAACCATAGGAGATCCCTGTGTGGAAACTCCTTTAACCTCTCTCTATAGCTACTTATAATGCTATGCACAATTCAATTTTGGAGAGGAATAAGACAGACGCCAGAAGCTATGCAATCATTTTAGACTCTACATGAAACATCCCATCCACATTTAGCTCCACACTAAAACCTAACCATCATGAGGATGGAACTAAAAAGAAATATTTTTAGTTAGACTTGAGATAAAAGATCGTAGAATCAAAATACCAGAACTGTGGGAGTTGAAAGCTGTTAGTTGTTGATTAAATTACAGCAAGACACGCTGTATATTTACACGGACGGCCTACAGCATAATATACTATATATGTATTTCTATATCCAGTCTCCAGTATTGCTTTACTACACTTTTTACTTCATTCAGAGAGCAAACAAACAAAACCAAAACTATATAAAAGAAGTACAGGACGCCTGTACACTGTACTCCTACTTTTCCGCATCGATGCTTCCTTGTTGACCTAAGTATTTAACTCTACATGAATGATATGGATACATGAAAAGACATTAGTGTCTCATGAAGGAAGAAAAAATGGGGGAAAGACACAAGAGCGAAGGAGAGAGCCTCTTACTTGGTTAGATGAGATCCAGAGTCTGTCCAGCCTACCCTTTGATAAATAGGCTCGATGAGCTTGAGCATAAATTGGAGGAGAAGTCGATGGGCTTGCTTCTCGTACAAAACCTTACTCCAAGTCCGGAAATGCTCCAGGGCTGTTGCCCATGGAACGTATTCGGTTTCTTTGAGAAGATACTGTGACAATTCCAGCGGGATAGTAGCGCTGATGACCCCAGCTCTGTGAGTTCAAAGGAAAAGAGCAGAATTCATGGTAAGTACACATATAATAACATTTAACTCATGCGTCGACGTAGACAAAGTATTTTCTTTAGTTTTTGTATCTTCTCTCTCCACTTCCTCTCTATCTCTATCGTCCAATTTATATCCCAGACATTCAGAAAAAATAAATTATGAATCATTACTTCACTGACGTCAGTTGTCAATTTTTCAACATCCCTTCTCTCATCGCATGGGAGAAGAGACGTATGATTTTTAAAATGCGGGGAGATGAATTGGATTACGCATATAGAGGAAAATGGATTTGTGCACCGCAGCACGTACACAAAAAAGATGAAGACACACGGAAAGATAATAATGATTCTAAAGGGAAGGAGAGACGCAGTTTGAATCTTACTTGCAGAGAGTGAATGCATCATCTATGAGGTTTGCTCTGTCCGTTGGTGTAAAAATACTTGGGTTGGAGAGGAGGACATTGACAAGTGAGCTCCATAACTGGCCTTCGTACTGAACACGATAGAAGCCCGTTTGATTCACATTGAATTTGATCCAGTCAGCTCGGTGAGGCATTGGGAACTCATCTAGAAAATTTTTTACGTATTTTACTATTATTATTATTATTATTATTAGAATTAGGATTGGTGTAGGTATACATTAGTCCCCCTTTAGACTGATTAAATTGATGGAAGGTAAAATAGATGTAATTTATTTTATCTGTGTGCCTCTGTCTATACTGTCTATATATTATATACGCATATATTATATAACAGAATATATCTCAAAAATAATACTAAATGTAAGACAGTATAAAAGACGTGTTGTTAGTGGGAGGGGTGAGTACGAGAAAAGACAGAGTCCGTCCCCAGCTCAACTCATAGATAGAATAAATAAATTGTTTTGCTCACGATCACTTGTATTCATCCAAATTAGTTGCATGGTTCGGGGTTTCGCATCCGTCACGAAGCTGAGAGGTATGTACCACTGGTAGTCATAATGGTTGTTGGATCTATCACTGAACTCTAATGTTTCATTGTCTCCAGGATTCAAAAGAAATCTCTCTTGGACGGCCTTAATAGTCCGATTTTCCAGTCGGATACGAATCAAAGGAAAACCCATTTGTTTAGTCCAAGTGTCCATAATCGTCTGCACACACCATCACCATCCAGGTGGTATAGATAGACACACACACAAACACAAAAAACAAGTGAACACCTTTAGCAATTGTTTTCGTACTATTTACTCCAAAACATCGTAAATAAAAATAGGTATGCATACATATATAGGTATTCCCTAGATGTACATTTTACATGCCAATAATTCCTTTTCTAAGCTCACAAACAACCGAAATCGACGGGAGCTCAAACACTAGAATTCATAGCTGATCATATACACGCCGGAAAATAATGAATAATGCAGATCGTAGCTCATGTCGAGAAACGAACCGATAAAAAAAACTGTATGTATAGGAGAGTAAAAATAATTTACTTTGACTTCAATGGTATCATTAGTGCTCTTGCTCAGAGCACGCCAGAGGTCATCTGTCTCCGCATTGCTAAATTTATGTTCATTCAAATAGTCCATCAAAGCTTGTCGTAGTACGTCTTGACCCAAGACTGACTCCAGCATTCGTAAAATTGAAGCTCCCTGGAGAATAAGAATGGAGAGAGAATCAGTAGCAGTTAAATTGCATCCTATCTCACAGGAAGCCTTCTGGCCTGGCTTCTCTGAATCTTCACTATATATGACTGTATATATGCTACACTCACTCCAACTTTTAATACTAGGTATACTATACCATATACAGTCAAAAAAATATGTATGGAAGACAAAGAACAACTCCAAGATTTTGAGGGGGGTTGTAATAATGTAATCGAAAGCATAAAAAGTTTCAGTGAGGATATTCTTTTTCTTTCTTTTTTTTTCTTTAAAAAAAGCAAGCAAAGAAAGTAATGTGGACGTGGACATACCTTGCTGTACGAAATAGTATCAAAAATGGCTTCTATTTCCCTTGGATCATGAACTTCAACGGAAATGGGGTGGCTGGTTGCCAAAGCATCCAGTGCCAAAGCTGGCTGTGTTTTCTCCAGTACAAATTGTTCCATCATCTTCCACTCAGGTCGGATTTGATCCACTCCAACGTATTCCACGAAACTGGCAAACCCCTCATTGAGCCAAAGATCTTTCCACCATTTCATTGTCACCAGATTGCCAAACCACTGGACAGAAGAGAAACGGAGAAAAGACAGACAGATGAGAAAAAATTAAACGCCAAATTGACGACACTCTGAATACATAATAGTCACCACATGCATTTTGATGTAAACAACTCCTTTGGCACTAATTTAATTCCTAATACATCCTTTCCGCACTTTCCTAAATGTTCCATTCCATTTTACTTACGAGGACGACGCATATAAAGTGTTTTTTTTAAGGTTCTCTCGCAAAACATATGTATCCGAGCACTTCCCAACAAGACCATGTCAAGTTGGCGTTGGCACTGGCCTCTACCCAAATGTGTGTAAAGTGAAGATAAGGTTGGCAGGTACTTATCAACCTACCCACCAATTACCATAATACCAATGAGGCAAGGTAACCGTAACGATGTGATAAGATAAAGAAAACTACTTTCACTCACCGCGCGCGTATACCTCCACCACGACCAATATCAACCTGCCAACTCAACGTAAACGTGTGCCCTGTACAACGGCCACCATATTGCTCCAAAGTAGAGTAAAATAATATTATGATGCGATCCCGCGCCATTTAATCACACACATAATATATCCTTACCTCCTTTCTATTTTCCTGAGAAAGAAAGTAAGAAAGAAAGTAACGCATCTTAATTCTCTACTCGACTTTGGACTTGGACGGATTAAACGTACACACACAGGATATGGAGATATGTATGCTAAATGGAGACTATGCAGCTACATATGCGTCCATGTAAATAGGTTTTTTTACGAGGACTGACTCCAATATATTTATAGCACACTATGGGAATGAGAGTGAGTGTTGTTTAGTAGTATTAGTGTTGGGAAAGGGAAAATAGGGGAAAGGAGTATCATAATATCTTGTGTTCCACTGACTGCGGCTACTACTACTTGTGGGTCTCGTTTGTGTTGGTTAAGTCACGTGTTAAATGATGGAAGAAGCTACCTGATGAGCCAATTCATGTGCGACGACCTCGGCAACCCATTGATGAGCCGCGGAGCTACTCTCATTCCTGTCGTACAGAATGGATGTCTCTCTGTAAGTGATCAGCCCCCAATTCTCCATCGCTCCCGCTCCAAAGTCCGGAATGGCAATCAAGTCTAGGAAATAGCATAAACTTTCACGAGTTTAAAGAAATTACATCAATTTAACACTCTAAATTACTTTTCTTCCATTAAATTCCACCTCCCTTACAAATCTTCCTGTCTCTCCATTCTTTCCCTACCACAGCCTCTACTCATCCTCACCTATCCATCCACCAATTTTCCTCACTCAGAGCCGAGCCGAGCCGAGAGCCTGAGCCTATACACAAAATAGTTTCGAGGCTCAAACTTCAACTCAAACTCACTTTACTCAATTAACTCTTATGATCCGTCCCTCCGAAGCTCCTGTCTTATGTCTACGTGTGAAGCCAGCTGTTGGGTTTAGCACACAAAGTATATAAGAGACAGGCATCTTTTTTCCATCAGTGTGAAATCCTACTTTTATATATCAAGGTAATGTAGATACAGGAGCATGTAACTGTATCCGTAGTAAAAGTATATACCCCTTCATCCCACGTAAAAAAGAAGAAGATGGAAAGTCATTTTCTCCCAGATGTGCAGATACTGTATTAAATGCAAATAGACCGTATCTCGGGGATGATAAAGGAAAGTGCAGGTGCGTGTGCTGAATGAGAATGAAGTTTAATGATAGTATCCTGTACAATAACAATACGAGCTGCACTTAATACTAAGCCACCAGTCACACACACAGTCTTACACACAGTCTCGCTATATCTCTCTATCTTTTGATTATTATTCCTATATAAGGGCCAAGTTAGGAATCTCTGAAAATTTTAATTGTTCACTATCCCATATACATAATATATTCCATTTTTTGGTTTTGGTCATTTGAAAAAAAAAACTATCTTAAAAACTTTTTGGATTTAAATGAAAATTGCTAACATTTTGACTGTGCTCGATTGTCATGAAAATCAAGAGATAAATTATTCTAACGAGAAAATACTTGTGGTTAATACTAAGAAAAAAACTCAATTATTTCTGAGACACTCATGGTAGTAGCTATAGACATGACTGCATTACTTCCAACCTATCCACCTACCTACCCACATATATTATGTATGCCTCAATAAAAGTCACAAATGTACACCGGACGCGGTTGAAATATTAAGTTGATATAATATAGTGTATTTAAATTAATAGGCGGAGCATAATAAGGAGCTAACCTTGTTTAGGCAATGGGTACGGCACACCAAAAAATTCATCATAGAAGTCCATGAGCTGGACTGCAGTTTGGAGTGCGAAGGAGGCTTGACTCAGGAGGCCCGGCGGAGTATGAATCGAAACTTCCACATTCTTTTTAGTCTTATTACTTATGTAGTCATAGTCACAGACAACAAAAGCTACCAAATATGTACTCATCTCCACGGACTCTTCAAACTCGTCCCGCCACTGTACAAAAACAGACACACACACACAAATAGAAAATATAGAGTCACAGAGAAAGTCGGATGGTATGTATCTACGTTTAAATTCAAATCGGCCCAAACAGAAAGTTCTAAACTTTGCTTCCTGTGTATAGTAATTAATCATTCCCAGTAATTACGTCCTCCTCCTCCCTCATGGTACAAAAAGGAGGACACAGAGCTTTTGTGGGAGTGCGCCGGAGAATTAGTTTCGTATTAACTTATTAACTACAAAGACCCCATGCCAGGTAGAATTTATTAACAACTCTATATGACGCGCCACTTACGAGCTCCATGTTGTATCCATAATAGACCGTTTCAATCTTCTTTATGGGCATATTAAAGAGTGACTTATGCATCTGATTCCTAATAATTATCATCTTGAATGTTGCTTTAAATTGTGGCTCATCGAAGCAAGGAAAGGCAGAACGGGCGTAAGTTGGCTCGAAATGTGTTGCTGCTAAAAATCTAAGAATGGGGGAAACAATCATTGTTACTATATCATCCGCACTATATCTATATATATATACAACACATTTTTAAAATACATACACTACCCAAACCAAGCGTAATATTCCCTCGTCACATTCACACATATTCACACAGTATTACAGCACATAATGCGTATACTTTTTCCCAGATCTGAATCTGATTTGGAAATTTTAACCTAGTTGTTGTGACATCAAAAGTACAAGGAAGGAGTTATATATGAGCACGGAGTATGAATTCTAATCTCAACTTTCCAAGTTTACGCAATTGCTCCTGCTTCATAGTCAGTGTAGTGCCATGGGAGCTGAGTCATATATAGAGAGCTGCACAAATAGTACGCGTAGGTACGTGAGTCTGACTCCCTAAATTATATAAGCTGATGTAGAGTCACTAGTCTGGCTTGGTGAAAGTTCAGTCATCTCCGTCAGTCGTGTCGTCGTCAACCATCATGTCGAAACAAACTAAAGCAAAACGAAAAATTAAGCGTCGACCTTTCACTCCTTTTAGCCTTCGTTATATACCTTCCTCCGACTGCTCCCTCAAGTAGAGTGTATTAGTCTGCATAAATAAGTCGCTTTCCGTGGTTCGTGAGGACTCAATGCCAACTGCCAACATAGGGAAACGTATTGAGGGAAAGCCGTAAAAATGTAAATAAAAAAGGAAAGCAAAAAAAAAATATCCTGAATGATGCAGCAGCAGGAGGAGAAAGAAAGGAAGGAGCAGCGCAGAGGAGTATGTAATCATCATGGACATTGCAATTCCAAAATTGAACTACCTACGTATATAACGTATAGAATGGAATTACATTAGGGATACAATATTAATATGAATGATGTCATAATCATAAAATCAAAAAAATTTACTCGGAGAGTCTATATTAGAGTTCTAGGAAAACCGCAATGAACCGCAAGCCTCACGGTAACGGTACCGGTACCGGTACCGGTAACTGTTGGCTTTCTCTCTGTATGTGTGTCTGTCTGTCTCTGGGCGAATTTGTTGTTTGGTGTTGGTAAAAATGTGGGGAACTCTCTCTCTCTCTCTCTCTCAGCACCCAGAATTATTAGCATGGCTCTGTGTATGTGTGGTAATTTATGTAGCGTTATGGAGTTGAATGAAATGGCATGGACTGGAAATGGATTGCAAGTGTGTATAGCCATATGCTGAATTATAATGAACTACGCAGAAACTGCCAAAGTTTCATATATACACAGAAATACAAACGGAATGAAACGTAACGTATAACGTAACCACATCCATAGTCATCCAGCAGTTGTGGACACATTATACATTTCTACACAGAGATACGTTATATACATAGTAGGCTTTGACTCTGACTCTAACTACTCCGGACTGGGAGAGAGATTGCAGAAGGCTTGCGGCGAATTGCCATATAACGAAAGGGAGAGAGTGAGAGAGAGAGAACGACAAATAGAAAAGAAAAACACGAAATGTGTAGAGGAGACTGAAATAAATACTATAGAGAAAAGGCAAGGACACGAGACGCTGCTGGTGCTATGGAAAGGAAAATACTTGAAGGTAAAAGTATCCTGAGGAAATACTGTGTAGGGAGGTATATACTATATCTATATAGTACAGTCAGAGTAAACATACATACGCAAAGAGTCAAGCCAAAAAAAATAGAAAGTCTGGTTTTCATTTTCTACCACTTAAAACATTGCCCATTGCCTCGCAATGTCTCCCCACACTACTCCTTACCAGTACGACTGCTGTTGCTCTTAACACACAGACACACACACACACGACAGCCCCAACTTCCCAACTTCCACCACCATGTGTACATAATGTATATATAATAATAATATATGTTTCATTATAATTCAAATGCAGATATAAGCAATAAACATTTGGAAACCATTCTCTCTCCCCAAAGAATTATTCTTTTTTTTCTTAAGTATATATACACACACACACACATAATAATATATAGAGCTCCTTGTAGAAGTAGAAATGATTTCCTTACCTTCGTTCACCCTGTGAATTTACGTAGCTACTCAGGTAAAATCCTTCCAGCTCTTGGCTAATGTTTGTTTGAAATCTTATTCCTAAAGAGTAATTTCTTCCTCGATATAATGTACTTCCTTCTCCCAGCTCCAAGTATATCTGTCATTTCCAGTCCATTTGAATTTACACACACACACATAAAAAAAACAGAGGAAGAAGAAGAAAATATAGTTCCAACATCCAACATGTTAACATATCTTGGTAAGTCTTAAAAGTATCATTCCAATTAATTGCCAATGTAAAAGCTTTATTCTACTCTGTAATTATATATTCTATTGTGTACTTTAAATCCTTCTTTTTTCTTTGTTTGTGCTATAGCGTATGCACGTATAGCAATAGTAATTTGGTATAATGATGTGGCTAACAATAGCATGATGTGTGTAGTTAATTTATAAACAGAGCTAATTGCAAAAGGAAGTGTGTTAGTATTTTAGTAGGTATAGGTACGAGGCGGTCTCTGGGAGGAATGAGACAACGGAAAGGAGGGAGTAGTAGGAAGCGAGTGTAATAAACATGATAGTGTACCATGCAGCCAGATCTCTATTTGTCTATTTTTGTTCATTTTGTCCGATTCGGATCTTAAAGTGGATGTAGCCACGCAGAATCTAGCTATGCATGGGGCAGAGGATGAGGTAAATGCATACCTATATATATATATCCTACATCATATCCGAATCTGAATCCGACATCCGACCTACACCCTCGTACTCGTCCTCGTCCTCGTCCTTCGTATCCGTACACCGTGCACAAGAAATGATAATCAATCATTCATTTTCCCATGCGGAACTTTTCTCTCTGTCTTTCTCTCTCTACCTCTCTCAAAAAGTGAAAGTAGACATAAGCAGAGTAAAAGTCAAGGCAGTGCCTCTACGTGTGTGTCTATGTAGCCGAGTCTAAAAAAACAATGAAGCTTGATTAAATTATGAGAATACAAGATAGAAAATATCATAAATAGTACAAATAGGACAAATGCGAATATAACGCTAATAGCGGAAGTAATGTAGTGAAACCATCCATTTTATAAGTAGACACATTTTGGGATGACGAGGGGAAAACAAAGTCAAGTCAACTTACTCAATTCATCTACTTCCCACATGCCCTTATGTCATGCCTCTCTCTTTATCTCCCTCTCCACTCCTCCCATACCTCTGCTCCACTAACTAACTCACACTCTAGATCTCCACAATATCACAATAACGAAATATATATAACTAAGGACTAATCAATAATAAATGCACTCAAAGTCACCTTAGACTACCGGAGTACTCCTTTAACTTTAATAATATGTAGTCCTGGGTTTTCGTCTACAGAAATTATGCACACAGTCATTCATATTCATACACTTATAGTTCAGCTTCAGAGCCAGAGCCAGGAATGTCTGCCTGAGTCAGTCACGACCGGGACCGGGACCGAGACCGGTACCGATACCAGCTCACACAGTATGTGCACATTTATACTGTACAGAACGGTACAAAGGCTCGTAGCCCTTATCACGACGACGACAACGACGACATGTCACTTAGTCTCTGTTTCAACTCAACAAGCTCTCTTGTAGCTCTGAGCTCATAGTTGAGAGTCTGCTCCGGAATTATGATCACATCTATGAGAACCAAAAATTCTAGTCACATTTTTCTAACCTACGTATATACACTATATGCTACCATCTTAGCTTACACATTATGCACAGTAGTGGATAGTGGACAATGTCATAGCGTCATTGATAAAAAAACATACCTATGAGGCACCTACTAAGTAGGCACTTTAAACTTGTACACTCAAGGTAAATCATCCATCTCATACATCGCGGGACTAATTCATATTTCTGTTATCTAATTACTTCTACATAATGTCGTGAGATACATTTTTGCACAGAGCGCCTAATCATAAAATATTCTGTACAGATTAGATCCGCGACTTCTATATACGGATTACGGATACGGCTGAACCTACGAAAGAAAAGAGTAGTCCATTTAAAAAGGCTCCATAAACTACCCACGTCACCGTGACCACTATATCCAGTACATACAAATGCTTCCTAATAAATCCAGCCGGTTGTAGACAGGAGGTACGGAGGCATTGAGCGAGAGTGGATTTTCTTCATTAGCTATGGTAATTTTAACATGATGGAAAGAAGTCTCTATGGAGGGACGGAGAGGAAAAGTTGTTACACTGAGTGAGAGTCGAACTTAAAATTAAAAGCTCAAACAATTTCCATTTCAAAAAGCGAGAGGAGAAAGAGTCAAAACAGACTACCTACCTACCTACCTACAGCTATACCTATATCTAAATAAGTGCTCCATATAATACATGAAGAAGCATTTGCATCACATCACATCATGCGAGGGAGCCGTATGAGTGAGAGTGAGGTACCTTCACCATATCATCAACCCGCCCTGTTGTATTATAGACTCCATACGAGAGATTTCGTTTCGAGCCCACACGGCCACACGGCCAGGCGGAACATGATACTTACTTCGTGAAAGACATGTACACGGAAAGTGATATACACAGAAAAAAAAATCTGAGCACTTTCTCTTGCTCTTTCTCTTCTCCTCTTTCTCATTCTTGTGTAGTATTGCAGAAAGGGAGAAAGAAAACAATAAAAACATGAGCTAAAACACACACACGACTCACAGTCCCGCTCCTAACTCCTATATCTGCATATATATATATATATATATATATATATATATATATATATAGCCGATAGCCCGACAACGTAAATTTTTTTCGGGGGTGTGTGCTGCTGCTGCTGTTTTGTATGAATTACAAGCTTGGGAATTGAACGTTGTTCAAGAAATTCATTGCTCGTTAAATAACGCCAGCTTTTATAATGCACTTGCGTGTACTTTGCTCAATTGTACAACTTGAGACGTGTACTTGATGACAATCACAAGTATGGCGACAAAGATATCTTGAACACTCTCGAACTAATCGAATTTTCTTACTCGCTATAGCACCATATGGTGAGAGGAAATTTAAATGTATCCTCCGTCTCTTCCCAGAAGTTCCCATAGCTCCTTTAGCTTGAGAAGCGGACACATGCATCCTGGACGCATAGAGATATCCGAATCCACGAGTACACGACACACCACGACACACGGCAAACGATGCGATGACGATATAATATGATGTGTGATACGGTATGGTACGGGACGGTCAGGGTTTACTTTTGTCTCATACTACGACATGACAGGATAATGTTCAACTCCACTGTGTACCACTTTTCTTTCTCTCGATTTTTCTCTCATAGTGTAGTAGTAGTAGTGGTAGTAGTGTAGAAGTAATAGCAGCCTATAGGTAATTTGAGACTTGGAGATATGGAGGAAGGAAGGAAGGGAGCGGGAGGACGAGGCTGAGAGTGTGAAAAAGGATGGAAGAGAAAGTGAAAAGAAAATGTTGTTGATGCTCATGAAAGGAAAATGCATCCTACGTAAATATATGATGAGAGGTGTAGAAAATAGAAAAAAACTAGAAGGGAACCTACCTGCTGGTTCGGGACATACTCCAAAAGTTTAGAAATATTGTGTGGATCCCCAGGTTTACCGTCAATCTCCTCCTTAACCCATTTCTCAATTATTCGAAGGTTACGACTATGAAACACTATAAAGTCTGTATCCTGCGTCACTTCAAACTGAATCACCACCCAACCTGTGTGAGGATATAAACACATGTATAAATAAGAGTACGTAGACTCTAGACACATACCATTTAATATCTCATCATGTCCTTCTGTCTATCATGACGCCAACCGCACTCGTAGGAATGCAGCCAGCTCCACCACCCATCCATCCACCCATCCATCTATCCATCCACCCACCACCACCACCAACATCACCATCACGACCACCACCACTCAACAATCCAATCCAACAAATTCGAAGGGGCACACATGAGAGAGAAGATTTTATGTGAGCTGACTCCAGAATCCACAGGGGAATGTAGAATGCTAACTAATCACAGACTTTTCATCCTCATGAGCTGCATTTGAGTCTTTTCCTTCAGCTCCTTTTCTCCATTCCATCTTATCGCTCACCACTCGCATGCACCATGACAATTTGTAAAGGACCAATTTAAGTTCCAGTCAAACTTTGTGAGAGGCAGAGATATTATCGGAAATGTTGGGCTTCTTTTCAATTTAGATTATATACTAGATTCAAATAATCTGTACCCATATTTTGCTACACACTCAACCAAAGGGTTTTTGATCGCACAATGCACCTACTATAATAGTGCATATACAGAGCCTATCATAATTCATAATAACATATAGATAGGTAATTAAAATATCTAAACTTGTACACAATTCATAGGGAGAGATATGGAGTCAAGTATAATTTTGGGGACAAGATCGAAGAAGTTCTCTCTCGTCTCGATATTATTATGAGTTGTGATGCGTTGTTCTTAATAATCAATTCGAATTCGAGGGAGCAGACCACCATGAAGAGGGTGGAGGTGGTCGTGGTCGTGGTAGTGTTGGTGGATATGGCACTATAGTAGACAATGTAGCGTGGGTTCTGGTTTTAGGAAATATCCCGTAGAATGTACTGTTAACATACCAATGACATCGAGTGTGGTGAGATTGGGATGAATAGAAATGGTGTAATGACGAGGAAGCACAAAAGAAGGTAGACGTGAGCTGTTCCATGGAAATTCTTCTCCTGACGCTGTGAGTAATTTACCCAAATCGTCTGGGTCTCCATAATGATCTCCGATCATGACCGAGGACCCGGGGAGAAATGAACATCCTTGAGAGTTATTCAAATGAAAAGCACAAGTCAAGAATCACCATATTATATAATATACATGTATAAACGGACGAGTGTACAATCACGCACTACTACTACTACACGCAGTACAGCTCAACCAGTGTTTGTACTGGTACATTGTCAATTAGGTATTCATATATTTCTAGAATAAAAGAGAGGCAAAAGAAAATCTCATATATTCCTGACTGACTCTGAACCATTCCAATGAAATTGTCCATATTTTAATTATATTATGTAATGGAAAATGTTTTAAATTAGTAATTTGTAATTCTGCCAAGGAAAAGTAACAGAGTCAATTGGTTAAAATATAGTGAGATTACATATTGGTTTGTGGGAGTGGGAGCAGAGTTCTTGGGTCATGCACGTAATAGTTTGAGGTTGAGACATTATAAGCATTTTAGACCATAGAGTCCGGATGGACAAGGGCAATTGAAGCTTGTCAGTGGAGGTTGTAGTAGCGATGGGTTTAGGTTGTTAAGCGGTTGCGGGGAAGGGAAAGGATCCGTAAACGGAGTGAGGAGAGAAGGGGTAGAAGTAGAAGTAGATATTTGAATTCGGACGAGAGGTGTATTACACACAAAGACGGAGGCAGGAGTGTAAAATAGTGGAGGGCTGAGCCAGAATATTAATGGAAATGGGAGAAGGAAGCAGTTAAATACTAATAATTAATGATGACGGGAAGGTGTACAAATGACTCGAGACAAGAAATAGAATTCAAACGTTGAGGATTACCATTGAGCGGAGTGGCAAATGCAATGAGGACAGCAACCACAAAGATTCCAACGAATACGAATAGAGCCACCACTAATGCTCTCCTTTGTGAACACACAGCAATCCGATCCCGTTCATAAAGTACTCTCTTATTGACCGCTGCCGATTCACCTAATTAACATTGATCACTTTATGTAAAATTAAATGTATTTGATTTACCAAGAAAAATCCAACCCCCCTTCAAAAAAATGAATCGAGGAAGTGTGAAAGTATCCAGCCCATTCAATTCGAATTAAATTCAAAAGCTAAAGATGAATTACATGGATTAAATGAGCCTTGTTTTTTTCTTAATTTACAAGATCATAACCAGCGACCAGCAGGCAAGACAACGTTATCTCCTTGTCGTCCTTGTTCTCATATAGTAGTAAAAAAAATATTCTAATCATCCTACGACTGTGTCCCGGTAATATAATACTAATTATGAGGTCTAAAATGTTTTTTGATAGTCCGAAAGCTACCAGATTAGAACATGAAAGGGGACTCACCGGTGAGGAAGGCAACGTCGTCCACCTCGTGTTCGTGCTCATTCATTTTAACACTGTTTTTACGACGTCTTCCAGTTGGCATAGATTCCCGACCGCTCTCCCCAACAACAACATAGTCCAACTGTTGAGAATCCAATAACGTTTCCAATAATGACGGTCACATCACTTCCGTGACATTATTCACTCCATCCAATCCGTCCACAATATAGCGCTATAGCTATTCACTACATGGCATCACATCACAGCACAGAAGAGCACACAGGAGAGAGAGAGAGAGAGAGAGAGAGATGAACAGAGTGAGAGAAGAGAGAGAGAGGCGAGGGACGAGATTGTACACAGCAGAGGAGAGAAGAGCACAAGAACAATGTGTGAATATATATAAGAAAGTAGAGAGTTATTTTTTTTTAGCTAAATGGAATATGCAATCGTAATCGTAATCGGAATATTGTGTTGATGTGTATGTTTAAACACAGGAAACTCACGCACCTTCTCAATCATCCAATTCCAATATCCGAGATCACTCACATCAAACGGAACGGAATGAAACGGGGGTCAAGAGATGAGAGACGAGACCAAATCTCGAACCAGAGGAACCACATGTAATGTGTGTGTGTGTGTGTCTTTCTTTTTACCTGAACTGTCTACTACTACTACCACTACCACTGCTATCACTGCCTTAGCTTTCCCGTGGGCCAAGCCATGTGTGTATATATGGATTGGCTTTAGCTTTCTCAGGAGGTGTTTACGTGTATTTGTATATTTTTGTTTTTTGTTAGTCGATTTGGACGTGAGCTTTCTTTTGTATTTTTTCTTCAAGTTGTACTATGCTCGTGGTGGTAGGGAGACTGACACTGTCGTCAACGGATCGTTTGGATATTTTATTGGCCGTGGTGACAGTGACAGTGACAACTGTGACACATTCACACTCTCTGATGGACACAGAGCAGCGTCTGATTCCTTTTTCTTATTGATGCGCCTCGAAACTACTCACTCCAAGCCCAACTCCTCACCTCAGAACACAACTAACACTCTCGGAGAGGCTCTGTTGGCTCGGTCCTAGTGAGTACACCAACTGGGAGAAAATATAGTGCAGAAGCTTGAAATTTTTGGAGAATGATATGTGAGACGTCAATAGTGTCCCAGAGTACGGAGCGCAGCAGTGACTACTGGAGGAGGTAGACGGTATTTTCGAGGCTTGTAGAGAGAGAGAGAGAGGAAAGCCGAAAGCGTTCCACAGCCCGTGTCGTTCAGTGCTTGTAGTATATAGTAGTTCTCGTCCTCCACCGTCCACTCCGACTCCGACTCCGAAAAACTCCGACGCAGCCAGCATTTCCTCCCTCTTATCGATCCAAACTGCACCGGCACCGGCACCGGCACTGCCACACTTGACGTCCTCACCAACTCACACACAACACAACAGAATCTCCCATCCACGGAACGACCACCCTATGCATGTTCTACGGCTAACCTCCCTACTATTGAGTGAGCGACGGGAGACTACTACTCCATTCGGGTATTCCCATTCTACCCTATACAACAACTACACTCCCGACTCCTATACTGTATCCATCTCCCTTCTCCCCTCTCATTTCTATGCCGCATCTACATAGAGATATTCCCAAAACCCTCTCTCTCTCTCTCTCTCACACACATATACAGAATACAGAGCCTTTCCGTATCTATCCTCCCAATCAGTTCTTATCGTCATCATTGCATTGCATTACTAGTACAGAGCAGCCCTTACACTACTAAAAATCCAAATTTTTATTCTCTACTCTTACCCATTGTCTTTCTCCATTCTCCTCATTCTCCACAGATATATCCTAATATATATTGTAATCGCATCTTATCGTATCTACTACTTTCTTTTTTTTTATTTTTGGAAAGGAGGAATCTCCCAATCCCAATCCAAGCGCACAAACCACTGCTCTTCATATTATGCTATGCTAGGAGGCACATTTCTAAGGCATCCCGCAAAATCTCATATTATCTATCTGGTGTGCATATCGACTTGATGTAGCGTACTTTTTTTTCTTCTTAGGTACGGACTCTGTCCTCGAGTCCGGATTATGACACTCAATGGAAATATATTGGAAGGGTCGAAAAACATGGGAACAGCTATTTTTTATCTTAAATGGAATTTTGAAACTTTCAGAGACGTCTGGGGAGTTTTTTTTTTATTATCACACCGCTTCAGTCATCTCATACTTTCTTTAAGGGGATAAACAAGTTTTATTTACCTGCCGTGGAGAGTATATGAGTATCTGTATAGTACAGGTTGGAATTTGGAATTGAAAAAAAGAACGAAATTTCCTCCACTTTTTTTCCTTAGTAAATTCATGTTGTAAAGTTGTAACGATGAGCAGGACGAGAGGAGGACTGCCCCTTCCCACTAAAATGAATTGAGGCTTTAGGCCATAAGATTATGAGTGTACAATAAAGAACCAAACCACGTATAGGATGTAAAACAAAATTATAAGAGGTAAAACATAATTGGGCATGTAAATAGTTATTCATTTTGTGTCCAATATATTAGTATTTACATTCAACGAAACTATATGAATGTAAAGCTAAAGTTAGCAAAAACCGTAGGATATTTAGCAGAATCAGAAGTCCTACGCCTCTACTACAGGTATTCTATATGTACGTACCTGTAAATTGGTTGTAAACAAATCATTCTCTGAATGGATCCAGAATCCAGATTATATACTCGCACATAAAAGACTAAAATAGCAAACACTGGAATTTGAATTATGTATTAATATAATAACATAATATATTATTATGTAGTACCAATTTAAAAACATTTATTGCGTACAATTAATATCTGTATCTGTGTTCCGTAACATTCCATTTTTATTGGAAAGTTTTGGGAATTTCAAAATTAATAAAAGTACTCCAGAAGCTCCGGAGAGTTTCACTCTCAGGTCACAAGAGGTTTTGAACTTGAAGATATACGGAAACCGTATTACTGAACCATTATCACGGGCTTACGAGTTAAAATGTTTCGTAAACATAACACGGAGGTCTGAGCGTGGAAATAAAAAATAACTAAACAAAGCACCTTAAAAGGGTGTTCCTATACAAACAGACAGTCAATCTTCTCTTCCCAATGCTCTCATAATATCCTACACTTGGTTCATATTAAAAAACTAATGCCTATACATACACCGTTTATGCGCAAAGTATCCATACATTACCGTGTTTTATGTTAGGTGCCTACAGGCACCTGTCTACTTTTATTTAGCTAGTACACGATTGAATAATATCATACAGCATTCGAAGAATAAGGAAGAAACATGACCACAATTATATATTTTTAATTTAATATAATTTTATTACAATGAAGTCAGCTAGAAAGGACAAAGGTTTCTGTGACATGAAATGAAATACAAGATATTAGTAAAAGCGAGGATGAAATGAGGGAAATTATCGAGACACGCCAAAGTAAATTACGAATTATTAATAATCAGAATAATAATTATTATGACATACGAGCTCGGCAAACAATCAAAATGTTATAATTATTGCAGGACGTGAGAACATGATAAATAATGTGCTGTTTTAATGTGAGTTTTACATTCTGTGTATTTAAGTAATTACCTAGACGTCTCAAGGAGGATGTCATTATGTATTATTATTACGTGTAACTTTATATATATACTTAATACATATTTTTACAATTTATGGGATCGTGTACATTTAGGTTTTGTTTATTGTTAGTTTTCTGTACTCTTTTTGCAACTATAGACATATACAGCTACATAATATGTAGGGATTAATGTGTATGTGTCATGCAGCTGTTCTATAGCTAACTTGTTCTATAATTTGCTAATCTTTTTTGTAATTATATGTTATTTCAAAATTCATCACCATGTTTATCATCACTTCCAAGACAAAATTCATCAGGTTGTTCAACTCAACTTTATACACTTGCTGTACATGTACCTACTTTTGTGAGATTACATCTTTAATTTTATGCGTACAAAACATGACGAGGCGCGTCGGGACTCGGAACCGGCACATCGATATAGTACGCATATATATGCAGCTACCCTCAATGCCCAATTTGTTTTTATTAGTATTTTTTTACACACACCATAAGCCGTAATATTTTACTTACGATATTTAGGAAACTAATTTTTAGAAATTTAATTAAGTGTTACTTAGGTAAACATTTGACTAAACGTCTGATCAGACACTCAAGGTTGACTGTACCATTCGAAGCTTCAAAGCACCATAGATCATAGGTTTGTCATGTACAATACAATGCAATGTACAGCATGATATTTTAACCAAGTTACCAATTAGCTAGACATATAATAGTAGTGTAATTTTATTGTTATTGTATTTATTATTCCACATCAATAACTCTATGCGGACTGACTCATCATACCCTCTAGAGACAAACTGGCTTCCTAGGTACATGCATGCAGTACACAAGATAATTTGTATATGTAATATTACGCACTCAATTGTGTAATGCGAGATTTAATGAGGTTCAGTGTTGTAGCAATAGATGACGAATCTATAGGAGATAGATCGACTATTTTTTTTAAATGATTCGCAAGTAGCCTTGAAACATGAATCGTAATATGGGTAGTGTTAATTACTTTGGTAAGAGTGAAATAGAAATGTTTATATTTATTACAACAAGATTATACTAATTTATAGAATTTGAGCACAAAATTTCTGCTTTCGCAGAATTATTCAATGTACTAAATTTTAAGTTCACAGTCATAGCTTAGCAGAAATATAAGAAACGTGACCCAATAGAATTCAATTTTAAAATTGAAAGTTACTTAAGATAGAACAAAATAGAACAATCGAGGAAGAGAGAGAGTACTATGTCATGTCAGATGAGAAATCCAATTCTAACACATTCCAAATGAGTGCTTTGCCATAGCCAAAGCTTAAAATCAATCAACAGCCAGTAAAGTTAGGGAAAAGAGAAAATATTAACTACTCTACAAAAGAGGAGTAACGTATTCATTCAGACGTCTGAAGAGAGCACAACTGAAGTCGATGTACGATGCAGTTGCATGAAAACATCAAAAACTATATTTTTCCTTCAATTCACTTATTAATTGAGACATTTGTCTTTTGTGTGACTTAAAAACTTGTGTTCTGACTCTGGGCGTATTTTTAAAGGATTTCTTTTAGTTGGAAATCAAATTAAGCTATATGATGTTTTGGCTGTATTGTGCTCCATCCCATTTTACTCAACGCTGAACCATGATTCTTCCTGAACTCAATACTATTTTCGCATACTTCTTAGCACAGTATTATAATTATAATATTCATTTTTTGTGTCAATTAATAAAGTTCATTCAATTTAAGAGCTTCAGCGTGGGAAGAAATGGAGGAACACTAAGTCAGATGTTGAATATGACTCTGATGAATAAGTTGTGAATTTAATATGGCACAGACTACTGATAGCGTCCTTAGGTGACACGTTTATATGGCTATTGATTTAGGTGTCCCGTTTCATCGTGGAAAAAGCAAATCCTTTAGTGCACGAAAGTACACGTGAGTAAC
Organism: Dicyrtomina minuta; assembly: GCA_949802685.1. Classification (NCBI taxonomy): domain Eukaryota; kingdom Metazoa; phylum Arthropoda; class Collembola; order Symphypleona; family Dicyrtomidae; genus Dicyrtomina; species Dicyrtomina minuta. Next base: position 63,583,709 of record OX461809.1, read on the forward strand.
ATTACATGGGCATTATTACTTAGGACACCCAAGAAATAGTGTACAGACAGATATGTATAATGTAACATAAGCATTAAATTCATATGTGTAAGAGAACATTAAAGTAGACACGCATAAGAACATACTCGTACGGTGTCTTGTTACAAAGTACATACATAAACCCTTTTGTGATTTGACAAGCATTGTGATTGCAAATTTCTTTAGCAAGAAGTTTCTGACGCAGTAAATGTTGATAATTCATTATTCCCATTTCAAAGAAATCAAAATATTTATGAATTGAGTATATTATACTATAATAAAAGTATTTGTAACTTTGAGGTTTGCATATTACATGTTAGCACATTATTTTTAAACTTAAATGATATAATCATAGAGATAGAGAGAAACGCCAAACAATTTTCTTAAAAAGCTCACTGTAATCATGTTCACAATTGAAAAAAAAACGGCTCTAAACAAGGAAATTAGCAACTTTAGAATACATACAAACTTACTAACATAATTATTATTATTTGAACAAATTGCAATTATCTACTTACAAGCTATAAATTTATATTTTTATGTATTTTTTGAACCATTTTTTATATTTTTTTGTAATTTTATTATTTTGTATATTTTTTATTGTAGTTCATCTAAAAGGATGTTGTCTAGCAAACTTATTTACCAAATTATAGGATACCTCCAAAAACTTTCTGAGACTTTTATTAGTGTGGTCATTGAGTAAGTACATATATTTTACCGTAATGACGTTCTAGCTCTTTCACACTACATACTGTTTTCTGGTCTCAGAAAAGTTGCTCGACAACTTCCAAAAAGACGGTCCATACTATTTCTAACGTAGATTGACGACATGTCCAATCCCCCATGGGGAGAGCTTAGCTAGAAACAACACAGTTAAAGAATACTCGAGTAGACAGACACACCAACGATATCACACAGTTCACACAAGTACCTCCAAGATCTAACAAATACATATTTGTAGTATATATGAATGATGTGAAGATGTTGACGCTGGGTGAAAGTAAAATTTATCATAGTGTGCAATTTTACGCCAGTGTGTACGTCTAACACTGCCACAGAATAAACTTTGTATTGTTTTAAGCTATTTTATAAGAGCGGTTATTCATGACAGATCGATGGAATTTATGTCATACGCAAAAATGAGCTATTGTGAATCTTCAAACCTGATTTAACTGATACTAAACAACTATTAACAATTTTATACCGAATTATACAAGTTCTTCTAATTTAAAGTTCGTTTCCACAAGAAGGTCTGATGAATAAATTTAGAAAGCAATTCATTGAAGTGATTTAATTGCTCAGACTTTCCGAAATCTGAGAATGAATGTAATTTAAAAAAATTGAGATTTGAGGATTCACTGCTGTATTCGATGATCTTCCTTTTCAGTTCATATTGTACACCATGTAGACATGATCTTTGTCCGATGGCAAAGTCAGCTCATTCCCGGGTGGAACGACAAAGAAGCCCAAGAACATGAATGTACGAATCAAAATAGCTATTGAAAACAAAAATCATGTAATTTTCCTGCAAATATAAATCACATGTAAAAAATAGAAATTAAGTAGTTGGCATAATTTACTAACATCGATCATTCCGTTCTCGTGGGAAGCAAACGATTGCATGTTCACATCCAAGAACTTCTTCCGCATACTCTAGAAGAGCGACGAAGGCTTCCTTCGACGCGTCAGGCAAGCACCCATTGGGCACTTCGATGTACAAGTTGTTCTTCAGGAGCATGGTGTCCCAGGTGAGGACTGTTTGTGGTGTCAGAGGATACCGAAACGTTATCTTTATGGGTTGGTCTTTTGACAGCTCATTTTCCTACAGTAGTAATTATTCATATAGGTCAATAAAATTAATCGAACACTTTTTGCATTAATTGCAGGCGTTCAGTGTCAGGAAAATTTATATTTCTGCTAATTCAAAATGAAATAAAGTTTTGCCTACTAATTACACCTCTATAACCAAGCATACATCAATGGCAAATACTAACAATATAAATAACAAATGCTTACGCGTGGAATATTGCAGGGATGGCTCACAGAGAGCTCTTTAACCTTCCCCACACCGCTGCTCTCCTCTATTAGGGATGACACGTCGGCGGCGTGGGGCACATCAGGACCACCACCGAGGCCCTGAACCCAGGGTCACGGACAGCTGAAGAGCCGGTCTCGGGTACAAAGTACTACTGTAAAAGTAAATCATAATTTAAGATTAGCTAAGCAAGAATCATGGTATTGTGTAAGCGACTTTCATCAACACCAAGCAGTAACAGGATTTTAGGATTCAGGAATAAATTACGTAGTTGCGAGTTTGAATATCCTCGAAGAGACACATTTTAGTAACACGCTTAATGGAAAATTTACAGTAATTAAACACTTGAATTGGGTTCAATAAACTAGTATTACCATACCACACCCTAGACGAATCTTCCAATAAGACATAAACTAAACTCGTAAAAACAACGATCCTACAGATAGAGTAAATTTCTGGATGCTTCTCGCTTTGAAAATAAATGGTTGTAGCAATGTGCACTTACTGATAGATGTAAAAGATACTTTTATAACTACAGCACGAATACAAAACAGAGAAAAAAAGGTACGTCGATTATGCACTTCTTGGTAATTCATGCATCATGCATACTGACTATAAGTATCTACTTAACTTGGTCACCCTATCGCTGTAGATTCAGGCTATCAAACAAAATAGTTTGTTGGGAACCATATATATATCCAATCGTGGCTCAGTGATTAATTAATACCCAAGTCGAAGGTATAAAATTCATTGCTTTATCAGGTATCTTCACGCGACAGAAGGAAGGAATATTATTCATATAAATTTGAAGATTACTGTAACATTGTAATTCGTTATTTTTGAAAACTCACTCACTGGTATGCCTTATATTCAGGAATCCAGGCTATTGTGACAAAACATCAGTAGTAAGTAATATTTTTTTCTTTTTACTGCATTAGCTTCACGGGTAATCTTAACCTCATGATCGAATAGCTAAATTATATGATTCAATGACTACAAATAAATTTTACGCGTTTATTGAAATAATGTGTATAATAATTAATTAATATCGCCAAATAATCAATTCCCATTCAAAAAAACTGGTTCTGAAATATTTAAACTGGAGATTTTATAGGATTAAATTAACTGTAGCAATCACATCACATACTGAATGTAGCAACACAATTTCTGCAATGGAATACCTAGACGCAGTGATTAATCGTATCCTACTACGTAATTGGAAGTGTACTACCCTAAACCGAATAGTTTTTCGAGCTCCCTTTTACAGAAATGTAGGTTAAGATCACGAATCTAAGTTAAGGATAAACACTCTTATGAATCTTGAAGTTACACTTCTAGTCCACAAAAAAACTTAACAAACAGGAAGAAAACTGAAACTCAACGAAGAGTTGAGCGGGGGGAGCTAAATATTATAAGTGATTCCAGCAATTGCCAATCTGAATTTCAATCATTTATTATCCACTTTGATCAGTGCATAATGTAGTTGACCTTGCGTCTAGTTCTCGATTCTATTTCTCCTGAATAGGTAGGTACAGATATTAGTATTACTGACCTTCACCTACCTGCACGTACTATACATACCTACTTACATAGTTACATTTGCTTATTAGTACAGAAGTCCCACTCCACCAATTATAATATACAACGAATATGCGATTGTGATTAACATGGAATGAATTTATTCGTATTTTATCCACATGATTTTTAAATTATTACAAAGTTGTTGCATTTAACAACTTAATGTAGCAGAGGGTAAGTCATCAAACCTAGTGAAAACAGTCATTATAAGCACTTAGAGGCTCTATTCAAATAAATAACCATGAATACTAATTACAATTGCGACGTAAATATATACAACCATAACGCTGTCCAAACCTGTAAAAAACATTAACTTAAAAAGAATGCGTATCTACACTGATTCGCTCGGCTATTGTAGTTGTGCAAGTGACTTAGCAAAAGTTGATATAAAGTCGAACCTAGAACAAACAGTCTAAGCGTAAGTCTAAAAGTATTGCATTAATACATGACAAATATCTGCTGGTTGCAAGTAGGACATTTCGCAAAACAAACCTTTAAGTTGATTTTCGATAGTTTCCTAGCTTTCGTTGGAGCTAAGGCTTCAGTTGCACGAGCTCCTTACAGTTTAGAAAAAAAACGTAAAGTGCAAAGTGTTTACTAAATATAACTTTATTAAATCAGTTATAAAATTGTAAGGGCCTACAAATTGAACTCTAGCGTTGTAGAATTTCGATTCAGTTTCAAACCAAGCAAGAATTTAAAATTTCTCTGGAATCATACAAACACAAACCTAGTGTGACCTTTTGACCTTTCGAACAAAGTACCTATATTTACACGTAAATACTAACAAGTTGGAATGCAATAACTTAACTAATATAATACATAATATTATCAAAAAAATAAATACACAAGTGATCTCTTCTTTCTTGGGATAACTTGAGCCGAAAGTTGCCCAAGACATTCAGCATACAGACTGTCAGTTTGAAAATAAATAGCGTCGCTTGGACGGGAAAATATGAAATTAAGACTGATACATAACTTTAAACAACTTGTGGTTGTGGTTTCAAACTACCTTTAAACAGTAAGCAGAAAAAAGTAAAAAGGAGCTGATCAAATTGAAATTTTTTATTTCAAGAGCAAATTCACCTCTGACGAAAAGCAAAATGGAAAAACTGATGATAGGCCAGCTAAATTTTCAATATACTGTTGGCTGTATGAATGGTGAAGATGTAATGAACATTCACTAAAATTCACTGTTCATAAGTTTTTTCAAAAATTCAATTTCAAACATGACCATTGACAAAATGGTAACTATCATGGAATTCCAGAACCACAGTTCTAACTAAAGACTCGTTTAACAGATAACCCTAAGTTTTTAATTTGTATTAAAAAGTACACTTCCTAAGTACAGGCTGACTGAGGTTCTTAGGATCAATGGATGATCGTTTAAATAATTTGAAAGACAGCTCACAAAACAAACTATGTTCCACCTAAATATTAAAACAACGTGGCTTATGTATTACCGAAATATCTGTTAAGTAATATGCAGTATTTTAACTCATTAAAGTGCAAGGAAAGAACAGCTTTCTGCGTCTTAAGAAAGAAAATAATTATATTTAGAACTGCGATCTACCATCAACCATAAAGAGCTATATGATGTATATATACTCTCACAATTAAGAAAATGGTTTATTTACTGTACTTGAGTGGAAAATGACCTTTCAGCCGATGCCAAATAGTTCAAGTCATCATATTTAACTTGGACGCTTCGCTAATTTTATGTACAATCAGAATCAGTGCTAAAAATTCTTACAAAAGAAGTAAAACTTTCATCAAAAGACCACATAAATATACAAATGAGAGATTTCGATCATCATTAAAAATTAGTTCTAATCCTTTTAAAAATATATATACTTGTCTTCTCTCTCTCTCTCTTTCATTTTTCCTGCTCCTTATAAAACATCAATAGTAATTCCAAATGTGAAATAATTAATTCTTGTGGTTATGGAGTTCAAGGTGCTCCTATGAGCACTACACTCAGCGACGACCGATGTACCGTAAAGCTCCAAATAGATCCCGGGGGGATATACGCGAAACTTTGCCTTAGGCCCGGGATGTATTAGAGGCCCGGGATCTAATGGAGACCCGGGATCTGCCCTTAAAGACCCAAGTACATCCCGGGGAGGGATATACGTTAAACTTGGCTTTTGACCCGGGATCTATTAGAGGCCCGGGATCTATTGGAGACCCGGGATTTATTTGGAGCTTTACGGTACATAGCTAATTGATCTAAATGTAACTAATTCTACTGAATAACTGAAGCATTTTAAATCCCACATGTAAGGGATTGACTTCTAGAGATGAGAGATGGCATTTATTTTGCTCCCAACTATAGACTGAAGTATTTTATCTTTCTTGAGTTCTTTGCATACTCCTGACTCCTGACTTATCCTTTCTTTTGAGTTGCTCTAGTCAAAAACTTAAGTACTATACAAGATACTAAATCCCCAACCGCAGTAAATGCGACGTAATTATGTACCAGTGAGTAAACATGTACCAAAATAGACAACTAACTGCCAACAAACATTTACTCATATCTATCAAGGGTGAATGGAACAAAATTAAATGGAGGTTGCGTTATAAAAGTTGCAAAACAAACATACAAAGGATCTTTAAGGTAACTTATTCTCTAGTGTGAACAATGAGGAATGATCAAAGAAGACGAAGAAGAAGAAGAATCAGAAATGGAATCGAACCTGTTACTCAACGTTAAGGCAGGCATAATGCAGTTTCTGCTCTTCAAATTACTTGAATTTGACAAATGTTGCGTTAAATTACTTGATGGGAGGGCACTAATACTCATTTCAAAACCGTATTGCCAGGATTTCACTTTTGAAAATGTGAAACTCAGGACAGAGCAAAAAAATGTAAAACTTTGTAAATTAGTTTTTTTTGAAAGCACGGACGAAGTGAACGCAGTGTTCGCTGACTGACACACGAGACGAGATGTGAAATATATTCGTGGATGAAGAAGGACGAAATCTTTTGGTGATTCAACAACGTCACAACAACACCCCTTCCATGCATGCACGAGCAAGGGACATAGAAACACATTGGATGTGTGTCGTAGGGAAGGGAGAGAACAAGGACGACGACGATCATAAAATAATAATAGTGACTACTAGAATGTTCACCCCCGAACAAAATAATTCTACCATCACGTGATCTTCAAAATGTGTAATCGTCATCGGTGATAGGCCCTGAATGCGTAATCTTCAGCGCTTATTGGCGTAGGTCAAGACACGTGGTTGGGGATTTCTTTACGTGGGGATGAACATTCTCTTTTCCGCTCATTTTTATTCTATTCACGACGACTTGTGGTTGGGTGCGCAGCGCAGGGGTTCCATTTCTTCTCCTTTCCCTTCGCCTTCGCACTTGATTTTGTTGATTTTCGACTTCGAACTTTGAGATTGCTTGTTGGTGTTGGTGGTAGGATTTTCTAATTTCTCTAACAACTCTACTTAATTTGCTATCCCATCTTTCATATTCATGCTTAAATAATTCTCTAATTTACCCATTAAACCATTATTATTTACAATTGTACGTAGTAGAGACAAGTAGCGGTTGCGCTTTAAAGTACTTGAGCTTGCTTGTAAGATTTTCGTCAGGGAGAATTCTGTGATTTTAATATCTGTAATGTAATCCCTTGTTTAGTTGTGTGGTGCTTAAATGAGTTTAAAAAAATGAATATGGACTATACATTTCCCTGTTTGCATTAAAAAGTATAAGGAAATAGGTTAACAAATTGTGAGCTTAATCACTAATGATGGAAAATGGAAAAGAAGCCTACATACTGCTTTTATAATTTCCTGCTAACGATATTAGAAACATGCTTAATGAACTCTTGTGAACGTAATTAGAATGTACAATATACTGAATATTAGAAGAGTTACTTAACTACAGCGAGGTTATTATAAAAATTCTGACTCAGGACGACTTTGCTCGTTTTTAAAAAAAGAATTATTCATACTTTACTGACCAGTGAGCCTAATCGTATCGTATTTTCGTATTAAGACCGTAGATACATAATGGCCCCAAGGCTGTACATGTTATGAAACGGCAAATATTGATATAATTATTTGTGCAGGCATGATTGTTTTTAATCGGATACAGTTATTTGAAACAATTTGATATGATGGTGGACGATGGAACTTGCAACTTTGCAAGTAAAAACTGCCTGCCGCATTTATATTTTTCCTGCGGTCAGTATATAGATAATGAAATAGGTGATATAGATTGCCCGTGACTGCATTTATGCACAATGATTCGATCCCAATCAAAAAGGCGAAGTTAATGCTGATTGATAATTCTCACGTGCGGTCGTCATCGACAATAAAATATGACTTTGCCTTTGTCTGGCTTATCGACATGTAACTTTATATATAGTTGATTAGTACTAATCTCGCTCTCAATTAAAGAGAAAGTAGTACCTCTATATGATTATCAATAATGCTGCGAGACTCTACCGTTTTTGAATTTATATAGCATTACTTTTTTTTTACTTAACTGTATTCATTTAGTAAGTTCGCAAATAAATTTTATTTGTACGATTGCGGCCTAGTACTAAGGTGCGTAAATGTGATCACCCCTTAAATGTGATCAGTGGCCGCCGTTCAAATATTACCGCCTTTAAAAATCTGTGCGACTAATATTCATACAGCCTATAGTCTCAACTATCTTTACTACTGATTTCAGCTTCTTTCCTTAAAAACTCTGGCTATGTAAAATCATGAAAGGTTTGAGTACTTTTTTTGATTTTGTCACATTTAAGACCCTACTTTAACATTAACTTTAAATGTATTGATCACATTAAGGGCACTTGGGCCGTTGTAAGACTTTCCGCAGTTTTTTTGTACAATGACCTGTATCTCTTGCAACTTTTAATTGAGTATTTGAGTATTCGACAATGAGTATTTTTGTGTACATAAAGGATTAAAAGAGAAGTATAATGATAACTTTTTCTTCATTGTGCGTCGGCTGGGTAAAAAGTTACAGATTTTCAAAGTTGAAAAAAAAATGAACCCGATCACATTTACGCACTCTACTACTACATTAAATCTAACCCTTAGCGTCAAATGTCAATAAGTCGACCGATGGTTATATATAGCTCCTTGTGTATGCTATTTACATGCGTATTATATACTCAATTTTTAATGGTAAAAATTGAGTAAAATCAGGTCGTTCTCTAGAATCATCCCTTTGCAGACACTGCAAAGAGAAAGAAACCCTCGCTCATGTTCTAGGGAAATGTCATGTGGGAAGCTTACTGAGGACCAGCAGACATCATGAAGTTCGTACTATTATCGCAAATCATTTAAGAACACTTGGCTGGGTTGTACATGAGGAAGTGACTGATGGGGCTTCAAAGAGAGTGGATATAATATGCTGGCGTAAGGAATTAAAGGCGGGATACATTCTTGATCCGACTATACGTATGGAACAGTCGTCTAGTCAAGTAGAAGAAGTGAATATTGAAAAAGCAGGCTCATTACAATCCTTGCATTCCTTACTTTCTTGACAAATACCAATTGAAGAAGTTGGAAGTGGTTGGACTTCTTGTTGGAGCTAGGGGTACTATAACTGGCTTTTTTGAATCATTTCGTAAAGATTTACGCCTTCCATCAAAAATGATTGAAGAAATAGTTGTTGCCACAATTCGAGGATCCTGCCGAATTGCTCATAATCATTTATATAATATGAATCTGACTCATAGTTAATTTTAAATTAGCTGTTTTAAAATAATGTTACTTTATACTTTTCAAATATCATACTAAACTTGTAAATGATGTGTTTTGTTCTTACTGTGTCTTTATGGCAAGCGCAATAGTAGCGCCAGTTGTAAATAAATATTTACGTTCTCTTTCTCTATTTTGTTTTAGGAAGGAGCGACGCGTCTTTATGGTATTAATTAAATTATTTTTATAATATTGAAGTAGTTGGGAATAGCTCAACATCTTTTTATTCTAAATTCTTGGGCAAATCCGTGAACTCTAACTATATAAGTATACTAAGAAAGAGCGCTGATACTATATTGACAATATCAATATAGTAGTGTATACTAATTTAGAGAACTTAAGCAATATATTATGTGTACCAATACCAATGAAGAATTGTATAAGTAAACATGGCGACATAAAACTGTGGAGTTCTGGCTCTGAGTGATGACGACATGCGGAAGAATCCTCCCCATTCCGAGGCCTCATTATTATCTATCTCGACAAAAGTCCACTGACTGTGTAAAATTCATTATGTATACACGATTAAGTATTTATATATTTAATAATATGATTTCCGATAATAACTGAATGAGTTCTCTAGATCGTTCGCTATCACACAGTTGTCTAAAAACTGGAAAGTATCGGCCCAATTCAGTGAGGATAAATAAAATACATGATTCATTTTTAAGTATAAGGAGCATTGATAGCTCGTAATTAAGTCATGTAAATCACGAGTGCTTTAAAAGTCTCACAAATATGTTATGCATTACTTAAGTAACTAGTAAACTAGTTATATTACAAACTTAAAATTCAATGATCGTACGAATATAAGTATGCTAGTACTGTTAATATAGTGATGTGATACCTCTAATTGAGTTACACTAGTAATAAATCATAAAAATCGGACTCAATTGATCCATTAGGAAAATTTTGCAAACTTTTCCAGCTCGCAGCAAAGTTGTGTCTACCATCTTCACAATGGTCATTAAACCATCTTGTAGATGAAATTAAACGCGATATTTACATTTATGAACTATATGTAGTAAGTTGGAAAAGTTGCAGTATCACATTCTAAAGTTCGCTTGGCTGCCGACAGTCCAATTATATACTACTGAAGAACATCAATCATAATAATCACGTACGATCCGTATCATATTAATATGGTATATGTTCCTTCGTTCAGAACTCACATCAATTAATGTACGTATTTTAATCAAGATGGTTTTATTTACTGTCTCCTCTGTAAGTAAAAGTCAGCATGTATTAATTTTGTGATGAGAATAAAGCTCAATTCAATAACACGCGCTACAGACCAGACGCACTTACTAGTTAGTTAGTGTTTTACTAGAATATTTCATACAGTGCATATCAATTGACGTAAATAACTATAGTCGCATTAAGACTATAAGGATTTGTCACCGGTCTTCACCACATTGCACGTGCTATATATTATGTAAATTACTATTAGACATAGGTCCTCCGCAGTTCAAAATATTATTACTGATACATGCAATCCCTCCCAGTTGCCTTTTATGCTTTTCGAAATGTTTCATCATGAAATTATGGGATTGTAAACCTTAAGATTAAAGTCTAAAGCCATGATTTACTGAATGAATATGATTTTCAGTTATAATAATTTGACAAATAAGTGAACTCGAGAAATCATAGTTGAATGAAGTTAAATAAGATTGAATGTGAACAATGCACATTTGTAGTTTAAAATATTTAGATGGTGTGTATACTCTTCTTTCGTTTCACTTTTCTTTACTAATAATTTTTTTTTCTTTCTCTAAAAATGATAGAAAAGCTGGAAAAAGTTTAACTGAATAATATTTTCTGTCTTGTCTTCCATTTTTACTAGTCGGTATACATAAATAAAAACGATCATTATTTAAGGTACGATTACAGATTTCATTTTATATTATATATGCTAAATCACCACATTTAGTAATGAAAGTAATGAAACAGAAAGAATGTAAAGTTCTATATATGGTTATTATTTTACATGTGTTAAACTATATGTATGTATTAATTTGTAATTTATAACATAAAATAATTTTATAATTGATTATCATCATGTAGTCAGCAAGGCGTTGCTTGAATACGGTATCATCATGATTATAACTAAGTAATTAATAATTACATTAATAATCATTATAATATATGCACTACTATATACCCACATAATTGTTAGAATATGAAAACAACATATAGCTTCCAAATTACATAATTAAAAATACACAGCTCATTGTGTACTTGTGTAAAGATACGCTCATATAACACATAAATAATAACATTTCTACTCTATATATTGTAGTACATAATTATAGTAAATTATAAATGTAGTTTCAAACAAAATGAATTTGTACACTATATATGGGAGAAAAAACAAGCATACTACTGTACGCATAGAAGATAAATCTATATATATATATTATATGGTTGCAACAATTAAATAACGTATGCATAATTATATATTGAAAACAAACTAATGTTATTTCACAGTAAAGTTAAAGTTTAAATTAGCTGAATTAGCTCATGAAGTTAGTTTTTTGCTGTGTTTCTTTTTCTGGAAATGGAACCAAAATTTTTGGCTTTTGGATATTTCTGACCATTACCGAAAAGCTTTCAAGTTCCGTGGCCATTTTTGATATACTTATTAAATATTGGTCTTGATTCCAAACTACTGACTAACAATTATTGTAATAACATAATCGTACATATGTTAGTATATAATATATAACAAAAAATAGTGTTCAAGAATAAATGATAATTTCACCGCATGAAATCATAAAATGATTTGTTTTCCTTAAAGGAAATTAATGTACCTATGCAACAACTATAATGCATACTCCCCATAATTACCTCTTGCTTTTTATATAAGTTCTACATTCGCATTTTATTTAATTGAATCACGACTATTTTTATAGGTGTGTAAACTACTTATACTGGGATTGAATTCAAGTTATCAATAGTTTAATCAATCCCCCCGTTATTCCCGTTTCCCAGTAATTTCTAAAACGATAATGAATCATATATAGTGCGCACTGTTCAGTACACTACATGTGTACATCATTTACTTAAAGGAGAGTTGCTAGATTTTTTTTTGTAAATAGAAATAGATGATATAGATTGAAACATTTTGAAAATGTTTTATAAAAGGGTTTCAATTTTTGTACAATTGTGGTATATTTTATTAATTAGTATACTACCTATTTACCGTATTTAGTAAATTTCAAATATATGGAGCTAGTATGTGCTCGTCATACTTAACATTAACATTATGCATATAATATTTGGTTCTAGAGTATAAAGTCTATATACTTACAATTTAAATATTCATGTAGAGAATAAGACTATAATGTCTACGAAGACATTCTGGCTTTTGTAACTTTTAAAAATCGTATTTTCACGTATTAATAAAGCCTATTAGTTTTTGCAAGTCTTGGGCAAAATTAGAAACCACTTTATAGTTTTATGCTAAATGTTATTATACGCTTTCAATGCATAACTTTACGGGTATCTTGGTCTTCTCCATCAAACGCTAGATGCTATGATACATTACTATAATGAAGGAAGAACGTTGTGTAGACGCATAGTGTCAAGACTAAAGTTATTCAAATACACGGACGACACTATCATCAACACCAGATTACGATAATAAAAGACTGAAATACAAATTAATAACTTCCATGCATTTTGTCGTACGAAGGTAAATAGTGCAAAACTGATTTCTTTCCTTTACAAGAATAGAGGCGACAACAGTATATTATAACTTTTACGAATTGTTTTGTTTTGTAAGCATGATATCATCACTTTAGAAGACGGAAGATTTTTAATCGTAATTTATTTTGTGGGTTGCGATTAGGATCATATTATCTTTGAATCGTATTTAATTCATCCATTGCCGGCAATTGGGAGCTCCACAAAAACACTGGATCTTGTGCTGATCATCTTCGAATTCAAACTTATAGTCGTAAGCTAGTTCTTCTCCGCGAGATATTCTTCGATTCGCGAATATTATTATTCTCCAGTCACGATCAACTTCAACGGTCTCAGCGACACAATTTGGATTGCAGGAATGATTGATGTAACGTGCTAATCCACCACAAAGAGTTGCATCGATCACTCGGTCTTCGTCAACGCGAAACATGTATATTCCACGATTCTACAAGTCACAATGGTATTTAAATTAGTGAACAAAAAAACAAATTTTGAAATACAAAAATCTCAAACTAAAGTAATACAACTCGAGACAAAATTATACCATACCTGAGCCTCATACTTCTTTTCCCGAGCTTCAGCGAGCTCAGAGCGTATGATCTCTCCTATATATTCGATAACCATTGTATGTTTTTCAATATCTCTTGCTGCATATAAACCTAGCCCTTGAATTTTGGACCTGAATTATGAAGCACAGACACAGAATGATTACATCATTATACAAGGAAGGCCCTTTGGAAAAATCATAATTGGAAAATAAATTAAACACCGAACAGTAAGTCTAACTAGTTGTACGCAATACCTAGCCAAGTAAACGTTATTTCGCCAATCCTGTTTCATTTTTTTGTACTGCGAGGATTTTGAGTGAACAAATTGCTTGGAATACGGGCAAGCTGCTTCACTGGAAGAAAGAACCGACGATGCGATAGAAGAGGACGTCCTGTACGAACTACCAGTTCTTTGGGTGTGAGGGCGCTTAAAATGCGTTCGTAGTTTCGGTTCTGACCGGGCACATCCCGTAGGATTGATAGCTAATGGAAGTTCCAATAATGGATTCCTACCGTATTTGAAATGATAGTCCGTGAGAGTTTCTATTCCAGGAAGTGACTCTAAAACCTAATGGCAAAATTAAATTACAATAAATATTAATAATAACGTGATTTATGATTCTAAAATTCTGTTAAATTTCACAAATTGCGAAGCCACTAACTCCATTACTTCCACTCACGATGAGTTCACCAAAGCAAGAAATTAAAATGAAATTTTTACTTTCACTATTGCAGGTTCTGTTAATCCAAACAAATCTTCTCCCGTGATATACTTTGGGAAGACTTTGATAGTACTTGATGCATTCCTTAATTTTGCGATAGAATCTAGAACTTGGTGCCACGCTCCTTGAGCAGACGTTGATTTAATTACTATTTCTTTTGTTCCCTCGTCCTGAGGTGAGATGCGAAATTCTGGTTTTCCCTCAACTTCATGAATAGAACATATGTATTGACATCGCTTATTTGTTCGCTTCATACTCCAGTAAAACCGTACCTGCAGAATAATTTAAATGTAAGTTAAAACGCTTAGTGTGATAAATCATAATAATTTTGTACTCACACTTGAAAAATTAATGATTCAAATAGAAGAAAATAATCAGATGCGCAGTTTTTTGCAGTAAAAAACTAACAATTGTACAGTTACAAAACACTATTACAGGATAATTTATACAGAATTTTAGAAAGCAGTGAAGTATGATATTTAGGTAGTTAGTGGACTCACGATTTTATAGCCAATAGGATAAATACAATTCGCAGTATGGAAATTTTGCAACTGATGAGGGAGTAGTTGACCAACATTTAAAAATATTAGTGAGCCAACTCGTAAAAGATGATGCTGGTCTGCGTGGTGCATCACCGCTGCAACTTGTCTATTTTCATCTCTCTGTATATAAACTCGTCTGAACACAGACAAAGTGGTCAGTTCGTTATCTTTTTCTCCTTTAGGCACATGAGCAGAACAAAACACGGTCTAGAAATGTAAAGATAAAATTTCATGATTTAAATTCCAGCCTCGGGGAAAAACAATTAAAGACTACACATCCTATAGCATCTTTTGCCAAGACTCGGATTTAAGTGTCGGAACTTATTGTTAGTTATAAAGGCTTGTTTCTTGTGCACCTTATTTTTATAGAAAACGCAGCCTTCTTTGGCAGCACAGCCGAGATGATAAACGGATGAACATCTTGTTTTGAAACACTTGACGGTGGCACCCCTCTGTTTACAAGCGATGCAAATGAGTACCAGACTTTGTTTTATGGCCAGCTCTACATTGACCAAAGCCCCATTTTCCCTTTCATAAACTTCTTCTGACCACAAGGCACAATTTAGGTGAACCCATTTGTCCACATCATAATTCAGCAATCTGAATAAAATTCCAAGCGGTTAGGGATTTAACAACAAATTCACTCAGGACAATTCAAAAATACAAAATTATTATGGTATCTTACCTTCCGGGTCCATCCGAAACACCATCACCGATTTGATGGCAAAACATGCATTTCCGAGAATCGTCGGGTATTTTAGATGGTGTTACAGTTATTCTCATTCGAAACAGCATCTGTAAAAAGTTGATACATACAACCATTTATAGATTTATCACATATGTTTATCGCTGAAAAGTTTTTGACAATTCTTAAAAAATACGTCATGAATCACCTCTGTCATTTCCTTTTCCGTTGGTTTTTTGTACTTGTTGTAGCTCGTAACATTCGAACCCCATTTCCTGTATTTAATTCCCTTCCATTTCTTTCCAGCGGGTTCGTCCTCTTCTTTAATCTTCACATCAGTTGGATAAGGCCTCTTGAGGTTATTCTCCTGTGCATACAGTCCCGCAACTCCAGAATCCGTATCAGATTTAGTTTTCCCCTGAAATGAATGAAAGTTATATTATGAACAAAAAACTACATTTTGTGGGGCAACTCAAAGCACAAGCAACAATGCCTGCCTGCTAATTCGTGGGTTGAGGTGGAAATGCACGAGATAAATCATGGGATCACATGGTATTTTTGGGGTTGTATTATTCGTAGTAAGAAATGTATAACTTGAATGAGGACCAAGAGGCAACTAACTGTAATTACTAAATGGATAGATAAATCCTCCCAAAAGGCAAAACATTTCACTATGAAATACATTAATATTAATCTTACACTAGGCGCATCTTTAATTGATTTCACAATATCAGCGTCCAACAATGTCAGTCTGCTGTCCTTCAAAGGCAGCTTAATCTTCTCCGATTTAACTACTCCCCCACACCCTTCACTTGGATGCTTAACTACTGCCCCAGCCTGTCAAACAGTATAATATATGAAGATTTCCTTTTAAGATTACACGTGCTTAAAAAACACATGCACGGAATATGGACATGGACTGGAAATCTACGACAAACTACGTGAGAAACTAAAAACGGATGCATTATATTCACGTAGTGGTTACGAATTAAGCGGGCATCGTTGCATACTCCAAATCAAAAACATCTAATTTAAATTTCAAGAAAAATAAATTTAAAAAAAACCGTTACTGACTATTATCGTGCAAACTATTCACGTTGAATTACCTTGTCCTCTGATGGTAGAGTTACTCCATGCGTCATTGCAAACTGCATGAAACATGTCGTACTGCAGAAGTAGAGTTCATCAGTCCCATCCAGTGAGTCTTCGGGAGTAATACCCGGAAGATCTCTTATTTTCTTTCGTATCACATTGCTCAAAACCACCACATCGCAGTGACGACAAAATTTTGCTGTTCCATTGAGAATACTTTGAATGTCCACGATTTCTTTCCCATCTTTTCCCTTGTACGTATAAAGACCCAATTTTTGACTAGGTGGGGTAATGGTTCTCTCAACCACTTGAAAAATGGATGGCGCTGATATCGATAAAACGTTAGCCAAGTTTCGTAATACGCCCCCAATATCCTCTGCAGCGTTTGACGATAGGGTTAACGTCACATGCACATTTCCATTGTCCTTCAGTGGAGAAAGTGTTCCTGATGTTTGCTTTGCTTTCATAATGAAAGTTTCCGGTATTGTGCTGATGTTTTCCTTGTCCTACACAATGGCAATTTAAGTTTAACTACCCCAGTTAATACGCTTACTGTAAGGGATAATCGTATTTTAATTACAATATCATCAGCCATTGGCTTAGGCATCTGCTCTGCCTGGACAGGTCGAATCGGAATGGGTGCGAAAATGGGAATCACTGGTGAATCTCGAAGATGCATTAATCTCTCGTCCTCATCCTCATCAATGAGTTTCAGTCCTAAACATTTTTAAGAATCCATTTAGTTTAGCTATATGCACTTTTTGAGACAACCATGGAATGGAATTTCTTTATAGTAAGAAAAGAACTGGTGATCGGATCCTTGATATTTGAATCATTTGAGCATATAAGTATGTAAAATAATAGTATTATAATAATTTAGTAAGCATTACTTCAATGGACTATTTATAGATAACACTCAGAAATCATGTAATTAAATTGCATAGTTCTTATTCCCTTTGTCATACTTCCTCTAAGTTTACGTAAGGCAAAATAATACTTCATACTACAGGACAATTACGTAGTACATATATTATATGCATAGATTATATCCCAAAAATTATCCCACGGTTTTAAGTTCTGCAAAGCATCATCGTTATACGCATAGCTATATATAATAGTACAATTTAGAGAAATACAAAGCAACAAAACTCCTTTTATTTCCAGATGTTTCTGTGAGATCCCTTTACAAGTCATGATGAACCAACATCCTCCCTCCCTCCACCGAAAGCAATCACAAACCCATGCACTAAATTTTCTCACACAGCACAAACTTAGTTTCTCTCACATTTTCACACTCGAAGCCTTAATACGTCAAGGTCTGTCCACCAATATGCGTATAATTATACCTTCTTGCTTACACCCAACTAGCGTTCCAATTCACTAGCAGTCTTAAACAGCTACAAAGTTTCCCCGGCGCTAAAATTTGTTAGCCCAAAACATATTTTTATTTAGAGTAAAAAAGGAGAAAATTCCAAAAAAGTTGTTGACATCATGTTGCTACAACTATGCTTATGAAACTACACTACCAGCTGCGCGTCTTAAATCTTGATTTGATCAGTAAAAGCTGTAAGTAGATATTTTTTCGATTTTTCCTACAGGATACAAAAGCACATCTATCATATTCATATCTACTATTCCAAAACTAAGTAGTAGCTAAGTAGTAGTAAGGATAAAAATAGTAAAAGCATCTCAATATGTTTATGAGCTTTGATATCTTAAACTACAATACTTCAAAAAATAACCAGCCGTAGTGTAAAAATTAAGCCACTTTTCATTAACTAAGCAAACACCGCAAACGACTACAAACTATATATAGTATATTATAATCATAACATTCTGATTTTTACAAAATTATTAGCTTAGTTTCAAGCCTGATTCGTACATAGTGGAACTTTTGGTGTTAAAATATAACAGACCAAAAAAGCAACTTTTGGCGAAAACTGATCAGCAACAAAGGTAATACTGGTAATTATAAGAAATAAGTGCTGTTGAATTGGGACATTATTATTACATAATATAATAATAAATTAATTTAGCTTCCTTAGTCCAAGCTGAAATCATACTATGTATTAAAAGTGCATTGAGAAGTACATAATAAAGCAATAATAAATAAAGAAAACAACCACCATCGCCAACACCAAAGGTAAAAATGTAAAGGATGTTATTTTTTAATTCAAGCCACAGTAAACAGGCAACACAATCATGTTTATAGACATAATAAATCATAAGAATTCTCCCCAATTAATGACTAGCACAAGATACAAGATCCATTGAGAGTTATAAAATAGTTAAAAAGACGAGACGAGACTAGAAAAGAAGGCGATACAATAAGCTGACTATGCTCATGATATAGAAAATTATACATATATGAAAAAGGACATGAATACATTTAGAAATATATACGTCAAAGTTAAAACTTTGACGTTGTACTACAGAAGTACTAATCTACAATGTTTGTCTAATACTAATAAAACCAATCTTAGGGATAGCAGAAGTAACGTCCATTATTAGTCTGTATCCTTGAATAAAATATACTTTGAAAATTACGTGATCACATTAACAAACACCCTGTGTAGTTATAAATTTAACAAAAAGTGCCATTTATACAGCATGACTAGATCCTCTACAAACGGAAAGAATTTCCAAAGATTATACTGCATTTATTTAAATGCCGCTTTAAAAATATACCCGAAAAAAAAACTAAGAACCATATTTGCAATAACTTGCCTGGATACATATTGGAGCTCTCCAAAACACACTCCGGAGAAGACGAGCTGACAATTGTGTCAGGAGTGTCCGTTTCTCTAAAGGGTGTAGGGCTCCGATTGTCTGGAAGGTACTTATTGCCTGTATAACGTTTTAGAAAAATAATTATAGCAGCGACCGCACATGGAGTAAAAATGAATACTGTTACAGGCAAATAAATATGTACCATAGGCGCCTGTTTTAGGCGACGCAAACTCTTGGTTGTAAAATCCTCGATGAGCAGTCTGCGGTTTAGGGTTGTGAAGCGGAGATTCCAATCCGTAAGGTCGAGTATTGTAATAATCTGACTGGTTATTTACGGTTGCATTACCAAACGCACCAGTCAATTCCCCTTGTTGCAAATTATATCCTTTGCTGTTAATCTTTGAATAATCTCCTGCGCCAAATATGGGACACATATTGTAATTTGGACCCAGCTCTGGCTCAACAATGTTTACTGCTGGAAGCTGTCTGATTTGAGTGATCAGGTTCTCCATGTAGCTATCGTAGTCTTCCTCAAGCTTGGAGCCCTAGCGTCAATAGTAAATTAATTTTTCGAGTGAAAGATATGATCAATTATACAATCAAAATTTGGCAATGTGAATAGCAGCAGTTACCTTCCGTATTCTCTTTTTCGGAGTAGTTGGTTCTTTTACCACACCCTGTCGTTTTTTAGCTTGATACTGTCGACGTTTAGCTTTCTTCACTTCGTCATCATTTTTCTTAGTTTCTGCAAACGAAATTACTTATGAAAATCTATTTTCATTCATAATTACACAATTTAATACTATTACTACACATATTGTTTGACAATCCCTCTAATACCTGTAATTGTTGTTTCAAAAGAATTCTTATCAGTAGCTACAACTTCGATCACATTTTTTATGGAAGAATTTGGAACTATAGATTCTTTCGGAGGATCTGGAGCTACAGCTTCTTCGGTAATCACTACCTTGGGTTCCTCTTCTACAATTCTAGGACTCTTTGTAGGTTGTGGTGGTGTTGGAGGAGGCAATGGAGGAGCAACCGCCACTGGAGCTGGAACTGGAGGTGGAGGCTGTTGTACAGCTGAACCTGTGATTATAGGATATTGATAAATTTTAGTTACTGCCGTAAGAAAACAAAGGAAAAAACCTAGACTGCAAAACTTTTACAGTAGAGATTAAGCATGTTTATATGTAGACGTCAACACTTGCATTGCATAATATAACCATATCTATAAGGCTAAAATATATATAATGTACTGATAGCCAAAATAACATACTTTCAGACACTCGAACTTCAATTTTAAATGGAACACGAATAGGAGCAGTTTGCTGCGGAATTGTGGCAGAGAGTTGAGGCCTTATAATTGGTGGAGTGGGCTGAGGAATACGTGACGCCGCCTCCGATAGCTGGGAAGTGTGAATGGGGATACTTACAGAAGGACGGGCTTTAGATGTAAAAGATGTAAGAGAAAACCCAGTTGTGTCCGTTGGTGCTTGATTCATACTAGCACAACCAGTATTTTGCAACAATTGCTTTAATAAAGCGTTTTGAGATTCCCCAGCCTGTGATACTTTTGCAGCAACAGCCAGTCCTTGTTGCTGACTACTAACCGATGTCGTCGGTCTTGGCGAAGTCAGAAGAACAGCAGTTAGATTTGTGTGATGATTTCCAGCTACATTCTTCATTTCAGGGCGACTATAAACAGTTATTAATGGAACTGAAGCATTGACATACGTTCCAGGAGTTTTAGAAGATTGAGGAAACGGAAGGCTGGCAGCATTTACAGCATCCGCTACAAACGACGCTAAGGAGACAGGGGTCCCTTGAACATGAGAAATGTTCTGTAATTTCGATGGATCGAACGATGAAATATTTTGAATAGGCACAAGCCGATTCTGTTCAAGTATCATGGTTTGATTTTGAGTGGGTCTGAATCCACCGAGAACCCCAACATTAGCTTGGTGCATACTTGAAGGCGGCAATTCCAGTACACTGGTGGGACCTGATACTGAGACTAGATTTTGTATATTTTGAGAGTTTACATCAACAACAGTTTGGGTGGAGCTACCTTGAAAATTACTCATGGTAGTCATGCCTTGTGGGAGGATAACATTATTGACACCAGTGACTAAATACTGCATTCCTGATTTTGGCACAACCACCAATTTTTTTATATCAGTACTGTTTTCGGAATTTAATTTGTGTTCTAATACTTCCTTCTTGATAGTTGGTTCCCTTATATTGACTTGACTGTAATGCAATCCTATTGTTAAGAATTAATTATAAGTTTATCTCCAATAAAATTATAAAAAATTGTATTTAAAAGTAACTGACTACGCTAAAAATGAACTGTACGATGCTAGAGAAAGCTTCAGCGAAATAATCCGAAAAGCACTGTTTATGTTGGCTAAACAGCATGCGATATAATTAAATGCAATAAACTACTGATAAATGCTGATATATTATCTTACCGTCTGACACCGTATCCATTTGGTGCCCAAAGGCATCCATCAAATTACTTTTATCTACACTAACTGGCACTGCAACAGAATTGTGTGTACTTGTTGCCGCACTAAAAAATACCATAGAGTTAGAAGTAGAGGCTTCTTGCTGTGTAGTCTGAGCAGTTACTTTATTGTCCAGTAAGTCTGCTGCTTCTAATTTTATTTCTTTCACAATGGCAATTGTTGGGTTTCCATAGGATGACGAGCTCTCGACTGAATCGGAAGAAATCACGTTTGAAGCTACGAGCTCCGTGTTACTCACCACTGAAGACAAACTGCTAGTTGTCTCACTTACACTCCGTGTATGATTAGTATTTGTAAATCCGTCAGTTGCCATGCTATTTTCCAGAGCAACTTGATTTTGCTCTGGTAATATATTTGAAGCATGAGAAGAAGGGCTACCATTGACCACCGAAAACGGACTCCCACCTTTAAGACCCCCTTTATTTGGACCGTCAAACCAAGAAAACGTTGGGAATGGAATTACTTGTGAATTCCCACCACCACCACCACCACCACTGTTAAAATCGTGCTGGGATTGACTTGTCGGGGTCATGGGAAAATTGCCGTAAGGCTGCATCCCATGAGAGCTCATGTTCATGTCTTGTTGATTCGAGGGGTCCATAGAATGAAAATGTGAACCGTCATTGCTAGGAGGATGCTGACCAGGCATTCCATCTATTCCACAGCCCATATTGCCCGATATGCTACTTGGAGTGTGAGGACCACTGCCAGTACTTCTTGGGGTCAAAGGATTTTCGACACTTTGTGGCCGATCAGGTAAAGGACTAGCAACACCCACACTTCCACTTCCCGAAGGTCTTCTCATAGGAGATGATGCAGGAGAAACGCGATTCTGACCCATCATTACCTGTTTACAAACGACAAAACATAACAGTGTTACAAATGTAACATTCATCCTGTTTACAAATATTAACTTATGATATTCGTGTATGTTTACACTAGTAACTTCCATCCTGTTTACAAATATTAACTTATGATATTCGCATATGTTTACACTAGTAACTTCTACACTATAAAACATGTTTGTAAACAGCTTTATCCAACAAATCCATTGAAAAAGATACAAATGTAGACGCTAACGTATACGTTTTCTAGTGTTTACTTCTACACTACGTGCACATTACCTGACTACCAGGTGGACTTCCAAGATTTCCCATGGAGTTCATTGGTAAAGGACTGCGTAAGTTTGTCACCATTCCTATTCCGATTGGATTCGGTCCAGTTGGACTTTGATTTGGAAAAGGCACACGCTGAGGATTTACATAATGTTGCCCACCAGGGGACATTATTATTTGAGATTGATTAGGATTCTGAAATTGGTTTTGGTGACTTCTGGCTCTCATTATTAGTTCTTGACTCATTCCAACGCGAGGAAATCTCTGAACACCAGGTCCCATCATTCTAGAACAGAATATTCACATTATTTTGTGCATTAAGATGTTTAAAGTAGATGGAAATAAAGTCAAAGGCACATAATAATAAAGACTGGTTATTTACCGGAGCTGATCGGGAGGACCATTGGGTCTCATTCTTTGATTGTCAATGTAGCCACCCATAGGACGCTGCTGATGCATAGTGTTCATGTTCACATTCATACCTCTTGCCATCATCATACTCTGATTCATATTAACGTTACCACTCATTAGCTGATTTGATTGTTGAATAAGTCCGGGCTGATTGCTACTGAGTGGAGATCCCATGCGCATCTGGTTGTTTCCCTGCTGAGGAGGCATCCGATTTTGAATACCCTGAGAATTATTTTGTGGAGATGAAAGGCTCCGCATATTGTTATCATTATTTGGACTAAACGGTCTATCATCCATATGAAGTAAGGGTTGCCCTATAGAGCTTCTTGGTGACGTTTGAGATAACGAACTAGGTACAGGACCTGGACTAGGAGTAAGCGGACTTGCCATAGGTGAGTGTGAGTGTTGCATTAAGGGAGAAGAAACAGGTCCACCCATAGACGGAGAAGGACTCAAAATAGGTGACTGTGGTGTGGAATGTAATGGAGAGTGAGATGTAGCACCTAATGGTGATGCTTGCGTTTGAGCTTGTGACTGCTGCTGTGGTGGCCCTGTATTCATTCCCATCATTTGCTGCCGTTTTTGTTGTTTACTGCGATAGTCCTACAGAAAATAAGACAATTCTTTATATGTTTGATATCCACATGTATGCTAAATTCATTTAAAATCAAATCCAATTAAAATGAATCTGAGGTTTAAATCATTTTATTATACCTGAATTAAAAGTCCATGCTGCCTTGATTGCTTTCTTGACAAATCTAATTGCTTTTGGAGACCAGTAAGCTCTTTAGTGACTCTTTCCAGCTCACCTGCATCCTGATCATTTAACTCACCACCATTTTTCCGTTGCTGTCGTTGCTTGCTATTTAGTGACTGCAAACATTTACAAGCATGATACAGATATTGCAAAAATGTAACTCTTCAACTTAGAAATACTAAACGGGATTTTTAAAGTGATTAACTGGTTACCTTTTTGATCTTGCGTAATTTATTTACTTCAGTTTCAAAGTATTTGAGTTGCAAGGATAGAACGTGTTGCTGATGGTACAACCATTGTTCGTACTGTACTTGCATCTGTCTCTCCTGTTCTGTTGCTGGATGTTCTGGTGGGGTTGGCGGAGCTGGAATAGAAGGCATCGTCAAATTCTGGATTCTGTTAGCAGGAGGGGTAGGATTCGATCCACTAGACTGCGCCAGGGCGGGGTGTAAAGGTATTGTTGAGTGCTCTACAGGCTGCGTAATATTGCCACGATTGCCTATCATATTATCGCACTTAACTTGCCAATCATTGTTTCCAGGCTGATTAATCTGAGATGACATGACCCTATTAAATTTTCCAGGCTGATTGTGAGAAGGAGGCGGTAATATCACTTGTTGACCTACAAATTCAGAAATGTAGAGTCAGAGTCCGTTAGTCGCAGCTACAGTGCACTCAGTACGCGTCTAATTACATCATAATTTAGATTGCCGAAACTTAGAACAAATTTCAAGCATGTTAAGCTTGTATGGTTTCTCCTTTTTTACCTGGAACATTTGGTGGAGATAAGCTTGCAGGTAGATTAGATGAAGATAACACATCAGCTTTGAGGCGCTCGAAGTCAAAATCACTTAGAAGTGGTTCTTCAGGTGCAGCACCCATCAAACCTGGTCCTTGTCTTTGCTGCTCTCTTTTTTCTTGCTCCAGTAAATCTTCCAACAACAGTGGCTGTTCCTAGATATATTTGTAAGTAAGTTACAGTCATGCTCTAATCCATTTTTGAATGTCAAAAAATACTATTCACACGTTAACACTGTTATATTGTTACTGCAAGTTAGACAAAATAATTAATACAGCATTGCATTTGTTATTTTCATTCCTTTGAAATCAATTAATCAATTGATAACTTGTAGTTTAAAAAACCAACACCAGGGCATTACAACAGAGCTTAGAGAACTTAGAAGAAAATACAGTTGCAATAAAGATCAGCACTATTTTACCTGGAGAAGAAGAGTTCTACGCTGATGAAGAGACATAAGAGGGTTACATGAAGAAGATATAGGAGCAGAAGGAAGATGGTGAGTTGTGGGTCGAAGCCCCACATTGCCCACCATTCCCATTTGATTATTTTTCAAACCCACGCCCATATTCATCATAGAAGGCATCGGCTGCAAGCTCATACCACCACCATTTTTAATCCCCATCTAATGTATTACAACGATATATCAGGAGTGAGCCTTTCATAAAGCAATTTTTGAAACACTTCTATTTTTTCAATTTTTCACCATACAACCTATCTACCTGCATACCTTCTTCAATCTTGTCTAGTGAAAATGTAATAGACTAAACTTCAACAAGGGAAGCAAAAATTTCGATACTAAACATATAGGTACAGCAATCAAACAAGGTCGATCAGTGGGATGTAAAACGTTATCTATATTATCTAATAAAATACAACTAAATCAACTGTTTGTAATAACAATCTGATTGTAAAGATTTTAAACAAAATTATATACCTGCATGTTAAACACTGGCAGGTAGGTAAAAATTATATTCATACTAAGGAAGAAACCGAAAGTTATTATGATCTCTACTCAAAGGGATAGAAGAATGCATTTTTATTTACTGGAATTAAATACAGGCTGCTGAGTATTTTAAAAACTGCCCCTGAATTTATTAATATTAGTTAAAAAATGATACAGATATACTCTAACTTAAGGTTACTTGATTATTTACTAAGATTGAGCATACAGAAAGGCAAGCTCGAAAGTGTAAACAGACAAACTTAATACCTGCGGACGTCCAGGATATGGCGGAGGTGGAACAGGATACGGAGGAGGAGGTTGTGGAGGCCGAAGAACTGGTGGAGATCCATCGTTTACACTTGATTGCTGCTGACTTATTGCGGGTTGATGTTGGACATACGTAGATTGAGAATTATTAATACCCATAGGGTTAGGTGCAGGAGGAATTTGTTCCATTTTGGGAATCACATTATTCGTATTTCCTTGAACTGGTCCTCCAAGACTAGAAAAATTTGTTACATTTGTTTCCCTTTTAACATGCCTGTATAAAACACAGGATAAAAAATTTAGCCTTTACTTCATTCGTATTCGATAATTTGAAATCAGTTGCTTTATGTATTGATTAGAACAACGATACTTACTTTTCTAGTTCCTTTCGTTTTAAATCTTTATTTTCTTCTTTCTCCTCCTCCTTGTCCTCTTCCAGATCCAAAGTATCCAATATATTTGTCTTTTCTCCGCCTACTGCTTGATCAAGTTCAGGATCAGCATACTCTAGAATGTTAAAGTCAGCACCCATTCCTAGCAGTTCGTCATCGTCAATAGTCATATCACCCAATTCTCCAGTCTCGCCTTCTACTCCAGGGTCATTATGTTGCTCCTGTTCTAACTTTTCCAATTCTGCTGTTACACTATCTGGAAGTTCCTGGTGATCCCCTTGAGACATAACATTATGATTTGCGGACAAAGCATTACTACTTCCACTGGTTCTATTTGGACTCATATGGGGTGTCGTTCCTCCGTGCTGTTGCATTACTGGCGGAGGAGAAGCCACAGACATTTGCTGCTGATTAACCATTGAATTCAGCGGTCTTCCTAACTGCTGCGCCAGCATAGATGATCCAGACATCTGAGCTCCACTGCCATCTGATTCCATAAAAAATTAAATTTTCAAATTTTTTGTTACTCACATCATAACAATAATACAAATAAAAAACCAAACTAAAATGTTCAAACGTCTTACCAGACGCCATACCCACACTAGACCTTTGCTGCACAACCAAATGGTCATACGGATCTAGAGGATTCCGAACAGACATTCCTGGACTAAACTGAGGTTGTGTATTAACCGGTTGTTGCTGTTGCTGCTGCAATTGCTGTTGTTGCTGATGACCAATTTGAAAATTTAACTGTGGCCTGGAACCAACCTGTTGTTGCTGTTGAGGTGGCATTATACGCTGCTGTTGCTGCAATAGCAATCGAACCCTGGAATCCAATCCCTGGAAAATATAATTTATTATTAAAAAATGGGTTACACAAATACCTTAAGGTACCTGCAGTATAAAAGTAAACAAAATTACTTGAGCAGGTTGCTGTTGCTGAGCACCGGGAGTGCCAGGTCTGAATTCTGGACCTAACGGACGATTAATAGACTGCTGCATATTTTGCTGCTGCGGTTGATTGCTCATTCTTCCATGAGGAGGTAGAAAAGGATGTCTAAATTGGTTTTGTTGCTGATGCAACTGAGGAGAGCTTGGGCTATTCACTTGATGACGTTGGTTAAAATTCTGATTTAAGGATGGATCAATCCAGCTTCCTTTTTGACAATCGTCTGAAAAATTTAAAAAATTTGGAATTTTTCTCTCAGATATAATATTTAGTACTTTTACTCCAGAGAAAAAATTACCTGGTGACCAAGAAAGGGATCGAGGAGTGCCCGGAGAAGATAGTTCGGGGCAGCCTGGCGACATTTGTTCTTGTTCCATTTTCTTTATTTGCTGTCTTTGAAGAAGATCTCTGAGGTGTTGTCTGGTTTCTTGTCCTTGTGGAGGTTGCGGACGCGGACTAGACAACCCACCGGGCATATCCATTTCATTCGTAGTGGTATTAACATTGTTGTTACCGTACGATTCTGTCATAATCTTTTGATATGGCTCTGGAGTTCCCGGGAAATTATCATTTTCCGATACAGGTCTAGGTGTGGATGGGGTATGAGAATAAGGATCACTAGGCGGTTGAGGAGTCATTGGTGAGTTAGCATAAGGGTCACCGGGTGATGCCATTTGACGAGGCGAGTGCATGTATGGGACACGAGAAAACATAGGTGGACGTACAGACGGAGAAGTTTGAGTAGCCATTGGTCGTGGAGAATAGTGTGGCGAGGGGCTTGGCGGTGGCATTTCTAATGCTGGAGGACGTGGTCGATTGCTTGGTAAAGTCGAAGTAAATACCTGCCGCGAATTTGGCGACTGTAAATGAGGTGATGACTGAGGAGCAGGCATACTGATATCCTATTTATGATTAAACAAGATTCATATTCAAATTAAATATTATGTTGCAATTTTGTAGATACATTCATATTTAAATTTCTATACTGACTTATGTATACTAATTAATCTTGTAAAAAAAAATACATGAGTTGTTGTGACTTGAAGCGGCTGACGGTTCATGTCAGGGCCTGTATTTCCAAGACCACCATCGTTTCCCAATTGCCTTTGCACTTGAACCATTGCTATGAAGTACATAAGATGCAATTAAATATTTAATTAGAAAAAAATAACGTGACTCAAAATAGTATAGTAAAAATAAGAACAGTAATAACTAGGGGGAGGACTTGTGGACTACGCATTCATATTTATTAAAACAAATTTTGTCGAGCCCAGAATTCTTAAGAGCAGAAAATCTTTGATTTAATCTGTTTAGCTCATGCATCATGCAAATGTCCACAGTGCTATAAATCATGTGCCATACTCTGGGCTGCACATGAACTATTTGTGGAGTTTTCAACCTACCAGTAGAGTACTGTAGTTTAGGAGAAGGATTCATGGCACTTCCTCCCCCAAGGTGGTCCTTACTAGGCTCACCCTGAAGCCGATGCTCTTGCAGAACTATTTGTTGATGCTGCTGTTGCTGTTGTCTAAAAACTTGCATCTGCTTCCAGTGTCTCTCCTCAGTTGTTTCTCCCCGGATGGATGGTTTCGTAATTGGTCCGCTTCCCAGCTTGTCTTGATCCTGAAATTTTAAAAAATTTCTTGAGTACATCCTTTAAATTACTATACACAGAGTAAATATACGCAGGTACTTGCTGCACCTCATACAAATCAATATGTTTTGTCACATAAGACACAGCATGCTGCCAAAAATAAAATGAGCTGATATTATGTATTTAGAGCAATTCCTTCACAAGAAATCAATCAACCAACGTAAACAACAAATAATTAAAATTTAGAATGAACACCCGAGCAATTCGTATGTCATTCCATAGGAATCAACTGAAATAAATACTAATTAACATCTATCGATGTCTTTCCGTATGATGACACATACCAAATAATAATAGGCCACCATATGTAGAGTGAGAAGTTATATAGTTTTCAACATGAGCTAAAAATAATATTGGATGCTACTAAATTCACTAACACGCATAAATTAATTTTGTACATGCACACGAGCAAAATACAGGCGATTATGATAATGCACATTCAACGATCAATAAAAATTATTATTAGCTACAGTTCAACTTTGACTACTTTTGATACAAAAGCAGGATCGACATGCATGCCATCCTTAGCTATAAAGCTACATTCACCTGCATTCCATACACTACTAAAATGATTCTTTTCATTGCGGTCAATCAATCTAAACTCATAAATCCTAATAATGCACTACGTATCTAAAACTTTGGTAACTATAAACAACTCAAAATGAGAAGCTCTGAACAATATATACAGTAATAATTCTTTGGAACGGATAAAAAAACTGAATGGAAGGAACAATAACAAAATTTTGAGCTGGAAGATGTTGAATATAACAGATTTGAGTTTTTTTTGCCGTGATTGACTTTGGTAGAATCTCACCAGGGAGGTATTAAAGCTGCAGCCTTCTTGGCTTAGAGTAGGCAACGTTCGCATGATTTCAGAAGGTGTTAGTACTCTGATTTGTTGATCCCCTACTGGACATCGGTTGTTAGGTATTTCAACTTTAGAAGCAATGTTAGCGGCAGCAGACGTGGTGAAAGCAACTTCTTTCTGGGGCATAGCACAGGAAGAAGTGAAAGCAGAAGACATGGATGGTGAGGAAGAATTTGAAGGTTTGCAATGAGAAGTAGGGACTGGGTGAACGTGAACTGGCAAACTATTACTGATACTGCTGTTAATATTATTGTTGTTACTGCTGCCAAAGACACTATTACTGCTGCTCATTGTACAGCTACCAGATGTGGTATTATGAACAAGGGGAGGAGCAGAACTAATAGTTCCAGACATGTTTGTACAAGAGGAAAATCCAGAGCATGAGTTAGATAGTTGAGAGCTTCCGTTCGATTCCGCACTAATCGAGCTCATGATTACGTCCGAGGAAGACATAGATCCAGAAGCAGAACAGGAAGAAGAGGATGAAGGACTCATTTTCATATGAATCTCCGTGTCCGGAGACTGACTCTGTGAACCCAAGACTACTTTCCCTGGTGTACCCCCGTTTTTGCTTTCTTTCGGAATCTGAGAAGCCACCACCATTTGTTGTGTAAAACCACCATTAAAAAATTAGTTCACCCCGGAATAAAAATATTCAGTCAAATGCAAGTTATTTATTAGTAAATAGCTTGTTTTACTGTCAATATGGTTAATATTATTAGCTGTTGATTAAATCAAACGATGCGTTTCGGATTTATTTTTCAAACTGATTGCATGCTAGGAAGCTTTAAACTAACTTGTAATTATTGTTAAATAATTTCCTCAATAAATAGTTCTTAGCTCCGATGGCTCAATGTAAAAAATAATACGCTTGTATACGGTGATGACAAATTGCAATTTCAGAAATTCAGAATGGTTGAAACGAGTGTGATTCATGAACATGTACATATAACGAGTGATGTGTGAAAGGTGAATGTGGTACATATAATTAATTACATTTAAATCTAACTCTTCAAGCTAATAAAAAGTTTAACCACTCTTTGCAATAAGTGCGTGGGTAGCCTTGAAAGATATAATATTTAGTTGATATTACCTGCTGTGACTTCTGCATTCGACTAGCAGCACGATTTTCCCTTGCTTTTTGGAGGTAAGGAGCACGCTTATCAGACGATAATCCTCTCCATATTTTAGCGATCTGTTTCGATCTTTCAGCCCAATCTAAGTACAAATATATCCACGTATATATTACTGATAAATTAATTCAAAAATTTTGAAGACTTTCGACAAAAGAATTTATGATCGCTATCGCTATAAATTTTTCAGAACGTAAATTCTATTGAACGTACTTGGAAATTCTCTCTTTAGCTCTGGATTGTTTGTATTAGCATATAAAACGGCCGATATCGTTGCATTCACACCTAAAGCTTCGTCTACTTCCCATTTAAGAATGCTTCGCTGACTGTAGTTGCTAGGCGTCTCTTGCTCAGAATCAACTTGGGTTGGCCAAGGACTAGGTGGCTCCGAAAACGCGGGACTAAATTGCGGACTACTAATGGAAATTAACAAACAAAAGAAAATATTAACTGCAGCTCTCAGTCTTAAGTATAGGTTTCTTGATTCAGAAATATGATAACAAATAAATGTCACTAACTTGCTATACTCGGAATGATAAGGTGACGGCGGTGGGAAGCTGATTGGAGACGCAAGACCTTGTTGAACACTTTGTTGCAGCTGACTTCGACTTGGCAAACCTGGACTACCTTGAACTCCGGGTGTAGAAATAACAGATGGATTGATACTTGGTGTCTGGCTCAACAATTGGGACGAAGGATTAGGTGTAGGTTGAACGGGTGCAGTTGCAACGTGTGGATTAGGTGGTGGGGGAGGTACGTTAGATAATGGGAAAAGATTGTCTTGAGACTCCTGAGATTCGTCCGTAAGAACGCCTTTGAAAATGTCTTCCACATCTTTACTATCCATGCTGGGTAAACCAGTATCGATTGACTCAAGGTTGAACTGAGATCTTAAGAAATCTGTTAATTCGTCCTTATGGCTACCGTCTCCACCGTTGTGATCTAAACTCAAGTCTCCGTCATCTCCTAGTGTAGAATCAGCTGAAAAAAGTAAACATATTACTGTAACACGAAATTACGCTTCTTGCGGTGCTTAAATATTGCAGTAAAAAACGTTATCTTTCATACCTCCTAGATCTTCCAAGCCATCAGAAACTTTTATGTCATCCCCTTCGTTCATGATTGTGTTCACTAAGTCATTGTCAAGTAGATCAGGTAGAGGTAGAATATCCTGCAAAGCATCTTCAGTGTCATCCTCCTCTTCAATCTGATAAAAATAAATTGATAATAGGTATTAATTAGAATGGTTAGAAAACGCAACATCATATTAAAAAACCAATTATACGAAGACTAAAGTGAAACACACTAATAAAGAAATTTCAATAAGCAGACCGACTAACCTTGATAAGTTGTTTCAGCGGTGTCTTCTGAGTGTCATTTTGAGATAACGAGGTATCAAGGCTCCGACTAATGGCTCGACTATTAACTTTAGTCTTTTCGTTTAACTCTTGTTTGGCCTTTGTAGCTTCAATAGCTTTTAGCTCGTCCTAAATTTCAAACATGCGTGGTTTACTTATATTTCTCATCATAACACACAAAAATCTGTATAAGTAAAAATTGCGCATAATGGAAACATTCTCTTAGATTTGAAGCAAAGTTTAGCTTCATAATCGACATCCACAACAAATTATTCTTACCACGGAAAGTTTAACATAATTGTCGGATGTTATTTTAGGGGCAATAGCTGTATCAATTTCGTCACCGCTAACGAAATCTGACTCCTTGCTGGGCTCCATTAATGTTTTACCAAAAAATGCTTCCTGCAACACAAAAAAAATATGTTATGGACTGCATAACTACGAAATTATAGGGTTTACATACACGTAATACTAAATTGCACAGAACGTACTTGAAGGTATGAAGGAAAGCTTTCCACGATCTTATTTTTAAATTTTTTCCTCGCTTGCTTTCGTTTAGGTTTTTCCCCATCCATTGAAGACTGATTTTCAATACCATCATCGTCATCCTTGTAACGCCCTCCTCTCGTACGTACTACGAAGCCACCAATACCAAGTTTTTGGAGATTCCGTTGCTTCTTCTTATGTGATTCTTTATCTAGATACGAAGTAAAAGGCCTTGAGACTTGACGCATATAGTTATAACAATAGCTGAGTACTTTTGGTTAACGGAGTAAAGAAATAATAATATGGCTTGTTCAAATTTTACAATTAATTACCTTTTTCACTAGCTTCGTCTATTCTCTCAGATTCGGATGACTCTGGTCGGGCGTCTACACAAAATAATAAGCATTTATAATTCACCCCAGCACACATCCAGCAGAAAACAAATAATAAAAACGTTGATCAATAATTTCACTATGGTTTACATAATATGTCCTGAGAAAAATATTTTTTTTTATAAAACGAGTAATGTTTTATGAGAAGTCATCTTGATTCGGAAGAGGTTTAATCTACAATGCTCTTAACCGATAATCTTACCGCAATTTGAACCTGAGACAACTGACTCTATAGCGGCCAAAATACCAGCTTCCATGTCTGCAATGTTGGACATTTTCTTCCTCTTTTTTCTAGGTTGTTCCATAGTTAAAGATTTGATATGACTCATACCCGTTTCCGATAGGCTAACACCATCCACTACGAAGCTTTGAGGAGGTCGTGACTTGGGTTCTAAAATAAATGGTTACGTACTTAATAAACATCTTGAAGTTGATGTTAATATTTTACGTAGCAATGAAAGTTGCCCTGTTCTTCAATGTGAAATGGTCTTACCTGGGCTCCGTGGAGGGGTAATGGCTTTGACAACAACTGGTGCTGGTGGTGGTTGCAGGTGAGGAGGGAGTATATCATTTGGCCTACACAGTATACAATTGTAACCATCATCGGCACATTTTTCAGCTTCATTTTCACTATTTATCATATCACAGGAAGCGTGAAGCCACCGGTCACATCGTGCACACTGAATGATAAGCTCGCCTTCGTTATATTCTCCCTTGCAAACTGGACAATAATTAAGAGATGTACATGGTCCACATAGCGTGTAGTTGTTGTGCCAAACACAGTTTAGGCCAGGGTCATTCGAACCACATAATTGGCAAACTACACACCTGAATTCAAAACAAAGTAATGTTATTCGGATTCTTTATGTACTGTCGAAAGGAATTTCAGCTTTAATTGTTGATTGAAGGGCTTACCATTTACACTTCCAGTTCCCTTGAGGAACGTAGTCCAAGGGCGGATCCATACAATATATATGGAATGAAATGTCACAATCATCACAAAGAATAAGACGCGCTTCATCGTTCCTTTGTCCACATCCCTCACAAACAGTGCAATCCAAGCATCTCCATCCTTTTTGTAATACTACTTTGGTAACCTGTAGTTTTTAATTGAATAAGTATTACTTTGCTACTAGCATTATTTCTCCCGTCTGAGTGAATATTTTTACATTACGAGATACTTCAGCTTACTTTTATGTTAACACAAAAAGGGTGATAGCATTGGCCACACTGGGCACATGATATAAGACGACCTTCTAAATCATTTCCAAAGGCCCCACACATCACACATACATCTTGGTGAAGTACGAATTCATCTCTGGAAGAACACAAAACAAGCCGATTTTCTTGTCCAGGCTCATCTTCGCACTTGTGAGATACATCCGTACAAGGTCGCTGTGGATTGAAATCAAAACGTAAATAGAGATACTTTAGGGGAAGTATATTCATTTTGTTAACATAACTTCATACCTACAGAACCTCGAGAAACCTTAGCATATTGTTACTTCGTGTTAGTACCTGAAGTCCAACTCCTGGTGCTCCAAACACGCCTCGCATCTTTGGTTTAGGTCCACGCTTCCGTTGCAATTCCGTAATACGCTGTCTTCTATTATTAACGGAATTTAATGTCCCTTGTTTGTCTATACTTCTGGGTCTACCCACGCCTAATTTCTTCTTTGGGAAAGTAACTGTGAGAGGCTTCCCTCTGCCAGCCGAAGTTAGTAGAGGTCGAATTTCTTCCAGGACAACACTCTAAATATTTTTAAACACATACTATAGTGCTGTAAAACTGTTCGTTTTTAAGAGTAATTTGCAAAAGCATCAATTAAACTGACCTTTTCCGTCCAGTTGAGATCATTACTATTTTCAGTTCCTGGCAGTGAATCATCCTCAGGGGAGAGAAAAGAGTCTTGCGACAGGGTAAAGCTATTGAACATAGAACTAGATTCTGACGATAAATCATCTTTTTCAGATGACCTTTTAAGGGACAGTAAAACTCGAGGTTGAGAATTAGTAGGATTCAATGCCAATGGAGGAGACATGCAGACTCTGCAAGTGTACTCAAACTCAGGATTTTGTTCTTTCTTTAACTGATACGCATTCAAGTCTGCCGCAGGATCACATGTGTCATGAACATATCTGTAAATTAAATGAATTTAAAACTGTAGGAAACATTACTAACGCAAACTGAAATACTCGTATTAAATTTAGCTTGGATTACTTTTTGCACTGGTGACATTGCACCATATGCTTTTGAGCTACATGTCGGTAAGCTTTTCCACACAGAGGACACGCCAACCCTTTGTTGCGTTGCTGATAGCATGAATCGCACACAGAAAAATTAGCATGCCAGCGTGAAGAAGGTCCAGATCCTGGGGTTCGAGCCCCACAATCCGTACAGATTCGGCACATCTACAAAAAGTATTAGTATTGTATATATGTTAACAAAATACGAAGTATGCATCAAATTTAAACTATATGTGCCCGAACATAAGTAACTGTATTAGATAAACCAGAACTTTGTTAATTTCATGAATTTGGACAAAGAAACTCCACCTACCTTGCATTTCCAACTATATTTAGGACAGGAGGTAAGAGCAGGGCGAAGACAAAAAATGTGATAGACTTTGTCACAGGCGTCACAAGGAAGAAGCTTGCTTTCGTCACCAGGTTGTCTACAAGCTTGGCAAACTTTACAAGCTGGGCACTGCCATCCAGCCCTTATAGCTACAATTATCGGACGAAATTTTAAAGTTTATACAATGCATTGACCAATAATAGGTGTTTTAAGTTTCCCATTCCATTGTTTTAGTCATACATAATATTAGTTAATCACACTGTTTTCATACGTCAATTGTGAGAACAATGGGTGATACAAAATTACTTTCTCCTGACAAACGCATTTATTACTTATAATAAGAAAGATATGTCATGCTCGTCTCTTAAAATGGAAGTCCAATTTAAACGACTTCGCATGAATATTAACAAGTTTGAAAACTACAGTAACACAGTATAGCTTGCATTCACTTGTAAATTTCCATTATCAAAAACATCAACATGTTTCCTGAAGTAGCTTGTTCTCTAATCATTACGCAAGCATAAAGTAATGACACACACTTACTAGGGTCGCTATTGAGAGCTAAACAGGCGCTATGATAGTGATTATTACAAGAACAGCACATCAACAACGAAGAGATACTTCCAGGCTTGTCACACACAGTACAGTTAGCTCCTTTTCCCACTGCAAACACATTCAACATTAATTCATTAATACTTAATTTCATTTATAAAAATCTTCGTTCAAACGAATTATAATTGTAGCCTGATTAAAGTTATCTGTAGTTTCTTACGCATAGCAACTGCAAGGTCTATATGTGTCACACATAACGTTGTTCTTGAGCTAGACTCTTGGAATCCTCCACTTGTGGCAGCACAGGCATAATGGAGAGAACAGCCGCAGCTAGGAGCTTTGCATGTAATCCCAGCTCCAAGGTTACCACAGTGACTACAATGTTGACTGAATGCACGGACTATTTCTTTTTCTAAATTTTTGAAGGACCCCTCACCATTTCGAATGACTTCTCCACACCATAAAGCACATGATATATGAACGTAATAAACTCCTATAAAAATATTAATGTATGAGAGCATGACATGTGAGAATGCAATTCTGAAAGTAACATAAATCAAAATATCAAGTCACCAGCAGAAAGATCAAAAATATTATTCAGGTCAGGTTCTTCCGCGTAACCTACGACTTCGTCGACCGGCTCGTTCATACTTTCTAGACTCCCTTGCGAAATCAATCTCCTTAAAAATTCGAAAAAATTTCAATATGCAATTACTGAAGATAGTGGTATCTTGTTACAATATTGTAAGGGTAGTAGGATTCTGCGGTAGAGAATATTTATTAACTCCTTCATTAAAACCTGCCTTTATTTACTTACTTGATTTTTACACCCTTTTGACGCCGTGCCGAAAAAGCAGGCTTTGGACTTCTGTCACTGGAATTGTCTTTTTCACTTTTACAAGATACGCTGAGGCCTTTTGAAACAGAATGAGGGTCGAATCCAATCGGAATTTCCAACCGAATGAGCTCGCCCTGGCCTAACATACTTCTTTCCCCCAGATTGCACAACGCACATACTTTACCCGGCCTAGAGAAAATCGTGAACAAAATAAACTCTAAAGCACTGAGTTTAAAACACATAGATCGTTGCTGTACTAATAATCACCAAAGTATTAACGAATCCTAAACTTTAAGGCATGACTAACCACTGCTCTGGAAACAATGAGAAATCTTCTTGGAGCTTTTCAAATGAAGACGCAACACTACTAGAATCAGATTCAGCTGTGTCTTCCATACTCAAGAATCTTGGAGGAGATTCGTGATTGTATAAATTTAGATCTCCCAGAGTACCAGATATACTATTGGTCCCGCCAACAAAAGATCCACCATCCACTTTTTTCCTTCCACGAATTCCTCGGCCACCCGATGGTAAGAACAACCTAAACAAACCCCAGTGAAAAATAATATATATTGTATAACTAATCAAATGAAGTTTTGACGATGCAATGTTCTCCAATTATGTCTTTCGAATCAATTCAGAATAGTGGATGCGATCCAATGTAATGTAAAACTCAGACAGATAGATCCATAGTGACAAGCCCAAATAACTTGTGAACAACAGAACTTGACATACCCTGTTAACTTCTTTAATTTTTGACTGACAACCGGTTTAGGATTTTTTCCAGCACCATCCTTCCTGGGTCTTCCAGGTCCTCTTTTGATGTGCATTGGTTTCCCTCCACCAACCTGCGGTGGCTGAAGAACTGAAATATCCATTCCAAGGCCAGAGTCAGCTGAATCGTGTGAATTTGGGATCCGTGATGTACCCACCACATTCGTGGGTACAGATAAACTACCTAAAATGTGAATTTCCCTTAGCATTTTGCAATTTTGCCAATTCAGATCAAAAAGCGTTTGAGAACAAAATTTTTGACTTTGAACCACCAAAATTACATAAAAAGATATAGCAAAAATTTACTTACTGAAAAAATTATCAGCTGAAGGAGATCTTGAAGGTGAAGGCAGGACTGGATTTGGTCTATTGTTTTCTTCTTTTGGTGATTTTGATGCATCCTGATAAGATATTATCCTGCTGGAATCTTCCTCCATTTCGGAAGGATGCCATAAACCCGATGTACAGCAACGGACGGCAGGGTTGGGATCAACTATCGTGAGTTTTGTGTATTGTAAGACCGCTGATCCACAGCACCACGGTGGGTGTGGCTCTGAATGATTCTCTAATCCACCTTCCAACCTAGCCGTCAAATCATCTCCTCAACCTTTCTCTTTTTAAATTGTTTCGCGGGAGCTAAATTGTTTATATTTATTTATATGTATTCGGGAAACTATTCCAAGCGCTGGATTTCTATAATTGGAATTACATACTTAGGATTGTAAAAGAGGAGCAGCCATGGAACATGTCTGCCAGCATTTTAGTCGAATTTTATTTTGTTCGTATGATATTTTTAGTTAATTTAGGCGGATAATTGTATCATTTTATACTCCTTGATCTGACATGCCATATTGGAATTATCTAATGTGGTTTGAGATGATACTAAAGGGCACTTCTTCTGAGGCTAGTGACTACTATTTTTTACACTCAGTTGGTTTAATACTTTAAGAGGCAGCACTCCTAAAACTCCTAATCCTAAAGGGCCATAAAAGGTATACTGCTTTTGTGGAAAATCCAGATATAAATTCAATTATTTATAAATTATTATAAGCATATAATATTATTTTGAATTTCCACTAAAAATGTGCTGTTGTATTAATGTGACATAACATACGTTATGATATGCTAAGTACATAGCCTCACTGCTACTCAGCCCATTACTTATTCCTTACTGATGTAATAAATTAACTGTGCTGATGGATATAATTTACAGGGTTATATAATATTATGTGCATACCAGCGTTTTGGGGAACATATGCATGAGACGTGACATGTTATCAATATAATAAAGGTAATTAATTTAAAGCGTCAATTGAACTTTATTCATCTTTAATATTAACTGTATAGTCTGGATGTAGCATAGGGCATAGATGCAAATGCAAGTAGTACTGGATCCATATTAGTATAAATTCCATATCCCTATGGATGCATACGTGCACACTCCCCTCGCAGGGGTCTGTGTACCCTGGCTTAACTGGGCTTTGGTTATAACTACTCTATATAATCTAAAAAAGTAAGAAGTTTTAATTGTGTAATATATAAACTCACCTATAAAATTAAGTATTTAAAATTTATAATTGTTAAAGTGAGACATGTATATTTATCAAGCAAACCAGGTTATGCAACTTATTGAAAAAGTGGAAACTTCAGCTCTTAGATTATACTTATTTTATTTTTGCTTCCAAATGAAGGTTTTGTATTCTGGAGTACCGAAAATGAAACATCATTGCTTCCACAGTTCATTGTTATTGAGTTGGAGGGCATTTGTAGAATGCGGAAATACTACAACTTACAAGTCATATAATTCTTATTTTAAAAAACGTGATTAGGAAAAAATATAAAGCAATTTCCAAACTTGTTTAGATTTTTATTAACCCTCTACGGCTAAATATGTCCATAGAAGCTCCGTTCAAACCTGAAGCCATTGACAAATTCTGTAAGAACTCGTAGGTTAAAGTTAATTATTATATTTTGTTTTGGTGGATTTCTCACCATATTTTGGAATTATTTTTCCAGGCCACCACCAACTTTATTCAGGCAATGTGTAAAATATCATTTAAGTAAGCAATTGCTTTATTGTCACATTCATATAGGATTATTGGACTGAATTCCTAAAAAATGGTTTATGTTGCCTTAATTTATTATTAGCAAAAATCAAAGTTATTATTGTGGAGAGAACTAACAAAAAAAAACTTCCAACTTTCTTTCGTTAAAGTTTCAAACAATATTCTGTTAGACGACAGAGGACATTATATATCTCATATTATATAAATATAAGTAGCATTGACT
Organism: Dicyrtomina minuta; assembly: GCA_949802685.1. NCBI lineage: Eukaryota > Metazoa > Arthropoda > Collembola > Symphypleona > Dicyrtomidae > Dicyrtomina > Dicyrtomina minuta. Next base: position 63,624,188 of record OX461809.1, read on the forward strand.
TTAAGCATCCATAATCGTTGGTGTTTTATCCATCTCTGCATTCGAAGTTATATAGAAAGACGGAGCCTTCTCATGGGTAAATTTAGATTAAGAATTTAAAAATTTAAACACCAACAACTAAACATGTTATAAATTAAAGCTCCATGAATTCATGCCGACGCCGACTACCATCGAGATCGAGATAGTTATTGGTTGTAAGGTAGCTCCAGTTAATGTTTGTTATTATTTACCTACGAGCTACTTACCACGCGGTGTACTTGTGAACACCATTGCTACCTACTCTTGTAAAACGTCAAATGTTTGATATTATGTAACTACAAACAATACAAATTCGATACAGTGATAATTTTGTCAATATTTACCATGGAGTACGCATATCTACAATTACTAATTACATTATATCATCTGCATGCACTACTCATGTGTTGTTTCTTTGTGTACTTTCTATGTCATAACAAGAGGTAATAATAGATTGATGATATGATAGAAAATCAAGGAGCGTAATCCTTAATTAAATCACATACCAACGTTATAGTTATAGTTACAGTCATTGTAAAAATGCAATTTGCAACTGACGTTGTGTTCTCTGTACTTTTAAACGTCTTAAAGCTTGAAAAATAACGTTACGAAAACATCGGTTATTGACCCCCCCGCCCCCAGTTTAAAAAAATATTTACCCACATGTAAAAGAATAAGACAGCTAGACCCCTGCTCCCCCCCGCCAAAGACATAACGTTATTGTTGGAAGCTCCCGACAACAGTAACAGTACTAGCACTATTATTTCATTGCAATATTCTACCAAAAGTACTAACATAAATCTCAAGGATGAGATCGCGTGGCAACGGTTCCATGTGTTGTCGAGAGACGGAGTTGAACTAGGTTTGTGGGAATACAACCAGCAGAAACCACTGCACTGCATTACTAAGGACAAGTAGTTTCTATCTGTTTGTCCTTCGAATGTTGACAAATAGAATGTCAATGTCCTGCCGAATATTTATCTATAATGATCTTAAAAACCAAGTGTTCTTATTCACAATTTTGAATACCATAAAATTAGTTTAGTATTTATTTCAACAATTCAATTCGTTCTAGGCCATACAACCGTCAGTACTACTATTAGATTAAAATTGTTTTACTTGTATGAAGTATTGGAGACTCCGTCGAGTCTCTCTTGCTTTTGCATTTTTCGTTATATGTATATCATTCAACTGGTCACAGGCCTCGTCATTGATTTGCCTGGCTTAATACTTGAGTCTGTTCATATTAAGAATGGCGATAACAATTAGAATGTGAATATTTGTTGAATACCGTCTAAATATTCAGGAATTTTTGAAAACCCAAAAAGCTGATATTTTAACCCCCAAAAAAACAAGACAAAAAAATAAATTTCAATTTTGTAGGAATTGCATGATATAATATTTTTCAAGAGCTTCAAAATAATGTGCCGTAAGTCTGATTTCGTTCAGAATTGCACAAAGATTCCTAAACTATGTACGCATGTTGGTCGAAAATAGGTATAAATGATGGTTAATTAATTAATGTTAAGTGCACAGTATCAATGTTGGAATCCGCCCGTGCAATTCCGTATTTAATGTGACAAGACAATTGACAATGCGTGACTTTCAATCATACGAGTTTCTATGTGTCAGGCCAAAATTACTAAAAATGCTATTTGAAAAAATTAAAAATCCTGACATCATTTACCGCCCTTGTAGAATTTCATTGTGGAGTCGTTCCAACGGTTTTAGGATTTTTCCTTCCCGGACTTTTCCTACCCATATGGTTTCTACACGAACTTTTCCTACCCGGACTATTCCTACCCATATGGTTTCGACCCGGACTTTTCCTACCCACGACCAAACCTAGGACTTTTCCTACTCATGTACAAAAAAAGAAACGTTTCTTTTTTTGTAGTACTACACATCACGCAAAGATATGCCCACAACTTTTGTGTTTTATTATAACCTGGAGTGCATAAGTCGTACTTTATAGCTAATAAGACTAAAAATGCATATTTGCGACTTTGTTCCATGCTGCATGTAATACTTTTGAATGTTGTCTTACACTATCTTTTTCAGTTTTAATGTTAGTGATAGTTTACGTGTATTACCATAATTAATTGTAGACAATTATCACTATTGTTTATAATAACTTATTCAGAATTAACAATTAAGTATTAATAGTGATTAGTTTAAACAAGGGGCAAAGCCCGCAGCCAAAAAAAATTATTTATCATCCTTATAAAAAGTGCATTTTTTAAACATTTCCTGCCAAATCATAAAATCAACCGGTTACTAAATAAGAGTATACGGTTCAAATGGAAATGACAAGACAAATCTAATTAACTTGCAGCGCAAGCTCAGATCAGGATTAGTTTTTAAATGTAATTAAAAAACGTAAATAAGCTTTCGTCAAAATTGACCAATGTTAGCGCATGATATATCATTTATAGAAGCTCAAAAAACTAAGAAAACGGGTATTTTGTTTTAAGCTTCTGGCCCATACAATAAATTTTATGCGAAATTTTAAAAAAAGTAACGGTTTTTATGCAATATGTTTATCGATACACTGAAAGGCATTCTGCTATTTGGAATGCACTAGTCATGACCTTGCGAATGGTATAATGTACAACACGTCGAAATTAGTCAAGTTAAAAGTGTGAAAATTCCCGTAAATTATGTAGATATGTAAGTAATAATTTAATAAACTCGTTGGAAGCTGCCGTGTTACTACGGTGCACTCATAAATAGTAACGTTTGTATTTTATTTCTACATATGTCACAGTCTAAGGCTTGGGTAGGAAAAGTCCTAGGCTTGGTAGTGGGTAGGAAAAGTCCGTGTAGAAACCATATTGGTAGGAAAAGTCCGGGTAGGAAAAGTCCGTTTACCGTTCCGACATATATATTCCCCTCATCAATTTAAGGCTAGGTAAAGCACTTGTTTTTTAGTTGGCATTTTGTGTTTTCCAAAGCCATAGCGAACAATTCAATTTTGTGTAATTCCCTACCTCTCTTGGTGCTGTGTGGTCCGCACTGGCTCAACCAGTACTCTTGGACAATCAAGACGTATGTACCTACGTATATTATAAGTAGTATAGAGGGAAAATATAATAAATAATAAGAGTATAGGACTTGTATCAGGCTTAAGGAATTAAATCTCTAAAACGACTAAAACCCGTACTTCATACTAGTGCATACGGCACAAAATATGAATTAAATAGCAATCTAGGTTGATATAATTACCTAGTAAATATTTTGAATTTTATGAGGACGCCAAATGCATATTAAGAAACATGGTCATCGGTTAGGCCCTGTCGTGTTATCCTCGATCTGTGTGTCTGAAAGTAAATGCCAGAAGAGCATCAGTGAAATCCAATGAAATAGAGTTTTTACAAACCTATAGGTGCATTACCTTCCAGAAGTGATCGGCAGAGATAGCATAAAGCTAAACAGCGTTCAAGGGAATTTGAAATTCTGACAACGATTTTTTATAGTAGAAAACTTCTATCGACTGTATGACTTCTAGACTTCTAACTTCTATAGTATGGCTTTACTCAATTGATGCGGATGAATAAATCAGGTATCATAAGTGATTTTGACAGTTTAGGATTCTGTAATTTTTTAATCCTTTTACACTCGTTTTTTTATGAAAAAGTAGAGTAAGTATAGAAGAGCATATTTTTGAGGAATTAGATGTTATTTTTATTGCTTCAGAGCTTCAAAATGATTTTATATCACATATGTTATGTTAGATTGATGAAAATACAAAACTGTAAAAATATTTCCCACGTCTAGAAAATAAGTGTGTAGCTGAGAATAAATTTGTTATGCCTACAAATTACATTAAACAATTTGGTTCAAAAACTTCAAAAAGTGCAAAATTATCTAGCACATTTTTCTTCTCAATTGCTTTGTGGGTACCTGTGGGCACCCTGTTTATGGCTATACTACGCAACGGTTGTTAAGAAAAGGTTATAATTAAGATTGCAGCAAAGCAACCACATATTAAACATATAGCGGCATTTTCTTTATCTTTTTTTTTTGTATTATGTATTTTATTGCTCGAAGAAATACAATAACGCTCTGGAAAAGGAAGTATTTTGCCATATATTTCACGAGTCCATTTATTTTAATTTTTAGCGGCAAAATAATTGACATGCACACATTTGGATCTTGGTCTCCACGCTTGAGTGGAGAAACTATACGGCACACAGTCAAAGCTATGCCCTTTTATTTGAAGTAATTTGAAGCCCTTCAATGGAAAAAATTACCATTTGAAACGCTTATATTATTTCCATTTGTTTTCGCCCAAGAAAGTTTTTAGGAATTCCTCGTTCCACCCCATTTGTGTGAATGAATACTGAACAGTAATTAACGGTCTCTTTATCACTCCAAATCTTCTTCAAAAATTATATAATTAATTCCTACTGAAGTGTAAGTACTTTGAAAGCCTGTATACACATGCAACGGATGTTGACAATTGATGCATATAATAATTTTAAGATTATCTTTTTGAACCATGGACATTATACATACGGAACGGCATGTAATTGTGTTATGTGCAGTCCAGTCCTTTATTTACTTTCAGGTCTATGTTATCTATATAATTATATTTATAATTATGTAGTTAGTACGTGTTTAAAAATTCTGTGAAGTTCTTCCTCCGAGCTCTGCAAGCTTCATTGGCAAAGAATTATTAGGGCTCATTAAGGAAGAATCATCCAAAGTCGGCAAGTTGTGTTTGTCAAATAAATGCAGCGTTCTAAAATTAGTAGTCTAATAACTTTATCCGCAGTCACCCAGGACCAGTAATAGAATACATATATATGTAGCTTTCTGCACGTTTAATGAATGTAACTAATAGATTGACGGAAATTATCTTGATAATTTACCTAATGTTTTCAAGTCACCCATTGCATATGTACAAGTATAGAGTTTACATATTATAGTGTATGGAGTGTGGAGGTAGGAATGAAATTCGTTTGGTGAACATGACTGGTAATTTATAGATTCTTTATTACTGAAAGTTACTGCATGTGTGAAAATATAATGCCTTTGATTATATCGTATTTATGTGTGTTAGTCTGACTAAACTCCTTTTGTCTTGCTATTACAGTAGACTCAACAAATTTTATTTGACACGGGAATTAAGGTAATTCATCTCACTAACTTGTTTAATCTATGACGTCGGTCTTCCGATGGTTCACCTTTGACTATATCACTTTTTCAATCCTTATCCGGCTATAAATATATTCCTATGCATAACAAGTTCATGCTACAAAAACAAGAGTTTTTTTCCTTTTCTATATTTCTTATAATTTCAACTTTTGTTAATGCGTGTAGCTTACAATTACAACGCGAATACATTTTGTTCTATCATTCTTTCTAAGTATTTCTATTTCTGTCACAACCAAGCGTATTCCAACTCTGTCAATTTTTTTTCAAGTTCGACTAAAATGATTAATTAACGTGAAGTCGTGACCTCACTGTGCTGTGCGGGTTATTGAAGTAATGAGTAAAAATAGCGCTGATTAATAATACATCAAAAATTCATCAGAGTATGAGCATAGTAAATAGTTGTAGCAGTCCCTGAATACATTATAGTTGATGTAGAAAACGGGGAGTGACATAAATAGCTTTATCATATTCTTTAAAGTCTGATCAACCCTTAAGATCTAAAATACTTACTGCAGGCTGACAATTATTAATTTTGCATGATCAGCAGGAAAAGAGTATATACACCTACCTGTGTACTTGAATGGATACATTCGCAGTGATGAGCGAAGCTACTATGTCTCATGTGAGTATCTTCTATCTACAATCTACGGAAGTCTTGTCCAGTTACAGGGAAGCACTAAAGATTTTCAACTACCCATATATGCATGTTCTGAAGTAAAAAATAAAAAAGGAACTAGGAAACATGGAAAGACCGAAAAAGTCGCGAAGCTCCAGGAATTGTGGGTCTAAAATGTTGAAGTACCTTCATCTTATGATTGTGTATATATACACGCGGCTTGGTAATATTGTAGATTGTAGAGTAATATTACGTAGGTACGTGTTATTTCTCCGGTCGATTCTGTGCGCAGTGTTTCTATTGCTGATGTAGGTAGGACCGTTGCCGTTGCCGTTGCCGTACTATGTAAGTACTATGTGCATATGTAGTAGCGTAGTGTAGTGTCGACGCGAGTATCAAGACTCTGGGAAAATAAAACCAACAGCAGCAAACTGGAAATACATAATAGAGCAACGTGTAGTACTCGGTATTCCGCAATGTGTGTGAACGCGGGTGCTATATGGACGGCGACACGGGTATCTATCTACCTACTACATTGTATGGTGAAAACTTGGCGGCTCCCTGCATGGGTAGACGACTGGACCCGTGTGTTTCCTGACGAGAATGGTACTGGCAACTGGCAAACTATGGGAACAATATGAAGATGTATACATGCGGCTCCCATGGATCGATAACTCTGGGATCAACCCTCGACATTTTCCTCCAAACTTGGTGTTCTGGATGAATCAAAAATCAGTTTCATTCTCATGAAAGCCGAGTCGTCAACTTGATTGGTGACACTGGACCTCAACAGTTCCTCTCTGTTGTTGGATCCAACTGAATGTCACCAGTCCCTCCGAAAGAAGAATATTCGAAAACAGCACGAGACCGGGGAGCTGCTGTTTTTGTACCTTTTATATTATTTCTCTCTCAATTCAATTTTATTTAGTCGCTGGAGTGACTGTCAATTACATTAAATACATTAAATTCCTAATAAATATCATTACACACGCAATCCGGGCGCAGTACAATATAACTATCACTTGACAAATGTTTTAACTTGAGCTTAATATTATTGTTGATATTATAATGCCAAATTTACTACTACTGCTCCAAAGTAATAGTAGCTTCTGCTCAAGGAGTGAGTTCATAACCTTTGAAAATAAAAAAAAACTAGTTTATTGTGCTCGACATCATACGTGGAAACAATTACAATAATTACAACTGGAGACAAATTGAATCATATAATATTGGATTAAAAACTAAATACATATAAGTAGACTGTACAATCGGACCATCATATAATGGGTGATGATAATCGTGGATTTTCAAAATTAAATGAAGAAACTAGTGTGCACGGCAGTGTTTTTCAAACGTCAACTCCTATCGAAGGTTTGTTTGTTCACTTCATTATACACTCGTTTACTACAAATTTATATTTTTGGCTCATCCTCCAGAGCAGCATGATAACTACCGTTACCGTTATAGTTTCCACTCAATTTCTTTGAAACCACGCTATGCGTAGTGTGAAAAAAAATCCTATAAAATTAAAACATTAGAAAAGTGTTTACTGCACTTATTATCAGTAAAGATCATCCTCATGAAATCCAATCAATCCTAATTACCTATGTAACATTCCCCCCACATACTTGACGGTATACACAGCCCGGCAATCAAACGTCTATTTCTCATAGCTATATACCAGTAGATGCATTAACATCTCAATTTTCAGAAGCAAAAAAATAAAGCTATTCTTGTCATTATGATTCATCCAAAGACATAAAACTGATATTAACTGAAAACTTATAGTGGCTTTATCACAATTTATTAACTTTGCAAGAGTAGATATCCGCAGAGGGGAAGCAGTAAAAAAAATAACAAATTCTAAATTCTATAGTGTACTCAACATACTCTCAGTCTCCTAAATTTGATTTCTTTACTTACGTATTTCAACTTTTTATATACCCTTTTATCTGGCCTCAAACTAGATCATTTCTGTATTTATGTACGTACATGGCACGTTTGAAATTGTCGTAAAATCGTAAACTCGTAAAAAAAATACTCTCTCGTATCTATATGTATTCTGTTGGGATGGATGCATGTAGATATGTATGTATGTATGTATGTATGTAGCAAAGCTAGTAGGTGCTTTTATTTGTATAGATGACAAGAAAAGAAAGTAATCACGAGAGTCAAATTCCTCTTTTTCTCAACTTCGGCTTAGTTGTATATGTACCTACATGTCATTGTGATACTTATATTGAGTATTGAGTTCTTCTTAAGTCTTGGAGACAATGATTTTTTTTACTCACTCATTCAGAATTTCAATAGTGTTGCATTTTTAGCATGTATCCATTCTACTGTATACTTAACTATTTAGTGCTCCCATCATTGTCCTCATTTATGACATGTTCAAAGGATTTGCAGCCTTTATTTTTTATGAGCCATCAATTATTGCGCACTCTTTTAGTGCTCTTTAGATTAGACTTGACTCCATAGCACAGCAGAGATGTGCATGCACGCTCCCCATTCATCATGCTCTTCCATACTAATAGTAAATGGTAGTACGACATGGTTGAAGTTGAAAAGAATTAAAGGAATATGAAGGGCGCTTAAATTATATTTGATCTTGATCCCGCTTCCGAATCCGAATATACTCCAAAACAGCCTAAACTAAATTTGTGTTTTTTTTTCTTGGACATTTCCTCCATCCACTATGTATACTCTATAGGTTATGGTCTTCATAACGGAACTCGGATTAATTTGGGCTTTGGGAGATGCTTAAAACTTCGTGTCAAGGCAGAGAGGGATGAAGGAAGTCTCCGGATCGGTGGCTTGGCACTCGCCGCTAATTGTCATCACATTGTTCTCATATTTGGTTTCTTTTTTCTCTTGGCTGGTGCAGTGCTTACGTCTCTTGCATACAAGGCGAAGCCAGAGCTGGACAATACTGTGAGTGTAAGTAAATACTTGTACATATAGATATTAAACAAATTAAACTGTGGACTAATGGCCTTACATTTCTTGGTTGAATAGCAATAATAATAATATACATGAATGCCTACACATATACTAGTTTATACGTCCTTCACCTATCTCCTTCCTATGTTCTTACATATTATGTATATGCTTTAGCCCAGACCATTAGGCTCCTGCACTACCTACCTACCTACACATGTTTGTTTATGACTCCTGCTGATGATTATCTATAAATGCAGCAATTAATACTACCCATTTGCTATTTTCCCGGAATGTAGGATCAGGTTTCACGACTTGTTTTTCTTTCTCCGCCGTACCATAACAAACACTAAAAGCAAATGTGGTGTACAGCTATACAGACTGTATAGAGTAACAATACAAAAACAAACTATTTTTGTACTGTTTTGTGTTCAAATACATATCTATCTACGACTCTATTTTATTACACTGCATATAATTAACAACCCAGATCCAACCTCAGACCATGTACTTACTTATCCATCTTGAAAATATTATCGGTGGAAATAATCAACATTCTATGGGCTTATAGGCCAAATTGTCTTGGTGAATAAATTATTTGTAATTATTTTATTATTATGTAGTACTGCGGCGCGAGCATAATGCAGATGTTTCGGTTCATTAGAGAAAATAATCCAGTTGTTCGTTCTTCTGTGTGCTCTCTATATACTTCTACCTGTCTGTATCATATCAGGGTTAACGTTCGTGACTCCTATTAAGACGCTAAGTAAGCAATGTTATCTTCAAACACGTCATGCTCATCATTTATCTGTCTATCTATCTCTGGAGGTCTCCGCTACTGCTACTGCTACTAATACCTCCCAAAAGAGACGGACAAAACTGAAGAATACACCTAGTAGAATTATACTTGTGTAGGTGTTTATACGAATACATCCCTACTACGTAAAAACCTTTTGGGTCAGTCCTATTTAAATATTTATCTCAAGATATATTTTTAAAAGGGCTAAACATAACAGTGACAGAATTCAGAGCAGCCGGCTACGTTGTCATGAGGCACTTTAAAATTAACGAAACTTCGGGTAATACGTACGTGACTGCGGAAGGAGTTACTTACGTAGGTAGTGAGTAGTAGTGCAAAATTTGTTTCGTCAACTCAAAAAAAAGAAGAGCTTTGTGATGTGTCAGTAGCCTGTACAGGTACAGGTGGAATATATTTTAAAGAGAAGAGCCAACATAGGCACGGAAGGTAAAGTATTGTAATTGTGGGGCGACGTTGACATTTTATACATAGACATGCAACTGCCACACAATAAGCACCTGCGGTCATCTCTCGTATCCTTTTAATGGGGCGGGGAGGCACATATGAGAGAGTAAATAATTGATGAATAGGTGTATCACTGCGACTCAAAGAAAGAAATAGAATGTGAACCATGAAATTTTGATGACTACACTTCTCCGTCTCATAGAGATTTGGCCAGGGCATAAACCGCAATACGGGAGAGTGTGTAGCGAAAGCGGACGGATTCCAGTACATTCAATCAACTTGCTGTTCCTCGACTTTTATTTTTGACCGGCTGCGTGTATGTACTCAAGTACAAAAAGTATTGCGAGTCTTATATTTGGATCCTTATCCGACCGCGTAACTCCATTGAAATGTGTGGATTGTATATGGGGAATTAAGTATTGCATGTGTATATTTTTTTCCCACGTGGACATGACACATTCCGTGGGAGAAAGTATCGAGTATTTTCATAATATTATAGTCTCGTCTCAACAGAAAGTAAAACTAGGGTAAACTTCCGAGCATTTCCCTCCTTCGTCCCTCAACTACTAACTATCTCACTAGATGTGCATTATAATACTCGTAATTTTATTGATGCTCTCATGAAGTCTAGTCACGCATGTATGTATTGCATCTATGGAAATACCAAGTCAAAACATTTCGCTTTCAACCAACATTAAATATTCAGTCGACGACACGAATACGAATTCGAATACGAGTACAAACTCCAAAATCCAGATATAAATTGGAATGCTATATGAGAGCATTAGATTTATCTTCTGACTTATCCTGAACAAATTCATAGATTGAATCACAATCACAGTCCACAGTCGTTTACAAGATATTATAATTAACGTGATTTTTTTCTCGCTAGGAGAGAATTGGTACATATTTTTTTTGTGGCATGTTTAAAAACTTTTAGTTTTATTCAGCTCAATTATTGTCCTTCAAATGTCACATACTAATTTATACGTGTTCAGACGTAAATTTGTTGTATCATGACACGCTATACGTTCATTTTTACGCTGCTACAAAAATTTAGGAAAGAACCGAGCGTCCATAGTCATATGGTGATGGTATAGTGTTACGTAATAGTGAGTAGAAGTAAGTAAGGAAGAATGATTTTCTCACTCAACACTTTATGATTTTTTTTACAGGTGACTCCCCGGGAGGAGGGGAAAGTGGCGGGTCCGTTATTTTGTGTGATCGGTTCAATTTTAGTAATTGTTGGGGTGGGCCTTACGATTGTTGGATGGAAGGTGAATCAGGAGGCGAAAAGGCAGCTAAATCATTTCTCACTCCAAACTCCACCACCTCCAACGCCAGACACTCAAGATTATTTAAGTGCTTTTGCAAATCTTCAGCAGTCCAATTTTTTTAGTCGCAGTGGCTCGTCCTCTCAATGCAGTAGACGAGAATCAATGTTTACGTCTAATTTTTTCCCCGATAGAAGAAGGACGCTTCCTACAATCGCTCAGGTAAATTTTTATTTTTCCCAAACGCAACAATCCTATTGCGTTCTTTTAATTAAATTATGAGGAATAATTACATATATAGTGTTAGAATTGATATTCAAATTCTTTTGTGTTCCCCCCCCCACCCACCCTTCCCAATACAGGCTGTTCCTCTCGGTTTTTTTATGGATGGGAAATTGTCTGGTGCTCCTGAGAGCAGTTCCATGAGTACAAGGCTTCACAGTCCAGAATCTTTTCAAGCCGACAAGCGCAATGGAGACTCTAAAGAATTCGAGACTGACCGAAGTTTAGATTTTAATCAAAGCACTCTACACCGCAAAGCTAGTTTATCGTTACGACCATCACTTCCTATTCCAATAATCGCATCTCCTTCTTTCATCAGGTAAGGTTTATTACAGCTATTGAGACCTTGGCATTGGATAGATGCATGCGAATGAGTATATTATGTCGTATGTAGTAGTGTGGTTGCATGTACTATGATGTAGACTGTGTATAATGGGAAACCTTCAGATTTGGAAGGTGATTGTCAATCTTTCTCTTGAAAGCATTTACTCTGGAGGACCATGGATGTATAAAAAAAGTAAAGGGAGGGATAAAAAAAAGAGGGAAAAAGAGACTCGAAAGTTATAAATACACGACAAGTTCATATCGGAACATGTAACTAATAAGTAAGGAGGAATGGAATGGGTGCTCTAGTGTAACGCTATGATATGTGTGTTCTAGAAGTCGAGTGATCGCTCCACTAGATCCAAACTGCCTTATACGAACTAGAAGTGACGAACCCTTTGGTTCGATTGTCTCACTCTCGGGCACGGGTGACATTGCCTGCTTTCCTGCAGCTCCGCCCACTCTATTTGCCCCCTGTCTTGAAGAGGACCTTCCTTCCTGTGAGAACGTTTCCGAGGCAAATGTTGCCACTCTGAGCCCAGTCAGTTCACGGTGAGAATCCCATTCATTTCCTCATATTTCATAATATCATGAACCCTTCCATCTGTTTCCTTTCCCTCCTTCAACTACAAATTGAGAACTGTCCTACAAACACGCCAATTATCTATTATTTACACATACTTTACCCATGCAAAATTTTCAAAACATTTACTTTATTTACAACCTCAAACCGGGACTCTGGCCTTTCATAAATTCTGTCAATTCATGGTCCGTTTCATAGAGCTTGGAGAGTTTGAGAAGCTCATCACACCCAACCCCTCTTTTTTACGTCCCTATCCCCTCCTTCCAATAATATCTGCATTGACACATTCATTTTCAATTTTATTCTAATATTTTTTCACTCTCTCTCTCTTTCTCTACTTCTCTCTTACAGGCAACTCCCAACCATTCAAGTCAATGAGTGTTCGAATTCTTTCCCAAGTCAGCTATAAAGAAAATAAGAAATCTTTCAAGAACAGGAGCTGTCTCGACGCTCATTGTTAGTCGTCGTTTGAGGTTGAGGAAAATGTGTACACGCGGACTCTCTCCCCAAATCTGCATGTACATACTGGAGACGGGAGCGTAAATATCAACAACTAAAAAATAGTTGTGTTATAAAAATCTTCCACGACACGTGATACGCAAAAGGCATCAAGACCAAGACTTATATGGTGTACAGATATATTTATACTTAACCATAGAGTCGTCACTAGTCACTGCAACTCAACAAACTACAATACCTATTCAACCAAGTCAATAACAACAAAAAAAACGGAATAGATATACATCCTTCCGTGGAGAAATAGCTCAATATTCGGTGTTTTCAAATGATGGCTATGATGGTGGTGGAGGAGCATCTTTAGAATCAATCATGTTACCAAAACTAACAACCTGATGGCATCTCCAACGGAAACTAAACATCACCATCATTGTCATTTCGTTTCGCCACTGTCTGCGAGCTCTACTCTCACTGTATTATGAATGGATGACAGAGCCACACACACACACACTCATACAAAATCCCCCTCACCATTTTACCTCGCCTCACACCCAATATAATCTGTACAACAACTCATCCTTGTATATTCCTGGATGGTAATTTCCACGCAAGAAACAATATAAAAAGGAGGAGAATGAATTGTATGGACGAAGCCGAAGCCGAAGCCGCATTATAGAATAAAAATTTAAAATAATATTGTATTTTTTAAAAAAAGCAAACAAAAACTCGGTTTTGAATTTCGTTTCAATAATATTATTATTATTTTGTTGATGATGATATTGGCTTAGTTCTAACAATAGGGAATAATTGATTTTACAACGCTCGGACATACAAAATTGTTGAAATCGTTAGAATCGTATGGAAATTTCTCATAGTTCATAATATGGATTGTTTCCAAATTCCAGACTCTCGGATTGAGTTATGTTGGAGGAGGAGGATATTTAATAGTATTGACTACGGGAGAGTGGAGAGGACGTATGGAGATACTAACGGGAGCGTCAAAAGCTTTTGCGTTCATCATTTCTCAAAATATATGTATAGGGAAAGTTTGTAAAGTGACTGGAGTTAACAAGGTGTTAGTTGAGAAGCTTGCTACGGGAACGGCGTCCCATCCATCTATTAAATGCATGTATGAAATGACTGTAATGGGAGATTCACGTTTTTAAGAATCTTTGTTTGAAATTTCGTTATCGATAAATTTTGCTCGTTTCTCTCTCTCTCTCTCTCTCTCTCTCTCTCTCTCTCTCTCCCGCAATAGTCTCCCTTCCCATAGGATCTTGACGGGTAGAAGCGGAAGGCGCGAGGCCGACGGTTGAAATAAATATGTGAAACAATGTACATAATTACATGGACTTTTTAGGAGTTCATTTGTGGATATCCTAAATACTTTGGAACAGTTGTAAAAAGTTTTAGCTCAGACACGTTTTTGCCATCATCATGGTTATATTTGCTCCCTATCTCCCGAGCTCTGTCTCTCTGCTCACTCTCACTACTGCCTCTCGCTCTCCAGTCACCAGAAAGGAAAAAATAACATTGACGGGCTATAGACAGTGAACGTCAACACTGGGGCTCGGAGGGAAGGAGTCGAGTTGTTGAGCTTCTTTAAGCCCAGCCATTGTGTGATTTCAGTTAGTATCTCTGTATCTCGCACTCCAATCGGGAGTATTAGCTTCCTCGCCTCACATTATGCCCCTCGCTCCCGCTCTACTACTCACTATACACTTTGGCTATCCACTTTCTTCCTCTCCAATTCGACTTGCTTCCTCTTCAGCTAATGTTGATATGTTATCATGAAGAAGGAGAAGAAGAAGAAGAAGGATACGGGTGAGGAGGGGGTACTTCCGAAATCTCATAACGCGATGAAAAAAAAATAACAATGCTCTCTCTTCGGATTCCACTGAGTCTTGGTTAATAAGGCTTCTGTACTCCTCACAGCAGCAGCAGCAGCATGCTCATAGTTCATGATCATACATTATCAGAGACATAAGGGAAAGTCAAGGAGCGTACATACTTGGCTACATTACTGAAAGTTTAAGTACAGGGTATCAACTGTGAAATGCATCCGAGTCTCCGAGTGTCAAGGCTATATATCCATATCTAGAAATCTAGGAAGCTGTATAGTGCAGGAAAATGAAAATGAAACGAGAACGACATAATATTAGACATTAAGCTGCGCGACACTCGGATGGATATGCTACCATATGACTTTTGTGAACTATAGCTATGGCAAGATTTCATGAAGGCCTATACTAAAAAAGCTCGCATTCAGCTATTATAGACTGCAGCGTGCATTGTGTACTGACGGCGCTGACGGGAGACGTTACGGGACTATAGATACTCACACAGGGAAATATACAATGACTACACATACTTTCTGCACTTGATTCATGGGAAATGCATCTTCGTTAAGGGAGAAAAAATCAAAGGAACTATTGTCGATTATCTGCGTCTATGAAATTCAGCACTGACGCTGAACACTTTGCATCCTTAGTTAATTACCTTCCCTGCTATAAATCCCCACACGACCCAAAGTGTTGAGCACATTTATTTGAAGCTTTCAAACACAGGGAGGAGAGGCATCCTCTGGTCAAATGAATTCCATGTTCCTAACAGCCCTCTGATGACACTCTACAAAGATTAGTGGCCTCCAATTACCAATATAAATTTTTACTATCTAAACAGACAAACATTATTGGAGTGTGTTACGAATACACATTTCCTCATGTCCTCCTTCATTCCATTCCAAGTCTACACTCATTTCATTGTACATTGTTCCAGCCGACTTCAAATCTCTTTCTCTCTCTCTCCCTCACACAACAACATCCCAAGACAGTGTAGTTTGTTGGAGATCCGGAGCTCTGATTACGGATTACAGAACCCAGTGTACAGAAGGAACGTAATGTATGTAGGTATGTGCACCTTCCTCCAAAGTTCAAATTCAATTTCCATTTCAAACATTCATTCCGAAGCCGATGCGATATGCCACCAGGAGCAGGATCCCCAAGAACAATAACTCAAGCACCAATACCACTCCATAAAGCTATTATCTCTTATTCTCCCCTTGTGCTTATATAGTATCTCGAATTTTATCTAGTCTATTCTGTATGTAGTATCTTGTGTACATAAGACTGAATGTTTCAGTACAATTAGAGTGCCATTTAGATTTAGATTTTTGAAGGAGAATATTTCCATCTGGGGCCGCTGTAACAATGCCGGGTCACTGGACTCATCGTCAGCCCTGGACTCTATGTATGTATATTGACTCGGTTTTTGATTTTCGATTGTTTCCTTGTTGGTTGAATAGTATAGCGTGTTTACCTTCATGGCGGCCGAGCGTGTGTGTGTGTGTGTGTGATCCTTTATGTGTGATGGGCAGAGCCAGGAGGAGAAAGAAGAATGCAAGTTGATTGGAACGATTCATTGTTTTTACTGCAAATGTGAATTTTAATTGGAATTAATCTGCATATAATTTCAATATTGATGTTGATGCGATGGTGGTGCATAGAATAAAATAATAATAGCCTTAAAAATGCAAACACATTGTAAGTTGTAAGTTGTAATGCATTACGTAAAGATTTACAACTATAATTCCCATATCACGAGTACCATTAATTCTTAATAATGTGTATAATTCCATTCTTATACCGGGCATAAATATTGATATAATTTTATTTCTTACTTACCAACAATAATATTATGAGTCTGACAGGGTCTTTAACCATATAACGGGTGTAGGTACATTGCACAGCACACAAACACCAGTCCCAGTCCCATCTGCCCATATTCAACACTGCGCCTCCAGATATTCTCCTGTGTGCTCAACTGATCTGACTAGTGAGCCACATATACCTATACGTACCTACCTCATACACCTACAGCTGGACAGGTCCCACACCAGAACAGGTTTTTATAATTAAGTACCCACATTAGCAAAACGAGTAGAAGTAGGTATACAAAGTTTTTAATGAATCCTGTGAGATATGAACAACTTGAATTCGCCTTCTCCGTTATTCCTGAGAGGCAAAAAAAAAATTACATGGAGCTACATGATTTTCTATCATTTTATGAGTCATAAAAATTAATTATTATTATTATTGTAAGATATACACCAAACATTTCACAATATTATATGCGATTCAGGATTTTGGGTGAAGGTAGTGGTGAGAATTGCAAGCAATTAACAATTAAGATAGTGATAGATACACTGCGTGAGATTAATCAATCATAATATTTCTATATAGACAAAACAAAAATCGGCTTCAATGTTCAATCTTTCATGGAAGCTGGGAGAACTACTTTGTTCTACAATTTATTACAGGGAAGGAATGCCAAGCATTCTCAACGCTTGGACGATTCTTCACTATTCCTAAGCAAACGTAAACATATAAAAGTAAACGGAGCTAATATAGTACTGTTACTTTACACTTGAGTCATGCGCCCCCTTTAATACATGGTGCAAACGTTGTTTAATTTTTTTTAAATGTACAATATATAGCACAAACGTGAGAAGTCAAGATTTCAGTTGCTACTCAAATATTTCATAAACCTAATTATATACTGTCGCAAAAGGCTGTGGGCAAAATTCTGGATATCAAAAATTCTGCGCAAATTAATTTCATAATAATATGAGTGAGAATGAATGATTAAAAAAATGGTTTAAATACAAAATAAAATTTAAATATTATAAAGGTATAGTCAGAGTATATCTGCGGGAGGATTGGAAGGACATAGTTATACGGATGGATATTAGCAGAGCGGATGTGGAATAGAAAGGAGCTCTACCGGGGAGTGGGGAGTGAAGATGGGGAGACGGAGCTGAGGAGAGTGATCTGTACTTAATATTTGTAGGAATTTAAAAAATGTTTAATTAGCAAATGAAATATCCACATTTTTAATATGATTTATAGCTCGAGTGCTTTGAAAACCTTCGGCCCACTAAACGTACATTCTCTTGTAATGAGCAAGAGTTTCATCATTCCTTTTCTGGGATTGAGAGAGCAGTTCCATAGTTGCAACTCCCTGTACTCTAACTTAAGGAGTATCTGGAAGGAGTCAAAGCAAACGTTATGATTTCACATTGAAGTTCCATTTGTAAACGTTTGTCTTTCTCCGTTAAGGATGAGGGAAACGAAGCGAAAAACTAAAAATATAGGAATGCTCCTGTCTTGTCTTCAGATACTGTGTGTCTACACATACACATGTCTCGAGACTCTCTACACATTATTATACTCTATGTTATGACTCCGCACTCGGCTGTAATAAGGTTACCATTTAGGAACTGCATCTGCATACGTCCATGCATGCGTGTATCTTAATGTTTGAACGCTCAACGTTTGAAGGCACGAGAAAGAGGAAGTTAGAGACTTTGAAGCGCAACAGTCACAGCAAGTAGAAATTTAGGAAGTAGTAGTAGCTACATGTCGGTACTTAGATTGTATATTTAAATATATTATGTCTATAGCGGGGGGTGTAAAAAGGTTCCCAATGCATTGTAGAGATAGGCGTCGGCTTACATAATAGGACTCTCAAGCTAATAAGGAACGCCAGGGAAAGTGTATGTATTACTCCCAAGTATGAACTTTGCCTGATGCTATTTCATTCATTCTTGGATCAGAAAAGTCGGCAGAGTCTGTTTGCCACTACGTAAGAATGACTGTTAGTGTTGAGATGAGGTTCAGTGCCACTATTTTTGCATGTCATTAGAAGAAGAAGAAGACGACGAAGAAGACGACGAAGACGAAGGCGAGGAGGGAGAGAGAGAGAGAGAGAGAGAGAGAGAGAGAGAGAGGAAGAAGGAGATCTAAGGAGGCTCACTCGCTCGCTTCCTCGCTCGCACCGTTGAATTTTACACACAGAGACAAGTTTACCATGGCATGGTCTTGTTGATTTTCAAACAGGAATCCCCGTGCCTAAAATTAGAGCCTTTGGTATGTTGAATTTATACGTTGCTTTCATTCCATATACGTCCGTTTAGAAAACTACACATGCTTTCCACAGTTTCTTTATCAACATAATTATTTTCTAGCCACCCAACTATGAATTATTATTATTACATCCAGGCCTGGAGCTCAATAATATGCATTCCCCTATCAGTCTCCTCTTCCACATCTCTTCATAATAATTTTTTTTCTCACTCATTATCTTTCACTGGCAAATTCAATTGATACCTGAAGACCTCCTTCCCTTCCCTTCCCCCTCTGCCATAAGGATGGCCATATCATCAGGATGAAAATGAAGACGACGACGACGACGATGACAATTTTTACATTTTCACATGCACATTGCAATGACATCCGATCTTCAATTCATAACTTGTACACACACTACTCCACGGATGTTCCTGTTGACTGTTGGAGAAGAAATACGTAGGTTGACTCAAAAATAAAAATAACTATTATCTTAAATCTCAATTCCAAGCCTGGCATTGACACTCGTTGCTGCATCCAAGGCAGTAGTGTAGTAAAAATAAAAATTGTGGTCCAATTTATATTTTATTTTTATTTTTTATTATTCTATATTATACTCTCATTTTTTTTTCTCATTTTTTTTCAGTCTACTGAGTATGATGACGTATGGTACGTGTATGTATCAGTCAGGAGGTATGTATAGCTGACGCGAATGAAGGATCGAAGGAGGGAGTGAGAGGAGGAAGACGCTAGACATAGAGACAGAGATTATGGAATAAAAACGTGTCTTATAGGACAAAGTTATAATCTAACGACCGACCCTGTCATGTCTTGCACCGCAGGGAATTTCAAACTTTTGGCAAATAAATGCAACTTTGATCCAAAAGGGAGAAGTGACTGCATAGATTTAAAAAAAAAATTGTTTTCATCCAAAGTTCAAATGGAGCAGACGGAGTGAGACGGATTTTTTGGCATTACTTGTTTACATTTTACAAATGAGAATTGAGAACAAGATTCGTTGACTTGGTGAGGTTCGAATATTTCCTCTGGGTTACCCAACAATCATATGTACACGGTTTAGATTTGGATAAGTCCCTTCTTTATATACTTTCACACGTCTATGGGCGGCTGCGGCTAGTAACATATAGAGAGCCAAGACAACGAAAAAGTCTGTAAGCTTTCATGACTATATCGAATTTTAATGGACACTCTTATGGATTTGACAAAATAATAACAACCTTTCAACACCAACAAAGTCTACCAATTCTAAAAATAGCATCTTCAACTATAGACTAGACAAAAGGGCTGAATAAAATATAAGAAAATAAATATTTTTTAACGTGTTCCTTTAAGTAAATTAAAATTTGAGGTTAAGGCTCCATTCTGAGAGTTAAAAAGTCTCTCTCTCTCTCCAAGCCCCTACATTGCATTGTATGGCAAGGGAGTTAAAGGGTTTAGACGGAATTGACAAAGCAATGTGTAAAAATCTATATGCGTCAGTTCAGTTTCACTTTTTTGGTTGCCGTCCTTGTTGTTTTTTTTCTTCTTTTGTGAAAAAAAACTATTAGGGAATCAGCTGAAATGCTGATGGGAATTTATTAGCAACTTGATTGCGATTACAGTTTTAGAAAGAGCCCCTCCTTCCCCACAAATATTTTCAAATGTTTTCCGCCATTCAATAAACCTTTCAGACAAAAGATACGGCAAGTGAAAATAAGTTATTCAATGATGGATTTTTTTTTCTTCTCTTCTTCAAAAAATTCCAATTTTAAACGGTATGTACAGCGATGTTGTTCTCTCTCACACATTGCCAACAAAACTTTGCTCGAAACGCAGGAAAAATCTCAAGAGTTGTCGCAGTATGTAAATAGTTGTTTTAGAATAATTTTCACTTGGAGTGGAAGGTGACTGCGTAAACTAGGACTCCCTTGACGCTCGTTTTCCCTAGAATGTATTTGAATTCTGATTTTTTAAAACTCGTATTTTCTTCTGTCTTCCTACTTCTCCCTTTTTAGTCCTTGTGCACAGGGCCTGCCTGTGTTCTCATCAGACACACAAGTCCGTTTCCGGGTAACAGTTATTGAGAAAACGGAGAAGGAAATGGGAAATGAAAGAAAACATGACAATTTACTTTCTTTTTATTTTTTAAGCAAGTTATTATTCACAAGAAAACTTTTACAAACTATTTTTAATTTCCTTATATTGAAATTTAAAAGTATGTACAATTTCCAATACCAAAATTTTTAAGCTTTCCTTAAATTTTGAATACATACCGTAAATTCTGGATTTAGCGCCGGGTCTAAAATAAAAGCCGGGTTATAAATAACCCCTAGGCATATTAGAATCATTATAGAACATATCGTCTATGAAGAACCAAAATGACCCATTTCCAATTTACGCTAGAATTAAAATGAGCTACTTAATGGAAAAACACTAAATTACAATGCTAATTATGAGTTTTTTAAAAAGTGCAATATGTTGTATTTAAACGTTTTTGAAAAGTGTAAAATGTTCTAACTACACGCTTTTGAAAAGTGTAAAATGTTCTAATTACACGCTTTTGAAAAGTGTAAAATGTTCTAATTACACGGTTTTAAAAAGTGAAAATTTCCTAATTACACGTTTTTGAAAAGTTCCATATGTTCTATTAACATGCCTTAAGAGTTACACGATATTGAGATATTCACAATATATTGTTTGTAGATAGTTTGTATTTAGTTAAAAATGGGTATGGGTCATTTTGGTTCTTCACAGACGATATTTAAAATAGCTGAGTGGCAGCTGTATGATCACAATTTTATCAAAGGCCTTTCATATGTATTATTTTGTAAAATTATTAAAGAACAACACAAAAGCTGTTGTTTTACGCATAATTTTGTATGAATTATAGTTTCAGTGTTTTAACGTAAACACATTAAATAAGCACCAAGCCCAATTAAGTGCCGGGCTTTTTTCACCAAAAAAATGTAATAAGCGCCGGGTGCTTATTTGAATATTTACGGTAAACATAAAAAATTCTTTGAAAAACATTTATTCAGCCTCAGTAATAAGTTTGCTGCTTAAAAATTCTTAACAAGTTTATAAATACTATGAAGTTAAAATAACAGTCGTTCACAACTTTCTCAATTTTCAAAAAGCAATATCTAAAACCTGGAATAAATGATGATTACTGTAGTTTACCTTTCCTCAAGAGCTCGTTCGAAAGTCTAGCGTCACAAAAAATAAAAAATTTCAGTGATTAAATTTTTTGTTTACGTATACTTGCACGTTTAAATCTGCTCAGTAAATATATGCATAAGTTTTGAATTAAGAATGCGAAAATATCTATATCTAGAACTCTCTCAAAAATAAAGCTATATATACTCTGTAGTGCATTATATTTTAAAAATAATCGGATATGACCATAAAGCTTTTTTGTAAGAATAGATATGTTACTTAACTTTCTTGTAAAAAAAACATGATTTGTGCATATGTTTGGCTCAAGAGAATTTTAATCTAGTTCCCAAATTGGATCGTTACTATAAAATTCTGAGCCCGCATCTCGTGTGTCTTTTGGGCCACGGGGGTTAATGTGTTCCCAAAAAAGGAAGAGTTGAAGGGAGGTGCCCTTACCATAGCTATTTTGAATACATTTCCCTGGCCAATAATGACCCAGCTAGTTAGTGGAGTCTTGCAAATATTTGAGCCCAAGCATTTTATGTAAATTTGAACGAAAATGGCTCAAAGCTTTAAGTTATCACAGAGTCCTATCTTGTACGCTAATTCACGGGACTCAAGAATTGGAATAATCTGTTGAAACATTCCATTCTTATTTTTCTTCCGACCAGACATAGAACAGTGTGTGTTGTTGGGTTTGTTTTTGGTGTTATGAAGACGCCAAGACTTGTCAGAGAATAAGATTGACAAAATCCTTGTTAGAAATGTATAACGGGGAAAAAAATAGGAGAGAGAGAGAGAGAGAAAAAAAAGAGGAGACGTCAAGCCCATATTGTGTTAAAAAAGTTGCATTTTATGAAAGAATTAAGAAGCTGGTAGTAGTAGTGGTGGCGGTGGCGGCGGTGGTGGTGGTAGTTGTTGTGGCGGGGGGAGTGGGGAAAAGGAAGTAGTGACGAAGATCCGAGTTAATGAATGCAATAGACGCGGCAGTGCATTCATTAATGAAAGACAATGTTGAGAAGATATGGGTTTTTACCCTGAACTCTGTGTGTGGAGCTGAAGGCGTAGTTGTAGTAGTTAGTAGTAGTCATAGTATACGCATTAAATGGAAAGCGGTGCCAAAATATCGTCACTTCCAAAACTTCTTTGAGATGAGACGAGGAAAAACGGGGGAAAAGCTTCACTGAGTGGTTTGCTAAAATTGGAATACGGTGGGCTTAAAATGAGCTTCCTGTGGTAGAAAACTCACTTCATGACTATCATTACCTGCAGTTTGCTTTCATCTCCCGCACCCAACAAACACCGAAATTTTCTTGTCCTTCTCCCTTCCGCAGCCATCAAACTTGATTAGATTATATCGTAGTGTGTACCGGAGGGAATCCTAAAGGACTTTCCATTGACATCCCCTGTCAACTCTCCACTTCCTATAACTCTCGACTTGTGCCTCATCCGATCAAACTGTAAATCCTACGTCGTGAATTGAAATCAGAACCCAACTTACTTACTGACCCGGGAACTAATCACAATAAATTTGTAAGTTGATCATTTTCATTTTAAAATTTTTATTTTTGCAATAGTTTTACTTTAAAATACTTTGTAGTTTCCGCATTTGTCTTCCATTCTTTTATTGTTTTTTAAAAAGCCGGAGCTTTTCGGGTCACGGTTTCCTCCTGCACCCACACACACGCTTTCAGTAGTTCCTTAAAAGTTAATCAATATATATTTCAAGAATTTGAAATTTGAAATGTTATTAAAGTTAAAGTGGAAGCCCTGGAGTAAAATGGAACTGCTCCTACCGTCACCGTTCCCGTAATATATGACTACTAAGTTTAGCGTAAAGTTGGCTTTGAATAATTTAAGTTTACACATTCACCGGGTAGTAGTGGAGGAAAAAAATGTTTTAGCTTTTTCAATCTTGTTCTATCTCCTTTAGAATGTAAACATTTTCTCCATTCTCATTACTCTGTAATGGATAGACGAGTAGTTGATGGGTGTTTTTCTATTTCCAAGAAAATTACAAACTACCTCTGAAAAAACAAATTACAGTGAGACTCTGAGAGAACTGGAATAGGGAAGGATGCCATGTGTATATATATAATCTGTAGAGTTAGATTAACTCAAGAAGCTCCCTCCTCTCTCTCTCGCTCTCTCCCCACTCTCCCCTCTGTCCTCCTCTTAATTCCGGGTTGACCGACAGAACAAGATCAGAACCATAAATGGCAACAGCAATTATTAGATGATTGCGATACGATACGATATAATACGTAGTCCCTCGCAACTTTATAATTTCTTCAAAATTTTCAAACCGTCAGCTTCTGCCCCAGAAAAATACTCTCTCACCCTCAACATTTAACAATAGATGGGACACGACAAAAAAACACAGGACTACATGATTGTTGAAATTGCTGTTAAAATTGAAATCCGGAATTGTGAGTAGGTTTGGATTAGAGAGTGTGCCTTATGGGAAGAGCTTCTTTCCTTATACTTTTACTTCATCTTTACAGCTCTCGGTACACTTCATGGTTGACAACACCTCCGCCCTGTTACATTTAAATTGAATTACATTTGTGTCAAACAACACCAACCTCAGTTTCAGTACCTGCATGACGTGGGGGAAGGAAGTATTTTCGATCAGTGCTCATGTTTTTTTCGCTGCGTGTGCTCCCACTCCTTCCATTTCTATTCAAATTCCCTTCTACTTATACTGTACATTCAACGATAGTTTTTTTTAAAACCTGGTTCATATCAATTCCCCTCCAATGGCTTCGTAAACGGTCACCTACAGATGCTATGAATGGACACTTTTATGAAGTCACTGTGGTCGTGGTCCGTGATCATGGCCTATAGCATCATGGCATGGCAGGGCCCAGCCGTGGTCTGGCCTGGTCTGGTCTGGTCTGGATCTCCTCTTAGTAGCACGACACAACTCAAGTTTCCCATAAGAATAAGTTTGTGGTGGACATGGAGGCGAGAGCAGTGGTGCTAAACCACAAATACAAAACGCAGATTAACCACAGGACGCATCCGCGTGTCCATCTGCCAGGTTTTGCATAATTATGATGGACTCGAGATTCAAGAAGAAACGTTTTTCATTTTTAATTGGTAAATATCTTGAGCTTGAGTCCATCATTCAATTAGTCCTACTGTGTTATTAGTATCTGACTGCATAGATACCTACATGTACAGGGCGTGTAAGAGAGCGACTACGGGTAGACGAGGGGTTAGCGAAGCATATATCTACTCATATCTAAACTTCCTTAAGGCATACTACATCTATACAATAGAGGAAATGTCAGACACTACTCTTAATGGTTTCACTAGGATTCCTTGAGAAAAACAACAGTGAACAGTAACAGATGATATGAGTTTAAAAGAGCTCTTAAAGGTCCTACTCCTAAGTATGCTCCTATACGTAGTAGCAACCTTAGTGGGCTAAATTTTGATTTTTCGCTGCGGCAGCATTCATCTTGCATATGTCTCCTCCATAGCTATGTATGTATGTGCATGAAGATACTTTTCATAAGGAGTCATGAGAGAGAAAAGAAATCTTTTCTGTCCAAGTCGTCAAACTTAAGTAGTTTTTTTTATCATTAGCTCGTCTCTCTTTTACTTTTAACTTGTATCATGTATCAGAATATTTGATCTTTAGTCATTTATAATAACCGCTTGAGCGATTATCAAACAATACCTTCGCGGCTAGAGATGCTGTGTACTTTTACGAGCTATAGGCAAGAGCATGTTTTCTTATAATATTTGAAGGACTGCGACTATGGGACGGTCTAGATCAAGATTTATCTTGATGTGTCCATTACATTTTCTTCTTTCATGACAGTAGTTTCTATTCTTTCGGTTCTCTAAAATCATTATCCACATTCAACACAGTGTATTGCATTGCCTTGTGAATCCCATCCTAAACCTAAACCATGATATCCCATATGGGAACTGGGAGCAGGATGAGCCGTCCAGTTGTTGTTGTTGTTGGGAGTTGACAAGTTGAATAATATATTTTTGAACTGCCATTTTATCTGTATATGTATGTAGTGGACACGGTGATGAGCGATGCGTAAATATTCTACTGCCAACATGGTATTTGTACTAGATGAGTTGGGTAGTTCCTACGTAGGCAGTTCAGGCTCATGTACATTTTACAAGTTATATGCTTGTACAGATAGCAAAAATAATATTATTATTGCCATTATTATGAGCATCATATTGTGAAAGGGAAAATGTGAGTGTAATGTATATCTCATTCATCGACCGACCAGTGAGACTTGATACTTGAGAGTCAATAATAATAATAAATATTATTATTAATAAAAACTTGTTGCCCTTAAATGATGAGCAGACATTCTATGATGGATAGCATCACATGGAATTACTATTACTCCTTGGAGCCAATCTTTTTTTCATTCCTATATAACATGAAAACTTTTTCAGACTGAAGTTTTTTCTCCCCTCATCGTGCAGTTGTTGTAGTAGTTTCTAAGTTCTCTTTGCATACTGATGCGTGTGCGTATCAAGCGTATCCTCCTTGCTTAGCATTTGTTCAAGTCTTTTAATATCTGTGCTCTGTACTTGTGCTATAATATGCATACCTATACCTATACCTACCTCGCTCAGTCCAAGTCTCATGGCGTAGCATTCTGGATTCTGCCTCACTCTGCCCCATATGGTCTACTCCCAGAAATTCCCATTACGATTGCGATTACGAAATTACCATTATCATTGCATTGCATTTCATTGGAGGAAGTACTTAGGACTTCTGGCTGAGATAGAAATGGGAATCATGCCTCTTTCCCTACTCCCTCAAGCACGTCTCCTATATTATCACTTGTTAGAAAAGAAAACATGGAATCGATCGGGAAAATCAGACCGGAATTCTGATAAATTGTTTTTTGATGATAAATAAGAAAAAAAAATCTTATGGAATACCAGTCAAATTCTTCCTGGCACTTAATACCTACTTACGATAGATATGTAGGTATAGGTACCTACCTACTTTTTTTCCTGTCTTGTGTGGACTTGTGTATTAAAAAAAAGTAGTTTTCCTACATTTTCTTACATTTTTTTTAAAATTCAAAGCATTGTTCCATAATTTTCAAAAGCACAGTCCACACACCAGCGAGAACTGGAAGTTCACTAAAGCGTTTATAAAACGAGCGTCATAAATTATTAATTCTGATTAATTTTATTGAAGGTTTGTATACATTGGAATTTGGAATTTTCAGTCATTAATCGAGAGAAGTGAGCTCCCAGAGAGACATGCATAATATGTACATACTGTAGTTATGCCCCTACCTATGTAAACATAATATGCAAATGCTTCATATTGCATAACATGCATATCTCTGTCTGCCCTTTTTACACCAGTATAAAAGTGCACACTATAGTACACAGATAGACTTTGGGCATTCATTTCAAAACTCCCGTCACGGTACACACATTAGCTATTTGATTCTGATACTGACGTGGACGTGGAAATTACACTATACTGTAGGGACAGTATATGCTGCACATGTTTTGTCACAGTTGTAACCTTCAGCTCGTAACAGTTAAGTTCAAATTCAAATATTTAGTTTAATACCTTACAGATTATAGCATGTTCGAATTTTGAATTGAATTGCATTGGCAAATGCAAATGCAAATTGAGGTATTGTCAATTAAATGATTTCCATTTCAACACACGACTCCCTGCTGTACTGTAGGGAATACTAATATCATATCGTAAAAGTAAGTTCGTAAGTTACATATACCGTGAATGACGGAATCAATTCTGGGACCTTTGCATGAATGCAAGTTCAGGCCAGGAGAGGACCTCGCATAATAAAGCCAGCCTGTAATTGAGTGCCCATAGTGATTATTTTTGAGGTACAAAATCCCATGCTAAAAACAATCATAAATTCTCGAGCCTTTTCACTCCTATGTATATCAGTATTATATTTTATTTGAACTCCATAGCACTGTCATTCCACCACGCACGGTAACCACATTTTTTTGTTTGGAGCTCCATGACTTGCTGATTTGAATTAGTTTTTTTTCATCCTTGTGTGAATAAGTCGTGTCGTGCTGCAGTAGGTGGTAATTTACCTTTAGCATCCACTATAAACGGTAACAATAACAACAACAAACGGAGATCATATATTATTTGACTCTCTAGTACCTGTAGCTCTCGCTGTCTGTCTCCATGTCTGAATTCCTCCAGCATTCAACGAACGAACGTCCAACGTGAACGTTTTATAGTTTTGTTTTCCTCTCTCTCTCTCTCGTTCTTTAATCGCCAAGTGGATGGATGAAGGGTGCGAGGAACGTAAAGCACATTCACACACATTATTATAATTATAATTGTAATCTTGGACATATCAGTCGAGTCGTTTACAAAAATTATTTCACGTCTCGCTGTGAAATGTGGAATTTTGATGATAATAGTAATAAACTGCGTCGGTTTGAGTGTGCTCCATTATATAGTTCACAGTCATAATAATTAGGTACGTTCATTAATAGCAGTCCACTTCCCATTATTTTAAGCCATTTAATATGTGAACAGATTTATGAACTCCTCCATACATGTTATTACCACAAGCGTACTGACAGTTATCTACATGTGTCTACCTAATCGCGGAAAAATCAAATTTTTTAAACTTTCATTTTCATCACTCAATAAATAAAAAAGTTACACATTGCTCTTAAAAGGCTAACAACTCACAATCCCACATTTATAGATAGGTACCTACCACCTATATTTGTAACATTACATACATAGTTTCCCAATGTGAAAGCTTCCATTTGAATTTCCCTTCTGAGAATGTGCCTTGTATATTTGTATAGTTTTGATTTTTGAATCTGAAATCTAAAGCCATTCAAATGACAAAATGCGTATTTTTTAAAAACAAAAAACCAGTAAAAAACGTATAGTTTAACATACAAGCGTAGGAATCCATAGTTAAAAATTAACTTATAGAACTGATTGACTGAGTGATGTTTCGCTTTTACTCCGAGGAGCCCCTTCTCACCCTTCCCTATATGTGCTTGACGAGACGGAAGAAGGAAACAGAAAGGGTTGCCATCAGCACACATAAGAGAAAATGGCAGAGTCTTGGAGCAGAGCTAATGCAAAGTCCCCAGATTTTGAGACAGACAACGAGAAAGAAGGCTCGTGTAATTTCCGTTGTAAGCATATATATATATATATAGCATACTAGCACTATTATAGGCACAGTCAAGATGGAATGTGTGTACCTATATGTATAGGCATATAGCTCTGGGATATAATCTGCATTTGTAAAGGGAGAAGTGAGATTTTAAGGATCGGGAGAACGGGTGTCTCTCTTCTCCTTGTATTGAGTTTCCATGTATATGTTTCGCTCATGTACGTAACTCATGTAAGACATTAAAAGGGCAAACAAAAAAAAACAGTACCGAGAACGAGACGAATGAAAGAGTCCGTGAAGGAGGGTGTATTAGAGTCGTAGACAGAAATGGGAGAGAATTTCTGGATCTTCTCTGAATCTATGTGCCTAATACACATACACACACACGTTTGTTGGAAATGGAATTAGACTCAGAGAGTTTGTTGAATAATAGAAAAGCAAATTGCATTTAGATAGGCAAAAATGATCGTCATTTTTAAAGAAAACGGAAGCCTTCTTGTGGAAGGTGCAGTTTGGTGGACTTGGCCTTTTTCGTTTAAGTTTTCATCCTTGCTCTCTCTCTCTCTCTCGCCATGGAGCAAATAATATCTAGATTTACATATATACGCTCCCTATACATAATGTATGGAGTGTGGGGATGATGGGGAGATAGTTGAGTAGTTAGTACTTAGGCTCAGACTGCAGTTTAGACATTTTTGAGGAGCATTAACCGATTTCATCTTGAAACTTATATAATCCTGTTTAAATAGTTGAAATAATGAAGTCAAGATTTCCCTCTGAGGCATCCACCTTCAAAAACTCTTCATTGTGTCTTTCAACGTTCCAGCTTCCAGCTTCACAGCTTTTTGACAATGCTAAGAAAGCTAGATAGATTCTCGCCTAGAGAGACTCTGATAGTATAGTATATGCATTTGCATATATAGGTATATACTTAAATATGTCATAATCACATCACTGATAAACTGTACACAAACAAATCTACAGAGCACATGGGAAGACTACCTACCTACGTATAAATATAATTATTTATACAAAATTCATACTACTCATATGAAAAGACATTTCTGTGTAAATTTACAACTTTTGAGCAGGTATATAGTATAGGTAGTTAGGAAGTGGCCAGGGGAGCAGTAGGTTTTTAAGGCCGTTTTTTTGCTCCTTTCTTCCCGGCAGTAAGCTCATTTCACACTATATAATCGTCTGACATAATTCCTTGTAATGAGAATAATTGTGTGCTCCAGTGACAAAAAGTCATCAAGGTTTTATGAGCTCATTTGAATACATTAAAGGCATCCATTTGCATTGTGATGTGTCCTGCAAATAAATGTAAATGCAAAACTCTCTTGACTCGGGTTTTCATTCAGGTTGTCATTACTATGTAGTGGGGGTAGCTAAGTACTCACCTTAGGTATATAGTGAACCATTCATAAATTTTACAGCAGTCATATAATACCCCTTTCGTACTTGGTATATAGAGTCACACCAACAACAGATATCCACTATTACTACTTATCATTTCCACGATTATTGTGAGTACATCTTTCCTTTTCATCCATCCACCAAACTTGTAAACTTTCAAAATCCAAATGGACGTTGTTTAAATTTAAAATATTCAAATTCAAGCTCCAAGCACCGCACCGTTCTAAAGCATTCTTTCCTCCGTGCATGTCAAACAACGTGTGGTGAGTGGGATTTTGGATTTGACTACACTGCCTTCAACAAACTGCATTACTAACTGTCTCTGTCTGTGTACAGTCTACAACACTGTGTATGTGGAACATCCCTAGTCCTAGAACGAGGCGACTGGGAGAGGATGAGAGAGAGAGAGGAAACTTGGGGAAAGAAAAAGAAGTAGCATGTCAATAAATCAGCTTGTTTGACTCTGTTAAATTCACATATTGTGACTTAACGAGTTAAAAGGATGGCGCGACTTGACTCACGTTCAAGTCAAACATTAAAAGAATCAGGACTTTTAAAAAGAGCCCCGCATTAAAAATCACATTGTATTTCCATCCTCATGCGACGAAGGTCCAATCTCAAATCTCAAAACTTGAAATCGAAGAAGACAGTGCGAAGCGGAGAGAGAAAAACTTCAAGTTTGAGGATGATGCTCATGATGTTGTTGTTGTTGATGATGATGATGATGACGGCTACCTGTAACTGTAAATTTAACGTGAAGGCTTTTGAGGCATTAAAGTAGGAAAGGAACATAAACGTAAAGAAATCTAAAAGATATGCATTTACAATGTACATGAGCATAGGTATTTCCACATTACAGGAAAATCATTCAATTACTTACTACTATATCGTATTGAAAGTTCTGGTTTTGGTTGTTTTTTTCTTATCGGACGAAGAATGGGAATGGACTCTGACTTTGATTTTAGCCCTTCAGTCATGATGAGCGCTGAGTACAGATAAAGCACGGAGCATAGTATAATATATTTCCTTCCATAATTCTTAGCTACATACTGAAAGACACTAATCGCCAGGGTAATGGTAAAATACTGATTCGTAGCCTGATTGATTAAAAAGATTCTTCACTCTGATGGAATTCCATTGAGATCTAAACATTTTTATGATGTTGTTTTTGTGGCTGTTCTTGTTGTTGTTTGTAATGTAACTCCTCCGCTGCAGGTAGTTCAAGTGTAATTCAATGATTACATACAAGACAAGACACTTGCTCAGCAGACAGACTTTGTCTCGTTTTCCTTTTGATTTTGATATGATTTCAATCTGTTCTCCTGATTCTGTTCAAGTTCTGTGGCTAAAGGTGGACTGAGGTGTATAGATGCTATGTCATGATACTACTGCCCAGTAAAAGGACTGCCGTTGCCGTTATGGTTTTGTTGGTTGGTATGTAAATTAGGGGGGGGGGATGGCAAGAGAGGGAGAGGACGAAGAGAAATGAGTAGAGAAAAGTTCATGACGTTTAAAATTGCTCCATGTATACAACTGCAGTGCGGGAAGTCATAATAATTTTTCATTGACAATTATTATTATTGGAAGTGCGCCGGGTTATATATATACTAGCACCTACATTTTTTCCCAACTTGTCGTCCTGAGCCTGGTATTGCTGATGTTTTGGGAGATTCAAAATCGATTTTTCCAGTCGTTTCTGTCGAGAAGAGGATCTCTCCGTTGACGCTGAAGCATACCTACGGAAAAAAATGTACAGATGCCCATCTTACAAATAACACTTTGACAACAATTACGGACTTAATACTCTTGAGAATGGTATAGTGGAGCGCTTGACTCCCTCGTATAATTTATGACCTATCGTAAATAGTTCCCAATAATCATCACGTAGTAGCTTACCGCAGTATCAGGACGAGAAACCAGCACCAGCACCAGCACCAGGCAGACCCATGCAGCATCCACCCTGCATTTTCTATCTAGCCACAGATTCACAGATTCAGCCTCATCCTCACTCAACTTACCTATACTGAGACTCAGACCGACCTACCTACTTATTATTCCACGCTTCTCTGCTCTCCATACACATTACGCGGACAAGTACGACATCCACATGGACGTTAAGCATTGATAAGCACGTCGGTAGGTAGATATATTATGTCTCCTATAATGCATTCCAATCCGATTTATGTACTACCAAAACCGAACTAAAAAAAAGTAAACCTTGGAATAGCATATTATATAGATCCTATATAGGAGGATATACAGGCTCACAATCAACTATTTCAAAACTCAAATTTCAATAGGAAATACAGATAAATGTCAATGCCAATGTTGAGATCCGAGAGACTCCATGTGAAGAATGGTGCAATATATTTTTATATAAACTTACGACTCCCACTTCAAAATGGCCCTTTAATAACGTTTGTAGTATACGCATTACGCATGTTAGCTGGTTAGTTTCTTGCCTTGTTCGTGGGTGCTGGTGCTGGTACGGCGATCATCTTCGTACGGGTCCATCGTAAATCCTACATGTGTTAAATTAGAATTCATTCTTGTTAATCTTTAGTGCAGGTTACTTTATAGCTTTGATCTCAACCTCAAGCTTTAGTGTACCTGTCACAGTTTTTTTTCATTCCTTCCTCTACACAATCCACAATATTTTACCCTTATGTAGGAACAAGGTTACTCAATGTTTTCACTACACCATAAAAACGATACGATGTAAGACGCACATATTTTAAACAGATATATCTATGTAGTCAACTAAAATCAAAGTAAACTATATGTCCCATGGTATATTATATGAGTGGAAAGGAATAAAAATAAGTTTATATCTCTGTTACACTCTGGAGGATAGAATTTGAATTGTATTTGGAAATAAAATTTTATTAGATTCATTTTGTAATGATAGTCATAGAGATCTATGGAAGACGTGCTTAAACTCTACAATTTATATGATTGCTACTTACCTATAGGTCCCTACTGATGGGATTTCAATTATTTCTCTATACTGAACACACAGTCTTCATGTCCTGGTCGTGGAGCACAGAAACACAAAGACAAGCAACATGCTAATTATTTTTACATACACATTTCCATATTTGTGACATCAACTGTCATTGTGAGTCAGTAAATACTCCAAGAGTAAATAACACAGTGCTACATAATATGTATTATTGTATTTGTCCGAACATCATTTTATTTGATGAGCTGTCCTTATGTGTTTAAAAGCTGGATTTAAAAGTGGCAGGGGTAAAATGGTTAATGGTGGTGCAGGATATAGATACTGCGAAGGTACGAGGACCGCCTAGTAATATAAATATAGGTTTGGCTAATATTTTACTTCTTGTATATATCTTTATAGAGTTTAAAACTGTAGAATTGCAAACTGTGGGGGATATAGTTAAGTGCAGCACAGATGTGAGCAACATTATTGATACAGCTACATATACCTACATATCCTCGGTGAAGAACCAAAATAGCCCATATTCGTTTTTAGTTAAAACCAAAATCCACTATCTACAAAAATATTAAAATATTTTATTACATTTTATACCTTTCAAAAACATGTAAATAGAACATTTTACATTTTTCAAGAATATGTAAATAGGACATTTTGCACCTTTTCAAAAACATGCAAATTGAACATTTTGCACTTTTCAAAAACATGCAAATCGAACGTTTTACCTCTTTCAAAAACATGTAAATAGAACATTTTACACTTTTCAAAACATGTAAATAGAACATTTTACACTTTTCAAAACATGTAAATAGGACATTTTGCACCTTTTCAAAAACATGCAAATTGAACATTTTGCACTTTTCAAAAACATGCAATCGAACGTTTTACATCTTTCAAAAACATGTAAATAGAACATTTTACACTTTTCAAAACATGTAAATAGAACATTTTACACTTTTCAAAACATGTAAATAGAACATTTTACACTTTTCAAAACATGTAAATAGAACATTTTACACTTTTCAAAACATGTAAATAGAACATTTTACACTTTTCAAAACATGTAAATAGAACATTTTACACTTTTCAAAAACATGCAAATTGAACATTTTACACTTTTCAAAACATGTAAATAGAACATTTTACACTTTTCAAAAACATGCAAATTGAACATTTTACACTTTTCAAAAACATGCAAATTGAACATTTTACACTTTTCAAAAACATGCAAATCGAACATTTTACATCTTTAAAATACTCTTAATTAACATTTTACGAACTTTTTTCATTTTGTTTTTATGACATAGCTCATTTTGATTCTATTTTAAATTGGATATTGGTAATTTTGGTTCTTCACAGATGATATGTAGGTTGTGCTGTGTAGCTGAATAAAGTTGAAATATAGCTTCAGGTTTCATGATTTGTCATTTACTTGTTCAACCTTCAACCTGCACTCATGAATTAGTCCCACTGCCAATTGTTTCCATATTAATCACAATCAATGGAATCAGCTCAGGACTCAAAAGAAGATATATAGAGTTTACCGAGCGGCTCGTTTATGGTTCCTCTCCGTAACAAGTTTCACTTGACATATTCTTAAATTATATTGTGAGGAGCCTCGTACACAGTTTCCATTGGGACTATCTGCCGCTCGTAGTCTCTCGCTGATTATTATTATCAGCATCCTTTCCTCCTAATTCCACAACCACATCCACCTCATTCATCTTTTCTTTACACCATTTGTATAGAGGAACAAGATTACAATAGAGAGACGAGCAAAATCCTCCGTCCCTCTGTTGTTTCTGTATAATTATGTATTACTTTCTTATCACCCTTGTTATCATTATTATTCATTAGAGTCTCTCCAAAGGGAGTACAACATAACGTATTGTTCCACGAAAACATTCACAAAACATGAGGGGATAAAATTTTCATGCAGAAAAGTCAAAGACTCTATAAATTTCTTGTATAGATTTTTTTTGTTTAAAAAAAAACATGAAGAGCATGAAGGGAATCATGAAGAAGGCATCAACTAGTTTTTGGCAAGTTTGAGTAATTTAGTCCATATAGGGTAAATGTGAAGTTTGAAATTCGATTTTGATAAGTAGGTACACACCCTGAGCATGAGATGAGAGGAACAAGTACTACAGCAAGAAAGATTTTTAGCCTCAAGTCCCAAAGCTGCCACACTAATAAGTATCAACTTGAAATTTATTCTAATATCAGTATTTAGCTCTTTTATTCTTATGGAAATGTCTGGGGAGAACATGTAAGGATCCCGAGATCAAAGTCCAAGTCAAAGAAGTAATATTAGTTAATAATTCTTCATCAGGTCTGACAGGGGAGACGGAGAGATGGGAACCAAAACGTGTGTTGTATGTATTGTTGCTGTTGTTGGGTGAAGGGAGTTGTATTGGAATTTTGAATTGGTAGTGCGTGGACATGGACAGGGAACAATATCAGAATCTGCCAAAATCACATTATGCATAGCTAATAACTAGATGAATGGATTTGGAATTTGGCTTCACACGTTTTACTTCATGTACTACTCACTCTCTGCTTGTATAGTTTATAAGACACCTGTGTCCTATACGCCATTATATAGTGCCCCTATGTATTACCCAAATTACCTATACAGCTCCCTGCCATCAAGAAGATTGGTCAATACTTTGAGTGAGTGCATAGGTATTTCAAATAGAGTCTGAGGCTCCATACTGAATACTGATAGTGATCGTATATAGAATTCAAATCGAAGATAGGAGCTGAATGGAAGCTGAAGCTGACGCTGAGCTGAGGCTCATACGTGAAAATCCGTTTGAAGACACTGACGAGGAATAATAATTTATTCTGATTTTTTGCCTTCATTAAATCTAAATGAATAGAGTATTCAACAAGCTGCCCACATAAATATGACATTGCTGTCTGGTGCTGGTGATGGTCTTGTCCTGTGTGGTGCATGTAACCTCTGCTTTGTATTTTAATTCTAAATTGTATTTTATTTCATTCCATTATTTCCTTAGCATTATGTACATACTGCACTCGAGCTCCCAAATGAAAGATGCAACTCATAGCTTTTGACTTGGATGTTGATGTTGATGCTGTTCAAATAATGTAGGAAGAATGCCTGGGAGATTGGCAACGCCAATTGTTAATGCAGCATGGTGGCAGTGGTTAATAGAGAATACCACATAATGCATTTCAATACATATTATATGTATCAAGCAAGTTGGTTTAAATTTTGGATTCGATTTTAAAAGTTGAAATTGGAATGACATCAAACTCCCTTACCAGTCAGTATCCCAGGAGAGATAATCTCAATTCTAAATGCATAAAATAAAAATGTAGACTTGGCTCTCTGGCTCTGGCTGTATAGTCTACGGTAGTGTTCTTTGTCTTTCCTTTTGTCTTCGTTTTTTTTCTTATTCTTCTTTATTTTATCGATGATTTGATTCTGATACTCTCGTCGCGGTCTCGATCATCTCTCTGTCTGTCTCGGTCTCGGTGGTGGTAGAGGACTGAATTACAATACAATTACTGAGCATCTATAAAGTATTAGAGCATATACATAATTTATTAAATAGGTGTATAGCTATGGAATGTATACGTGTATATGAATAATATATACGAGAATTGTTTTTATATTATTATGATGATTATTTTATGAAACTTGGAAACTTGTAGCTACTCTACATAACAAGAGATGAACATGTAGATAGATACACCTGTACTTTTAATGCACAGAGATAAAGAGAATATGCGCAAGGGACAGGGGATGATAATGTGTATTAAGTGACTGCACAATGAAAATGCATCAAGAATCAAGGTAGTATGTTATATACATATGTAACTACACAAGTACCTACCTATATACCTACAAGATGATCTCTGTCTGATGGTATATGCCCCTACCGGTACTTACTTACTACTTATGAGCGAGAAGAGGAAAATAATACAGAATTTATTGCATAGCCTAATGAACATTTTATGATTATTATGATGGAGGTTTGAGTTGGAGTTCATGCATGGATAGAGATGAGAGAGTCGAGAAAAAGAGGAAAACAATAAAGTGTAGTATTAAAGTAGTAGTTTAATAGTACGTCCGTGTAGTAGAGTAAGTAAACTCAAAAGAAGTTTCCACATGACATGGGGAGTATATAGTGAGTGAGAGGAGGGCGAGAGGGGGAGGAGGAAGAATACTGCCTGGTGTTTAGTAATAGCTTAGCTTAGTGTTTAATGCATACATTTATGCATTGAGATTTTAGTTTTATTATAACCTACCCATCGTGTACACGTATATAAAGTGAATTTCATAAAGTTGAAGCAATATCTCCACAGGTAGATAGGCAGGTTTACCTCTCATCTACCTTTGTATGAGTTCCATCCTCGTATAGAATTACATAGCTAGGGTTACTGTAGACTGTAGGCTTCCCTCTCACATGTTCAACTTTGATGTTTTTACGTATATTAAACATGCATTTATGTAGGTGGGCATAATAATATATACGCTTTACTATCAACTAGCTCCATCCATGGAACACGGACGTACGTAGTAAATGGAATGAGGCTTCATGTCATGCCATGCAATTGAAGCAGAGAAAGAGAGAGAGAGAATATTATTACTGTTATTACTATTCAGCTGGAAGAATCAATGGGGTTGGCTTTGGCTTTGGTTTTGGTTGCATGAAATTCTCCTTCACATTATTATATTATTACATTAGGCATGTTCACTTACACATTTCTATGCTGGTAGGTAGGTGCTGGTGCTTGTGCCAAGTCTGTACAGACAGGTATTATTATTAGTTCTCCACTGCAGCTTGGAGACTGTATCAGTTCATATAAAATCTGATGAAATTGATGATACCTGTTACGAGGAGTGAGGAGTCCGAGAGTAACAGTGGGATTCATTTTGATGGGAAGACACTCATCGTCAGACTGGGACTGAGGCACATATGATGGTTCTTAGTCTTCTTATCCTATCTGTCTGTCCATGATGCCTCTGCACTATTAACTTTGCCAACAACAATGCTGGTATATACTACCTAGGCCTAGGTACTAGGCTACTAGGGATAGGGACTACTTCTATTTACTATAACACACACTTTTCTTGATCCTAAAGTTAAAGTTACGCACTTCACAAAAGCCTCGAATGTCGAATGTGTTCACGCAGTGTGTAGGGCTTAGAGCTCTTCCTACGAATACGATAAGTTTTAGTCCTGTAAGCTATAGGAAGGCAGAGGCAAATGGAAGGGGTGGGTAATTCAACCCGTTCAACAGTACCACTTTAAATGCTTCAAGTAGACGTTCAACAGAGAGCATGTGACCAGAGTAAACTTTACTTCTGGAGGGATAGTGTCTACCTACGAATTCGAATACGATTACGGCTCCGATACGAGCAGCAAGAGCAGCAACATCAGTCTATTTCTATTCCGATTCCTGTCTCTGCATTGTGCATACAGTTCAAACACACAACACACATATACATATACGGTCATATTATTATTTTGATAATGAGGATTTAAAAGAGAAAAAAGTATAAACTAACTCCACTCACTCTCTCTCATTCGCCCTGCTCCATAGAGCAGACCTTCAGAATCAGAATCAGAACCAGAACCAGAACCCGAAGATTATGGGACATCAGTTCGGGATATCCAGGCAACACATCACTCTTCTCAGACTCAGATAAAACAATAGTGAATTCGAATTGAAGAATACAAATAATACAAAAGAGTATTAAAAAAAGGGAGAGAGGAAAGAAACATGGGGATGGAGTGGGGAGCATCTAGTTAGTTACCTGGAGCCTGCAGTGGAGAGCTTTTTTTTCTTGGTTGGTCTTGGTCATGAGTGGAAGGAGCTGTACAGCTGTAACTTGTAAACATATCTGATAAACTGACTTGGTCTCTCGAGTCTTTTGAATCTTTGGTTTAGTTGATTTGACATTTGACAGCCTGCCGTTCGCCTGGCATGAGCACACATTATTATCATCTGTATAGTTACGCTCAACAGTTGATATGCTCACCTTTTCGTTTGGGTTTAACGTTTGAGTGTTCTGTGCTTCTTCGTCTTGCTCTTGTTACCTATGTGGGGTACACAGTCAGAGATAGCGAGAGAGACAATGCCTTGATTGTTCTCGCTTCTCCAGCAGCCCAAACCTACCTACATATATTGAGATTTTGAGATGAACTTATTTTGTGGTTTCACTTTATACCTCCTTGACTTGGGCATTATCCGACCATTCGTCTCAATGACTCATTCTAATTAAGTTGTACGTTTTTGAGCGGTCCCCCAAGTCTGGCTCGTTATTGGAATAAAAAGTGACTCTGTATAATTAATGGCTCTCCCGATATCTGTGCACTTCTTCCCTATGTAAAGTTCACGTTAACTGCCCGCCCTTGTTCTCCTCATCGCCAGCTCTTCGTCATGTGTAACTAGGTGCGACGCATCTGTCATCTGGAATTACCGTCATCACCTCCAGTTCCAGTGGTGGAGAGAGGAGACGGAGACCAAAAGATTGGAAATCTTTTCGCAAGTGTAGAGACCGACGCTAGCGTCGGCAACAATTCTCTTGTGACTGTTCCTCTGAGAGACTCTAAATAAAACGTATTCAAAACAATTTAAAAAATAATTTGAGGAACTTAAGTAGATTCATACCTGGTTCTGGTTGCACTGGAAATCCTTGGATTTCAATTTCAAATCTGTCGTATCTGTTTCTTCCAATTCCAATAATGATACTGATACTGCTATTCCTACAAAATTACATACATAATTGTGCCAAAAAGCAAAAGGAAATTTCCCGTTCTCATTGACAGGCTTGTAAAAATTCAAAAGTCAATAATAAAGAGATAACTTCAATAATCATTACTGATAGGACATAGTACATCGTTCGGACGTATTCTTTAAAACGTGTCTACCTACAAATATGATGTGTGTATACATATATGCATAAGCACAGGAAATGGATGGATGAATAAATCAAATTTGTTATCGTTAAAAAATTTTTACAAATTTTTACGCGGGGAAGATTTATTTGGAGGAAATAGTGAGACAGACAGTGGGAGTGTAATAAAACCTTCCCCTTGATTGTATTTGGGTGAATAAGATTTTTTTTAAAACATTGTCTGTGTGTTTGTGTCTGTTCAGAGACTAATAACTATTTAATGACTTTGAGTAGCTGTGTGGATTGACTCGACTAATACTAAATACTAGAGGAAGGGTTACGGCACAGCAGCAGCGTCGTCACTTGTCCTGTCCTGCCTTTTAAAAATTACTGACCTCATATTATTATCGAGTGTGCATTTCTCTATGCTGTGAAGCTCATCTCTCTTATCTCCTCTATTTGTGTACTTAGCAGTAGGATGTGGATGACGTGACGGACTGAGTGAGCAAAATGTGCTGAGAGATCAAAGTGTTCAAATACAATTATACATGAGGAGAATAAATATACACACATATATAGAGAAATGGTTTAGTTCAGTGAAGACAGATTGTTCAACAAGTACTAATCTGTACATAGAGTATATAGGCTCAAGGCTATACTGCTCATTTGATGCACACCGTCTTCCCTAAAATACTAATACTGCTGATACTCATATGCGCAAATGAAAAATCCAGACAGATTGGATCACGTAATGCTCATCCAGATGAGGATGAGGAAAAGGCTGCCGGCTCGCTTGCATGCATAGTATTGCATAGTACTACTACTACTACTACTACTACTCACTGTATAGCAATAGCCCACATCACCTATAACAAAAGCCTAGCCTATAGCTTCAATACGCAGTCCCTATACTGATATACCCATTGAACTGCATTGCATTTAAAACGTCTCCGACTCTCTCCTCTTCAAATGCTCATGATCCGATCCTGATGCATTTATAGTTTATACTTTGCCGTGCCGGCAGTTATTA
This sequence comes from Dicyrtomina minuta, assembly GCA_949802685.1. Lineage (NCBI taxonomy): Eukaryota > Metazoa > Arthropoda > Collembola > Symphypleona > Dicyrtomidae > Dicyrtomina > Dicyrtomina minuta. Next base: position 63,665,594 of record OX461809.1, read on the forward strand.
CAGCTTCAAAAGTTAAATACAGGTTCGTGAAGGAAGTGCTGGTATAAGGTAGTGTGTAGTCTGTAGACATAGGATCAGAGCACACGGACAAAACATACATAGAACACACACGGAATTAAAGTTCTTCTGGAACGCGAAAAAAAAAGAAAGAAAGACGAGCGAGCGGTGATGAGTAGCTTTTTATGGACAATAGATTTTCAAATATTTTATTTTCTCAAACCTCAACCTGACAACAAGTGAAAAACTCTCTCACAACTCTCTCCTTTTGAACCACTTCATCTCTCATCATAACTGAGATCCTGGACTGTGTGAGTGTGTGTGTGACGGTGGTGGTAGTGGTAGTGTTTTAAGTGCGGTGTTTTGAGCATGCATCAAAGTGATCCTACTTGTTGAGAAAGGCAGGAGTAGAAAAAGCACCTTACCTACATAGAATATTGTAATGACTTGAGATTCATATTATCTTTTCCCTATCTTAACCAATCATAAAGGTGCAGCTTACTCATACATGTATATGTAGGAGAGCAGGTTATGAGATAATGCTGCAGTCGTGAACGGAAAATGCACAGGTAGTCAGAGTACTGTCCTCGTCCTCACAAATCCTATATCTACAGCATACTCTCTTTTCTGTATTGTGTACCTCTTCTTCTAATATAAAAGGAGGAAGGTACCGTACCTGTTTATGTACAACGACGAAGAAGAAAAAAAACGAGAAACGGAAATGGATCCTACCCGGGGACCGGGGAACAAGAGGAAAACGTCCATTACTTAAAGAATAATATAACACAAGCTCTAATAATTCAAATTAATTTATAGTCAAGTAATCATGTACGGCGGCGAATGAAGCTAACACTTAAGCTAAAGGGTGAATGATAAAAATAATAAAGCAGGAGCAGAATGTTATTATTATTGGCCGTCTGAGCAGTCATTTCGTTTTCGTTTTCGTTTTCGTGGTCGCCGCATCCATCATAATATATGTGTACACATTGGAGACTTTGATTAGGATACAAAAGAAGAGCAAGAGACTCTCAACTGGATGTGAACTGTGGATAGGATAACAAGACGAGGGTTGTCGATCATAGAGCAAAAACACATAAAGTCTTTGGAATAATTTAGAGAGTGCGAGTGTACTCACTCCTTCTTCGCTGTGAGCTCACTACTGGCAGTTATTCACTCGCACTGGAGGAGATACACAGGGTAGATTACAAATAGGAATACATAATAGATGTGAGTGAATGCCTAATGTGGGTTATGAAATAATTTGACGATAAATACAAACGGAGCGATTGTGTTATGCTCACTCTCCTCATGTGGTTCTTGAGTGCATAATAATATAGCCTGGTGGATGTTGGATGCTGGATGCTGGATGACAAGGGATGTATAGGATGTTCTCTGTTTCATTTGAATGGAGTGGAACATGTGTCTTTTGCTTTCCTTGTGTGATCCTCTCATCTCCGTACTGCATGTATACTGATAGGACCTAGGCCTAGACTCGGATCAGTTGCATAAGATAACTGAGGGAACCTTGTCGTTTTGTGGTCTTTGTGTGTGTGTGTCATATGGGATATCTTGATGGAAGCCGGCAAGAGCTATCTTTTATCCCTTCTCTCATATCATATCAATGGAGAGAGTCAGTCCCAATACAAATAATACACTCTTTTTTTTAATACCTCAACGCAGTTTCCACTTGCATTTGCTAATGGTTCTCAAACATTGACAAGTCTAATACACCAACTAACTACCCAAGTCCTTGTCGTCTACGTTGTAGTACATTAAAATACACTGAATCCAGAACAGGAATAAATAAATAAAAAGACGATTCTTTTTACGTCCAACTCCAATTTCCAATCCGCATATATTTATTATGTACACACATTATTTTTGACTATATGAGCGGAAAGTTAGTTTGACTATTAAAAAAGTCCTAGAAGTTATAATATATTTCTACTGCCAATAACAAAAATAAAAAGCGAATGAGTTGTACCTGTACTTGTGCTGTCGACAGCTATATCAACACGCGGAGTGGATTTACTTACTCTACACGACGTTCTCAATCATTATTTCCCCATTGTCAGTCCGCCAAGTCTCCTCATTGTTGTCAGTTGTCAGTGTTATGTGTTTGTGTTTTGTGCTTTTACAGTTTATGTAGTCATAAAAACAAATCCTTCCAAGTAAAAATAAATATCGCTTGTACTCCCAGTGCACTCCTCGTATAATTACAGATACAGTAATACATCTCCTCCGCAAAGCTCTTCCATACCTTGAATACATACGGACACGGCTACATAATACTACCTACCTACCTATATACTTTACATAAAAGTAATAATTATAACTGCGAGACCCAGTCCCAGTCCCAGTACCAGTCCCTGTCCCAGTACCAGTGCACGTGCAGATATACCTATTTATTTATGAATAGATGGGATACACATAGAAAGAGTTCATACCTACCCACATACATACAAAACCACATGGCTTTCAAAAACGTACAAGTACGAGTACCTAATACCTACCATTCTAAACGGGATATAAATATTATTATGATAATAATACACTGAATTTCATTCCAATTTCGAATTTCGTGCTCATTCCCAAGAAAATATTTATAAAATATAATTCAAAATGGGTTTTCAACCTTTTGGGAAAATTAGAGGAATGTTCAAAAAATCCAAGTCTACACTATCACTAAGCGGTAAGAGATTATTTTATGTGGAAGCGTCGAGGATTTAAGAATTAAATCATTTCATTTGATGAGACATAACTGACAGCATTCATAATTTGAAGTGATTGCATAATGTTTAGTAGTAGTTAGTAGTAAACATTATCATGAAATGTGAGAGAATAAAATTAGATTTAATTATTATTGTTAGAATATTAAAATTAAGTTAACTAGCCTCCATACTCCATGCCCTCACAGAAACAGTTTATTATTTCAAAGTTATTATTTTGGTGATGTAATTTTTCAAGTCTGTGAAGAGATGAAATTGTTTCAAGTCAAATCCTTTAGATATAAAATAGAGACAGCGTCAGTCCGGTATACAGTTCTTACAGCTCGACTTCGACAGACAGAGACCACACAAAAAGAATTCCGTATATAATTTTAGTAATTGTCTGGGTTTGGTCTTGGTTTTCATTTTTGAGTGCTGGTTGGTGAGGAATTTTTTTGTAAGAATGAAATTAAGATGCAAATATATTTTTATTACCCCGTATAACAACATTAATATTATAATGCACAATAGTACTTGTGTTCAGTGTATAAAAATACTTAAGGGTTCGTTTTCGTTTTCGTTCCTTGTTGGAAGTCAGTTGATGTGTCTGTGTATATGTAATTCTGTAGAGATTTTGTGGTGGCTGTGTGCTTAAACAGCTCGTATATTACCTACATTGAATTACATTGAATTCTATTGTATTCTAAATTCGGATTCGGAGTCTAAATGACTTTACTTATATATATAGGGTGGAGTGCTTCATGGCATATTTTTATTTAGAATTATTATGAAAGGATAAAAAGAATAGGCACGAAGCACTTTTTTGAGATAATAGAGAAATTTCAAAATTTTTACCAGGTTACGATTTACAAACTAAAAACTTTCTGGAACGCATTATTTCAAGGTATATACGTAGTATGTCATATATATGTGTGAGAAAAGAGAGAGAGAGAGAGAGACATGAAGTTGATGGGCGAGGAGTGGATGATCCATTGGAGCCACTTGAGAGTAGAGCATAAGAGTGCCGTAATTTACCATCTGGTGCCCTTGGTCGTTAGTTCCGACTTTAGATCCACATATGCTCCCTTTTATGATTTTTTTATTGAACACATGTAATCATGTACACTTATCGGTATTTGCCATGCTCTTTTTTGTTTCTACTCACTCGTTGCGTATATTATGATGTGAAGGAAAACGAAGCAAGAAATGAACCCCTCTCTGTTGTAGTCCCGGCTCCGGCTCTGGTTTTTTTCCCCACTTCTTTTTTTTGTCTTTTGTACCTACTTTGTATAAGACACTACATATATGTTGTAAACTTCACAATTACAAATCGTTGTGTGAGAAGTGTCGTTCATTATTGTTCCATACCCGCATTCGTTTTTATATCTGTAATTATTTAAAGAAAATTAAGACATTTCCTTTTCTTCAACTTTGACTTGGACTTCCATGACAATCTTCCAACTCGACAATATACATACGTAGAGTCACTCACAAAAACTGGAGGGGGTGTACAGACAAATATAGTATTTGTACGAACACAAATTGAACAGGGAAAATGACTCTAAACTAAACGTTCTACATTTCCATTTCCATTTAAATATTTCATTTTGTCTTCCGTTGATGACAGTCGTCGTCTTCATTTAAGGCACAGGCTTTCGACTTCGACAGGGGGGAACAGGGACTACACAATGTATTACTTCCAGTTTTAGTTTAGTGTTAATACATTAATTGATTTCCTAGGGCTATGAACAGGGACGAGATATTAAATCAAAGCAGCCGAAGTTCCTTAATGTGTTAACCACTAAATTGCTACTGAACGTTAGAGCGGCCAATAAGAATATATGAGGCTCTTCATCGTAAACCAAAAACCAAAGTGTTGCATTGTCTTGCAATTGTGGCGGTGGACTTGTTAGCTACAGCTTGTACATACATACGACGTTTGTATACAAACCAGATTATTCCAGTCCATAGCGCGTAGAGATTCATAATGGTATTTTGTATTTAGTTGAAAATATATATGGGCCTGGGTTCTATCAATTGTATGTGAAAGAGTGTGTGTATGTAGGAGTAGTGAAATTAGTAAAAAGTTGATGTCTCGTACGTCTAGCCAGAGTCTATATGTACCTATTACGTATACACATAGTATCCAGAGCTGTCTATCGAGATCCAGATCCAGATCCAGATCCAGAACCAGAACCAGTACCAGGTAAATGGGGCGTACATATAATCGCTTGTATTACGTCGAAATCTGTGAGTGTTTAGACCATAACAACAACAAAAAACCATCCATTCCACAGACATATGTAACTCCAATCTTGTACTCTGTCTCTCATACATACAAGATAGGTAGACTTAAGTACCAGTCAAAGTGACGGCATATGAACTTCCTACCCCGCGAACAATACAATGATGAGAATGATGATGAAATTAAAATATGTGGAAAGTACAAGATATTCCTTAACATGTTCCATGTTTCTCCTTTTGTTGATGGATACGATTAAGGCTCAACATATTTTTTTTATATATATATTTTGTACTTTGGAGACGTTTATTATCTTTTAGTTGTAGTGCAGTGAAGGATTCCTGCCGAGTTTTCTGAAGGAAAATGAAAAGGGATCAGATATTCTGTTTGTGTATGGAGACTCCTGTGAGTATGATTTCATCATGTCAGATGTGTGTGTACAGTGTACTTAGATAACGTGTAGATGTGTACACATAGATACGCAAGTGGACTTGGAAATGGATCGCGCTCATTTTGATGTGGTCCTTAAAAATTTTAAGCTTTATTATTGTAACAAGTTGCCTCCGACACCATTAGAATTCATGCTACCTGGCTCCCATTACCTTACACACAAGCCTATAGGCTTGGATTTAATAGACCTATATAGGGCCTACCTACATATGTATGTCACTACGCACTTAAGATGCGTGATCGTTTACTACTATGTGTCATGTGTAATAAATGTTTCGGTCTGTGTTAAGTAAAAACCGGACGTTTGTGTGTAGACTGCGACTGGAGGAACAACTCCATGGAAAGAAGTACAAGTGCAAAGTATAGGTTATAAGTATCTATTTATCTGCTTATGCTGAATTTACATGCCGGACGACGTCTCTTAGACGGTTTTCCTTAGAACATATTTGAATTCGAAACATTTTAATTGGATCAAGTCTCCTCGCGTTTATCTCACCCAATTTATTTTTCTATGAAATATCTCATCACGGCATTGCGAGCATTTTGTAATTTCCAGATTTTTACGTAGTATATGATAATGGAGTTTCCGAAGTTCCATTAACAAATAGAAGGTATCCCCTTGTACCTCTGATTCGAGTTAAAATGGAACCTACCTACTCAAATGCACAATGAAAACAGATAATGGGTTCTCGAATTTTGCGCCCCTTTTGACTTTGCAGATAATTTTCGAGTCAAAATGTCCGGTTCATAAATTATTATTTAATTTTTATAAAGTGTAAAAGGTAGGTACCTTCCCTATTTGCCACTTTTATGCGATGTACTTATTATAAATAATTCTTACCGCGGATGCAAGAATATTTATACGGTAATAATAAAATATGCACGGCACTTTGAATTCTGCTGCCTAGGTCTTGTGTTATTATTATTAGCATTGCATTTCTCCATACTTATAAATTCCCTCATAATATGCACTCTTACACATATAAACTCACATACGATTTTACACAACTAAGTTCGGCATCTTATGATATGTAGTTATGGCACACATTAATATCATACGGGTAAATATTGATGTACATATATATATATATATATAGTATTAATTAAAATTGTTATCCAACTATCACTAATATTATGTACTTACTATTGTTATATATATTACCCGGTGACGACGGCTATGGCGAAAAGAACTAAGGTTCGGACACAGTCCTTGATGTAATTCGTAAATCCCCGACTGGTGGCAAAAGAATCTGACCCGAATGACGACTGTCCGCTTTGCGTACTGGTATTTGTACTTTTTGGTAATTTAGTCTGGATTGTTACTTTGAAATTTTAAAATTAAATTCCGATTCTTTCGGAAACAGAAAAAAATAAAAGAAAGGAAAAGAAACGTCGCACTAGCACTACTCTGCTCTGGTCCCGTCCCTCCCGCTAGCTAACTACTTCTTGTCTTGATGGCTAGACTCTCACTACTGAAATTGAAAATTCCAACTCTCAATGCTCTAGCATTATGGACAAGATGGCACGGCTTTTCCTTCCCCAAATCCTTTATCTTGGACTATTTCCCACCAACTCTCTGCTAGTGCCGCCCCTCTCGTCTGATGCCTAGGCAAAACGTCGTCGAAAGTTTTAACCGTCAACCTCTTTTCGTTCCTTCCCACCACCGTCGTTCACGTATGTGAAGGGCGATGACAGAGGGAGAGTGCTGTCTAATAATTCTGGTGACAAATACTTCCCAACTTAGTTTCTTGCTCCCCTGAGCAAGACCGGGACCAAAGGTCCCGGGGGGACAGCGCTCCGCCTCGGTCATCGCCGATTCACCAAAATTCGTTAAGGCTAGGTGAATAACTAATGCTATGTGTAACACAGGATCAACAATTCGGTCTTACAAGAGTGATCCTCCAAAGTAACAGTAATTATGTAATGGAAATATGTGAGTTCAATTGCTATTGGTACAGATAAATAAGAATTGTATAAATTTATGTTTTTGTACATATAAGTTTGAGACCATAATTAATTGTTTTGCAGCATATTTTACAAATTCTATAGTTCGCAGTATTATGAAGTATTCATATCATATTTAATGTTTATATACTTATTTATTCTACAATCCCCCTCATAATTTGCAATATACTCGTACATATCGCCTAGACTCATCCCCTTCTTTCTTTCCAAACTATTTTTCCAAAATCGTCAAACTAAACTCTGGAGGAAAATGCTCGGTAGCTCAATATCGAAACTACCCAATGGAGCACCCTCCCCCGCGGCCCCTAGAATTACATAATTCACGTCATCATTCAATTTCTCAAATCTCCTGTTGGAGCTAAAACATTCCGTGTCAACGAGGCGTTGTCTTGGTCAGAGACAACCCCTCCTTGACACGAAATTTCACATTCATTCATATATTTTTATTTTACTAACTAACATACTCGTAAATTTATAAAATTTTACTTCAATAGCTATGAAACACACGGAGCCAAATAGAACTTTGATCGTTTACAGGGTATTAGGTACATCATCATACGTACATGGACATGTATAATTAACATGGTATAAAAAATATCCATTTAGGGAGATCACGGTCTCGTTGAGATTCATGGAAATAATAAGCGTAACATAAAATATTTATGTGCAGTCTCTATCTCATAATTAGTAACAACGAAGAAATTGAATCATGTAAAAAAAATCAATTCTTATAATTTGTATGTAACGAAGTTAAGTACGGTGGTTTGGTCTGTGTTAGAACTTGTATTGTCAAGGTGACTAACAATTTCGCTTGGCGATTTCCATCGGTTTCACTTGTCCTGGCTTACTTTTCTTAATTCGCTTGATGGGCCTGGGGAATGGGAGAGCTTCGTCATCCGATGATCCGTCATTAGTTGGTGGATTTTTATAATTAAGTCGGTTGTCCATCTTCCTCTTACGAAACAGGCTCTTGGGATTATTAGTCCATTCTTTAGCGAAAATATTTTTGCAATGACCATAATCCGAGTCGCCTCCAGTCTCTTCTTCTGTGTCCATATGGAAAACCTCCAATTGAGTCGTGGCGTTTGGTGGCTTCCCCATGATGTTGTTATTATTAGTAACTTCCATTTCGGTAGGGTTAGTTTCCTCCTGTCCTTCAGACTCTATCTCTCCCTCCTCGATATTTCCCTGTGGAAAACGTCCTGGTGGTCCCGGGAATGGTAGTTGTGCCATTAACTCATCCATTTCGTCCGAGTCAACGTGGATGATGAAATCATTACTGTCCTCGGAAGGATGTGCCTGCAATATAATTAAACACCAAACTCCACCAAATTAATTTAATTTTGTACAGCTCAGCCCCAAAGGACCCAGTGACGGGACGTCACCACACCCAATTTTTACATACACTAATTCATTTCACATAATATTTTCCTAACTAGGTTGTACTCAAGCATCCCTAATACCAATGCTAAATTATTTGCAATGTAATTGCATATTTGATCCCGCATGTTCACTTTTTGTATGATGCATGTAATTGTTGATGTGACACTCATCATGAGTAACGTTATTATATCTATCACGTACTCATCGCCGTTTCATAGAATAATTCTATTGGTAGAATTGCAAGAACTTTCATAATTCATGTGATAAGTTTTATTCAATATTTTAATGTGAATTATTCTGGTATGAATTTCTTACGCTACCGTTTTTCGGAGATCCGGGCACGGATGGGATGGCCGCCGCCGTGGCTCCAGTAAGATTTAAAGAAATGGTCGTTACGGAAATTTGTGTACTACTGACCTTTGTTTTAATTGTACCTCCGATCCTGACTGTGGCCATAGTGATTTTCATCCCATCCATCTCCGAGTCATCCACAGATTGTTCCCAACAATCACTACATCTCCCCTCTTTCTCCTAAGTATATGGATTGCAGAACGGCATGACCCATGACCGTGAGCCATTCCTAGAAAATTTAACTGCTGTGACCCCGCCTTTCTTCGTTTTGAAGTTGGATCCTGGCTTCTTCGTATACTATTCCTTGCTCCCTTCCTTCCATCTCCTGCTCCACGACTGTCCGGGATCTCACGTTTTCCGCCCATTCCAGAGAAGTCCTTAAAATCCTTCCTAGAATGGGAGAAAAATACTAACACCACACAACTATTAGACCACACCATTACCATGATTAAATTCATAATCCCCATACTAATGGTATACTATCTGGAACTTCATATTTCATTTTTATTTGAATTTTTATTTTTATATGCTAAATGACTACTAAGAGAAAAAATTTTTGTATTATGTATACTTGTCACTCATGTCTATTTACACCCCTCCCCTGTTTCCTGGTAATAGTATTTTATTTCTTGGGTTCCGGTGGTTTCTTGGACCGCTGAAATTTTTCCCAATTATACTTACACATATACTCCTCCCCTTCCTTCCTGTTAGTATTGTAGGTGTATCTGGCGATTTCACTGGTCATCCGCGCCCTCATATCGATTTCCGCTACTATCTTTGGAGTCAACGGTGTTGATGGTTGTGATGTCGACGTTGATGGCTGGGGGTTCGTCGAAGTCGAAGGAATTTGCTGGCTATTATCTATAGTTTTTGCTAAATCGGGTTGAGCCATGTTTACCATGCCTCGAAACATGCCATGTACCGCTTCGATCCACATGCCTGGTTTCTTGAGGTCAGCCTTCGTTGGGTTCTGCGGTTGATTAATTTCTGGATCTTGTTGTTTCCCGGTGCCTCCCTGTGTTTTCTTGGTAGGTACCCGGTCTAAGTGTGCGAGTTTCGGCCGAATACCCTCGAAGGTTAGCGCATAAGATGCATTTATTTGGTTTGGGGGCCTTATTTCCTTATACTGGCATATGACTTTACCAATCAAGTCATTCCATGCCCTAGCCTGTAGTGCATTAATATCCGTCGGTAGTGACATTACGTCGATGTCGCTACCCACTCGCAGCTCATTCCCGTTGGTTATGTCAACGAATCTGTCTAACAACCTGCCCGTCAGCTGGAATGCGTATGCTCCGCCCTGACCTATGTGTTGACGGATTTTGTTTACCTCCGCCGCTGCTCGGCCTTCTGGACTATAAGGTGAATGAGGATTAGATGGATCGTCCGGTTCAAAATGCGCTATGATTTCTCTGGTCTCATCAAAAGTACCTATCCTCGGGATTGTGAACGTGTATGTTAAATGTTTCAATGGGTGTGTTTGGGTTGAACAGGCCTTAATAACATTCCCGACGTGTTTCTGCCATTTACCTTCAATACCCCTAATAGCGTTGATCTCTGATTGGAGTAGTTGGTAATAATCCTTGGTTTTTGGATTCTTAATAGTACTCCATGGGTTTAAAATCGCGACAAAATGACTGGCTAACTGGAAATGGACGGAGTCCGGACTAACCTTGATGTGAAACATGTATGCTAATTTTGTTTCCTTGATCGTGAACGTCTCAGTCGTGGTTGCTGAGGCTGGTGCTGGTGGCTTATGGTATGCATGATCGTGATTAGCATTTTTCGCCTGTAATCTACTGGGGCCAAACCTAGCAATGATAGCCATTTGAAACCTATCCCATGTAGATAGTACATCCTTGGATATGAGCTCATGATCAAGTTCATTTGCAAATTCAGTCTTGTGTGCGCCATACCATGCCATGGCTTGACCTATCAGCTTCTGTTCTACCATTTGCAGTTTCTCCTGTGCTGACATATTGAAATTTCTAGCCACTTCGTTGAATTTCTGCAACCATGCCCTGACGTCGGGGTCACCCTTGAATGTTGGAAATAAGCCACCTAATCGGCTTATTTGCGTGTCTCGCTTGAGTTGTTTTACATGCGGACCTATCACTGGCTGATCTTGGTGCATGGAACTGGTACTAGGATTAGTTGAAGCTGCTGTCTCATCTGCATCTTGAAAAGGTGCAGAACTAAAATATTCATCTCTAGATGAAATCACCTTATTAGTTAGGGCTGGTAAATGAGAATCATTACTATCTACTACGTCGAATCTGACATGCTGAAATCCTCGCTTCGCATAATTGGTGCTATCCTCCATATAACCTACCGTCATATTCTGTATTATTGTCCTTCCTTCGATTTCCCTGAGCTGGATAGTCATACAGTCGACCACAATTAAATGCAGTTTCCCAATATGAATGGAATCTCCTTTATTATCTTTGTGCAGAGATTCCGGTTGAATGTGAATGCTGCGAATAGGTTGAAGCTGTGGTGCTTGTGGTGTAATGCTAAGTTTTATGAAAATTTCCTGGATTCTGTACACATCCTTGATGAAATCACCATCACTCATTTTGTTAGTCAAGTTGACTACCAGTCCCGTCATCACAGGAGTACATGAGTGTACCAACAACTGGGATTCGCTCGTATTCTTTTTGTGGCGGCTCATAAACAGAGCGTGACAACGCTTACCGGCATGAATAATTGTGTAACACGGGTCCGAAGTTGTGAACCATCCTTGGCCATGTAATGCCTTTGGAACTGGGCAATTAGTAATACCCCGGGCTTCCGACGTTGGTACTATGACCATCGCTGCCCGACCCATCACATCATCATACCATTTCTTAAGCGACTTCTTAGGGTCATATGCCATTGGCTGTGCAGACATAGTTCTGATTAAACTCTTTGCCTGCTGCATGTCTACGAGATGCCGATCCTCCATGTGAAATGGACCCGCCTTAGCCAACAACTCGAACAAAGGCATGGTGAGTTCACCCAAGTCCGTACACAATATCTGAAATGAGTCTATTAAATACAACCATCGTCGCAATTCATCCGCATTCTCCGGTTCCCAATAGTCAGTCATAGCCCTTTGAACTGCTGGGTCGACTATGCATCCCGACCCTTGAATCCTGAAGGCAGGACAAAATATGTACGGAGGACCCTGAGTGCCTCTCTTGAAATGAGATATAACCATAAAATTAACAAACTTCCTTTCCTCAGCCCTTCTTAACCTTCCTCTAACTTCATCCTGCGCTCTCAATAACCTAGCTTGCTCAGCTATCTGGTCACCTGGGACCACTGGTTGCCCCTCGCCTTCTGCCTCCTCCCCGACCATCTCTTCTACATGGTCCACTTCCATACTGGAAAAAATATTTTTGCTTTGGACAGAAAAAGAATGTAAATAAATCTTTATATTGGGGTTAAATTATGTGGTGTCCCTAGCTACCTAATATACAATTCAAATTGAATTCAGCTGTTGTATTTTCAACCAAATACAACAACAATAATATTTCTACACAGCAGTATCCAGCAAAACAGCAAAATTACAAAAATGTCAAATGGTAGGGTGGGTTGTGGTATTTCCCAATAAAGATGGTGAATAATTAACGCCAGTCCCAGTTCATACACCAAGCTCATCAACCCTGTGAGACCCGTATGTATATCCTTTAGACTTGGGAGCAAAAACAAATTCAAATTATAAACTTGACTAATTATTAAAATTCAATGGCCGTATGGGGCTATGGTTGTTATAATTAACCGTGGCGATTTAGACTGAATTTGTAGAATGAGTTTTAACTCTTATTCTGGAAATATTTGAATGCCCGTCATGAATCAAATAAATTGTAATTTATAAGCACCTGGTAATCTATGCAAGTATGACACCAAGAACCGTATACTTCGATAATGTTGTAGCCATAACCATGACCATGTATTATTATACCAGTGCTGTAAATGTGATTGTAATTTCCCTTATTGTATTACTATTACAGACCTCAGATTTTGATGTGCATAACAATGTGAAGACAATTCGCTTGGAATACTTATAGCTTGCCAAAATATAAATAGTTTTTACCAATCGAAACCAATTCTAATTGAAATATTCCAAACTGGGTATTAATCCCCGTAACTGATAGTATTAATGTCAAGTTTCATCCAGGTTTCGAAATGTTAATCTTATTCGGATGTTGAAAAAAATGTGTTTGGTTATTTAAAACAATTTGAATAATAGAAAAAATGGTAAGCTTAAGGTAATTATTCCAAACTAATTATTTTTATGGGGTTGTGTAGAATCGGATGATGAGTGACTACGCTTGGCTTGTGAGTGTCAGGTTCTCTCGTAACTAACCACCTTATGCGGCCCGTTGACCTGCCTACTCATTTGCCTTGCTGATGATTCAATAATATAAATATTCCAATCTGTATGCCTTTGATTCTAACGTACCATTTGAGGACCAGAAAAATAAATCCCTCGTTGAAAGGACTTGAAATGATACGGCTGAATAATCCACTAATGACCGATGTTCCCTTTCTGTTATGAACTGAGACTATTTCGAGTTCCCCTCTTGAAGAAATTTAAGCTGCTATCCCTGCTACAGTGGATGACCATGCGATAACTGGAAAGTATGCGCCGTCTGTAAAATGAAATGAGGATAAAAGTTGAAATTAAGATTTGAATGTTATGCCCCAGTTCCACTATTCAAAAATGCATCCAGTATTTGAATTAGTAATTTCTTTCCTTACTTTAAATTTCTAACCTCCAGCTATTTTTCGTTCCGAATCCCTGTTACTATGTTACCATGCCATACGTATGTGCCTATGCCTTATCATTATGAACCGTAAAAAAAAATTCCACTCCGTATGCCACCAAAAACTTCTCAAACTAGAAAACTCATGAACTAAAATATTATGAGAATTGAGCACCATCCGGCAAGATGTAGTGCAACAATTCCCTCGTCCTATTCTCAAACAATTCCACTATTGACTCCCCAAAATCTTCCAAACTCTCAAAAATTCTAAAAAAATGTCCCTTCAAAATTCTTCGAAATTCTTGGCCAAAAATCTCTGAAATTTTAAAAACCGTTTCGGAGCTACAAAGGGAAGACCCCCGCACCTATTGATAATGGAGTTTCCGAAGTTCCATTAACAAATAGAAGGTATCCCCTTGTACCTCTGATTCGAGTTAAAATGGAACCTACCTACTCAAATGCACAATGAAAACAGATAATGGGTTCTCGAATTTTGCGCCCCTTTTGACTTTGCAGATAATTTTCGAGTCAAAATGTCCGGTTCATAAATTATTATTTAATTTTTATAAAGTGTAAAAGGTAGGTACCTTCCCTATTTGCCACTTTTATGCGATGTACTTATTATAAATAATTCTTACCGCGGATGCAAGAATATTTATACGGTAATAATAAAATATGCACGGCACTTTGAATTCTGCTGCCTAGGTCTTGTGTTATTATTATTAGCATTGCATTTCTCCATACTTATAAATTCCCTCATAATATGCACTCTTACACATATAAACTCACATACGATTTTACACAACTAAGTTCGGCATCTTATGATATGTAGTTATGGCACACATTAATATCATACGGGTAAATATTGATGTACATATATATATATATATATAGTATTAATTAAAATTGTTATCCAACTATCACTAATATTATGTACTTACTATTGTTATATATATTACCCGGTGACGACGGCTATGGCGAAAAGAACTAAGGTTCGGACACAGTCCTTGATGTAATTCGTAAATCCCCGACTGGTGGCAAAAGAATCTGACCCGAATGACGACTGTCCGCTTTGCGTACTGGTATTTGTACTTTTTGGTAATTTAGTCTGGATTGTTACTTTGAAATTTTAAAATTAAATTCCGATTCTTTCGGAAACAGAAAAAAATAAAAGAAAGGAAAAGAAACGTCGCACTAGCACTACTCTGCTCTGGTCCCGTCCCTCCCGCTAGCTAACTACTTCTTGTCTTGATGGCTAGACTCTCACTACTGAAATTGAAAATTCCAACTCTCAATGCTCTAGCATTATGGACAAGATGGCACGGCTTTTCCTTCCCCAAATCCTTTATCTTGGACTATTTCCCACCAACTCTCTGCTAGTGCCGCCCCTCTCGTCTGATGCCTAGGCAAAACGTCGTCGAAAGTTTTAACCGTCAACCTCTTTTCGTTCCTTCCCACCACCGTCGTTCACGTATGTGAAGGGCGATGACAGAGGGAGAGTGCTGTCTAATAATTCTGGTGACATATACAGTACGAGGGGCAAAGGCTGATAAGTGATAAGCCTTATCCGGCATCCTCTAATTACAGATCCACTGATAAATGCGTGTATTTAGAGTAAGGAATGATCTTTGGATACGGTTGACTCAGTCGGAATTTTTTTTGTTGGTTTACTTAGTAATATAATTAAGGGCATAAGTATTATATCAGCTCGGTTGGCTTTTGTGTTGTCTTTAAACATTTTAAATTGTATATCATTCCGTAAACAAAGCTCATAAACATAGAGCCTGGAAAATACTTGATATAATTATAATTATTACACGAGAATAATCTAAAGCCAGGCAGTAGACAGTGTAATTTATTTTCTTTTGGTCTAAAAGTTTGTACATATACACATAAGTGCTTCACAGAATACTCCCTTACGTATAATTTATAAGCGCACAAATGATTCGATGACTGTTCGGATGATTTGAGTTCTAGGACAAATCTACAAAAATATCATTAGGGTAAAACAAAAGAATAGGTACTAAAATAAAAGAATAATATTATATTACTCACCTCAAGGTTTCCTAGTAGTAGTTTGAATACTAGAGTTCAAACGTCATGCTGTATGCAATGCTGTCTGTAATAAGGATGTAGAATTTAAACTGTGTGGATTTACATGTACCTACCTAGATATTTTATGAATCTGTGAAATTTTTGATTTAGTACTAAGGTGCGTAAATGTGATCACCCCTTAAATGTGATCAGTGGCCGCCGTTCAAATATTACCGCCTTTAAAAATCTGTGCGAATAATATTCATACAGCCTATAGTCTCAACTATCTTTACTACTCATTTCAGCTTCTTTCCTTAAAAACTCTGGCTATGTGAAATTATGAAAGTTTTGAGTACTTTTTTGAATTTGTCACATTTAAGACCCTACTTTACCATTAACTTTAAATGTATTGATCACATTAAGGGCACTTGGGCCGTTGTAAGACTTTCCGCAGTTTTTTCGTACAATGACCTGTATCTCTTGCAGCTTTTAATTTTCGACACTGAGTATTTTTGTGTACATAAAGGATTAAAGGAGAAGTATAATGATAACTTCTTCTTCATTGTGCGTTGGCTAGGTAAAAAGTTACAGATTTTCAAAGTTGAAAAAAAATGAACCCGATCACCTTTACGCGCATTAGTACTACAAAGAAATATCTGTAAATTGTATGAAGTATTTTACAATTTCTTATTAATGTTAAAAATATATTGATTTACAGAAAAGGATGTAGGCTTCTCCTCCAATGGACCTTTTCCAGAAGAGTCATGTTCAGAGTGCAATCAAATTTATAATATGGGGAAGAAACGTAAACTTATTGATGTTTGTGGTCACCACAGGTGTTTTACTTGTATTACACAAAATGAGAATTGCCGAGTGTGTGGTCAGCATGATCAAGTCGCACCAGCTAAGAAATCATTACCTTTCCGTCAAAAGTTTTTCTCAGCTAATAACTCACCAGTTCCTATTCAGCGCTCTCTTGTAAATTCAAATGGACGCTACACATATGTAATCAAACTATTTAGTCTAATACAATTGCATGTAAATTCTATTGTAATGTGAACAAATTAGTTGGCATATTGGTGAGCAATTATTTCAAATTTTAATGTTTGTCACATAATAATATATATAGTCAAAGGGAGGTATACCCGCAGTAGTTTCATCTCTGTACGGCACACCCCGATTATTCAGCAGAAAAGCAGTCCCCATAGTCCCCGACACCGATCATTGCAGTCAGTCCAGAACACCTAAAAGCTCATTAGGTAGACGCTCTGTCTTGACAACTATTAGCCGTATTCAAGAGAATGAAATTTACAATTCTCATTGGTCAGGTAAGCACGTAAACTATTAAAGGGTAGTACATTTTAAATTGAGCCGTATTTTTTACGTATACTGATTTAAATACTTGAAATTAATAAAAATGTTACAAACGTATTTGAATTGTTACAGAGAATGACGAAGGATTTGAAGATATTCGAAAGTTTAGATCTAATGGGACTTCAAGTGGGAACTCAGTTCCCT
Source organism: Dicyrtomina minuta (assembly GCA_949802685.1). Taxonomy (NCBI): domain Eukaryota; kingdom Metazoa; phylum Arthropoda; class Collembola; order Symphypleona; family Dicyrtomidae; genus Dicyrtomina; species Dicyrtomina minuta. Next base: position 63,682,993 of record OX461809.1, read on the forward strand.
GCAGTGGACTAGATCGCTTCTTGTCCAAAAGAATTCTTCAGGGGAAAAGTCCAAGTAGAATGGGTCGGAATTCACAATTCCACACTTCTTGCTCTTCACTGGCGTCTTCGACTGGGAGCGTCACGCAGAGTGATCATACGAACACATTGTTGTCCACATCTAGAGGTGAGGACCCTGCAGTTGTTTTTTTTCTCTCTTATACATAAATTACCTAGCAAAAAGATACGATGCTATACAACATTAACATACGTCAATTTCTAATCTGTTCACTAAACAATTTTTAATTTCTTATAGCATCCTATGATTCGAGCTCATTTCATCGTGTCAACGGACTATTTGCAACTAACGGCACGGGTCCTTCTATTTCTAGCAAAAGTCCAACGAATGACGCGCGACAATTAGGATACACTCCAAGACCACAAAGTAATTTTACTTTTGAATCCTTAATACCAATAATAATAATGGCAATGCCATATCATGTTTCCACTAAAAGTTAAATGTTTATGATTATTTTATCATTACTAATATGACAGGGAATAGACTGATAAAATTATTGCACAGTGTGTAAGTACGCTTAAGTGTAAATTCAAAAACTAAACAGAGAATTGTATACTAGGTTTTTTTTGTACATAATACTGATGAAAAAAAAATACTGTGATGGTACAGGTCGTTATCCGTCATGTCTACGTCAAGAGCACTTGCCACTCAAGCCATTATTTTTCGAAGTACCGCAGCAAGAGGGGGATGCAATATTTATTGGACGTCAGTGGTTGTTTCATGAAATGGAAATGCTCTTCACGAGTGAAATCAATTCAAATAGAGGGATCATTATCAGTGGGAAGCCAGGCTCAGGGAAAACAAGCGTGTTACTTCAACTTGTTGAGCACAGCTGTTTTGGACGTAGACGAAATTTAGATTTGGACTTACGCTATGTGTCCGGCAGGGCGTCCTGTGAAGAAGAATTTTCTTTCCCTGCCCCAGAATCCCTTCGATCCTTAGCTTCCCATGTTGTTGCGTACCAGTTCTGTCAGGTGTGTGATTTTAAATTGTTTCTAATTTTCAATTCTTATTTATGCAAATGGATGAATCTATAATACATATTTGAAACTGTCAAATGCTTAAGTATAAGCATACAATTTAAGAAGAATGTCTGTAATTAATCTACCTTTTATTTTTGAAAGGTGGAAAATAATGTGTCATGTTTGCTCCCGGAATTTTTGCATTCAATCGCAGCTCAGCTATGTCAAGCACCTCAACTGGCTGCTTACAGAGAATACTTATTTGAGATGCCAGCCTGTCAGGTTAGAAAGAGTATAAAGAGGAGATATAAACCTTTTTCAAACATACAATACAAATTTAATTTACTCCTATAATTCATTCTAATTTGAATACTTTCCTGTCATTCCCATCATTACATTTTATTACAAGCCAAACGGCTCGTGTGGAATTTAAAAGTACCCATTACTTTACGGATTTTTAGAAATATCTATCGAAAACTGAGTGTCTAAGAAATCCAACGGAAGCCCTCATGAAAGGAATTCTGGAGCCATTGAATTACTTGTACAAAGTCAATAAGATTTCCAATGACTACCTCATTATTGTCATTGACTCAGTGTGTGAGGCTGAGTTTCATCGCTCAGACAGTGGAGACACCATTGCTTCCTTCATGTCAAAGAATATTTTAAAGTTTCCTTGTTGGCTCAAAGTTGTCATTACTATTCGCTCTCAACATCAATCCATCGTCTCATTGGTTCCCTTCTATCGTGTTAAGTAAGTGGAGAGAGAGAGAGAGGAGCTTTGTCCTTCTGGACTTTAAACTTTAAACTGATATACATCTAATAAAATTCACATAACAACAGTGACAGTAGGAGTAGTCTCAATGTCAAAGCCGTGCTACATAATATTTAATTTCTGTCCCAAGATAAAATGTTGACTTTTGCTTGTCATGTCTGTATTTGTACTTTTAGATTGGATGAAAATGAGGAGAGAGTGGCTCAGGACTTGTTTGACTACATAACATACAGAGTGAAAAAGAATTCAATCAGAAAGAATATTGCATGCGGATCTAAAAATGACTCTTCTCAATTTGCCTTCGTCAAAAAACTCATTAAACTGTCCATGGGGAATTATTTGTATGCAAAACTTACACTCGATATGATTGAGGACAATCATTTACACATTAAATCTTCCGACTTTAAAGTATGCTTGCCTCTCAGTATATTAATAATAAAACATTTTGCAATGAATAATATCCATGTTAATATACATTATTATAACTCGCCCCTGCTACAATAGATACTGTCTCTAATGATTTTGTGTGCTGAAATAGTGCACCCGAACCTTAATGTTTGCATTGTTAAAGAACAATGTATACTATGACGTTTTGTTATCACAATTCTCTGTGCCCGCGTTTTATTAAAGATCCGCACAGTATTATCACCCACTTAGGAAATATACAACCATAATTTTATTGTTATTCCATTCAGCCTAGTATTTTTATGCAGATGATATATTTTTACATTTGAATTTTCAGGAAATACCAAAATCAATCGCAGATCTATTTTTGAAGTTATGTACTAGTGTTTTCCCGACAGATGAGTCATTTTCAAAAGTCGCTCCAATATTCTCGGTGTGCTTGGCAGCTTTAAATCCGCTCACACTTTTGGAGATTTACCATTCAGTCAACTGTCTAAATGCAACCGAGCGAATGCCATGGGAAAATTTCATTGATATTTTTCAGGTAATATGAGTAAAATGACATACGTACGGCACTTTAGCAGTTCTCAAATCAAGTTTTTGACGACTATTAAATTACTTTTTTTACAAATTTTATTTGACTACAACCTTCCGTACATTACATTTCATTTACAGTGTACGTATACATTAAAATCAGTGTAAATTATAAAGCCATATCTTATCAACAAGGCTTAATTAAGAAAAATAACAAAGTTGAATTCAATTAAAATTATTGACATGTTTCTCAGTCATTGCCCATAACATACACAGAAATTTATACGTTCACCTGCTAATTACTGTACCTAAATGGAAAGAAAGGATTATTACTAATTATATTATACTTAATAAATTCGTTTGTTTAGGAATATATAGTGCTTAATATGATTTCTTTGAAATCAATAATTATTTCTGTGTTGTACAGAGCTGTTTACAATTTCTTATAAGACGTTCGGACGGGACTCATATGATGTTTCACTCAAGCTTCCGGGATTGGTTACTTCAACGAGAAGACTCTGAAAAGAAAAGCTTTTGTTGTGACTTGAGGTAGAGCATGACTTATGCATTATCATTATTATTTATGAGCTACACTAATAATAATATATTATATTGCTCTCTTAATTTCCCATTTTATTAAAATGAACAATACTCCTTTAACTTTTATGACACGAATATTTTGCAATGGGAGTCTCAAAACGATTTCCTCTATTTATATATATAGGATTGGACATGCTGCTATAGCATTTCGATTTTCAAGAATAGAGGCTCCACTCAATGAATCAAAAACGTTGGAATTGGGCCATCATATTTTGAAAGCGCATATTTACAAGAATATGCCTTCATCCAAGATTATGGTTCCTCGTGACTTACAGGCTATCTGGCTTGCCAACTGCAGTCAGGATTTGTCCATGACGTTGGCTTCCCCTGCAAATATCTACTACCCAAACATTAAGGTATAGCATAATATTCGTTCATATATGATATTTCGCAATCATAGCGTTTCCCATCTGTAACTGCAGATGTCCTCAGATGTGGCCTTGTAAACATCCACTAAAAAGTACTAACGTGGTTCAAATCTGCGTCAGTCTAAGTTCATCAAATATTGCAATTAAACTCATGGTTCAAATTTAATTTTGCATATTTCAAATATGGAAAAAAAATATGGAGCAGATAACTTGCTGCTATTTTTACATACAAAGATTACAATTTATGAAAATTTTCTATTTTTATGAAAATTATTGATAATGCTGAAGCAAGGGAAATTATAGTAAACATGAAAAATTCGCGACTATAAATAATACGTATAATTTTAAGTTACACTGTACCTCATGGAAAATATACGGAGGTTTTATTTTTATTTTACAGAAAAAATAATGACACAAATAAGCAATCTATTTGCAGATTTATTCAACTTCAAGAGAGTGCATAATATAGACATGTCCTTACTCACAATTCAAATGACAGCAAAGCATAATTAAATCATGATGAAATAACACTCCCATTCCCGTACGTATTTACCACTCAACCTGTTTTGCTCAACGTAAACAAATATTTTCATTTCCCCCTCATCTTTCCGTTCTCTGACTAAAGATGGCGGAGCTTTCAATGTAGAAAGTAGAAAGTTATGTGTTGGACGAGAAACTTGGGAGAAAGGGAAAAGTTGTACAATGTGAGTTTAGATTAGGTTAGGTAGGTTCCTGCAATGCCAGCCTACCACATGAAAGGTAGGTACCTACCGAGTTATATATAAATGTTTTTTTTTGCCTTTCCCACAAAGCGGTAATTACTCACACATCATATAATACTTGAAGTTCTGTTCCGTTTGAGAGTGTCAATATTGGTAATGAAAGCTGTGTATATTTCCTAGCATTTTTCTACGAAAGACGACACATGATTTCTAGGAATGGAAGTCAAGATAGCACGACACGACTTCCAATTCTTCCATTCCACTCGCATTTCTTCGAAGGGAGAAAGATTGGTTGTTAGTTGTGCACGGGGCTGAAAATTGAGATGCGTACGGTAGAGAGGTAGGCACATCGTACATTTGGTTTCTATGTAGAATCATAGACTTGAAGTCTGGCGTGACCGTTTACTGCCGTTTAGCATTATGTTACCTGGATTTTCTTGTCCAACTTTAGTGCAGAGTTCTGTAACAACGAAAACGAAAGACTATCACAGTAGTACATACCTTTTAATTACACTTCCACCCACTGAACTGTGCTAGTTATTGGCGCTGGCACTGGTTTGTAAACCCAGGCCCACGTTAAAAGTTTGTGCTCAAAAGGCAATATAATTATCCATATGCAACTCGTATACATATACCAACATCTACCACCTAGATAGAGTATACTGTGCACAGGTAGTCGGGATACATGATATAATGATTATTTTGATTTTTTGTAACACTACGTAATTTCGTGTCGCACATCATGGTTTCCTTTAGGTCAGACTATAATTATCAACAGATGTAATGGCAGCTGGAGTTGTTTTAGTTGTTCCCTGTAGGTTGAAATAATTATATGGTGGAGGTTGTTTACTTTTCAAAACTAGTATTTATTCCTACACTAGACTTCATTTAGTAAAGTTCTAGCGTACTAAGGAAGTCCAGTGTGCAGGTAGCATGCATTTTAGCCCTCTCATCGTCAGAGGGGAGAAAATTATATAATGTTCAGCTGGGAAGTTAAATTTGTGGAAATTTTAAAAATTCTGCTTTTAAAAGGGTTAAAAAATGCTAAACGTAAAATAAGCATACATGGCTGTGTTTTGTACACATAACATACGACGTATTTTAAGATTCAATAACGCAAGGTACATAGGCAGTCATCTGATACCAATTTAAAATCCCACTTTCACTTCCCACTCTCTGACACTACTTCCCACGTTCAGCCAGACGACACAAAAGCAGCTGGCATAAGAGTTAAAATGAGAATAATACATTCATTCCTGTATTTGTAATCGTAATGTAAAATCATATACATATACGCATGTAGAGAGACCTAAGTGCATAATGATTAATAGGAAGTTCGTGGTAACCTAAATTTGAGTACGAGATGAAGAATAGTATATAGGTCTAAATTTTTTCACGGAGGTAAACGGAAGGGAAGGAGTCTGAATCTATATGCATTGGTATTTAAATGTGACTCTATAGGTATCCAGACTGCTCCTCTTGGCTGGTGCTAATCCGAATGAATTGACACAATGGCGAAATGCACCACTGCTCTCGTTGTGTGCGGGAGAGGGACTGGGAGAGATGGTCGGACTTTTACTGGAGTTCGGAGCGAATATCAGCGGCGTGGATGAGGATGGGAACTCGGCTCTTCACATGGCAGCCGAGAATGGTCAGCTCGAGATGATCCGCCTCCTGGTTCAGCAAGGAGCTGTCATCTCCCAAGTCAATCATGATGAGGAATGTGCATTAGTTAAAGCAGCCGTGAGTAATCGACTGACGGTCGTCGCTTTCCTCCTCCATCAGAATTGGGAGATGAAGTCACCCAAGAGTCTTACTGTTCAGGAAGCTTCACAACATGCTCTCGTGGCTGCATCAGCATATGGACACGTGGAAATTGTGGAACATATTATTCAAGAGATGAATTCCCCCATCAATTGTCCTGATACACTGTACGGGGAGAATCCTCTCTGTGTTTCCTGTGCGAACGGACGGGAGAACGTCGTGGAGTTTTTACTTCAGAATGGAGCGAGCATTAATGCAGTCAATATGCGAGACTGTCCACCCTTAATACTGGCTGCCAATGGAGGTCATGCTTCCATCGTGAAAAGACTCTTGGATGAGGGAGCACCCGTCAACCGTGTCGACTCTAACAAAAGGACAGCACTAATTGTGGCAGCCAAGGAGGGCTACGTGGACACGGTGAATATCATTTTGGAAGCGGGGGCAGACGTCAATTTGGCTGATAAGGATGGTCTCACCGCACTCTCTTGGGCAGCTCTGAGAGGACATGCTTGCGTCGTCCAGTCATTACTCAGCTTTGAAGTCGATGTAAATCATGCTGATGTTTCTGGGAGAACTCCCCTTGACCTAGCATCGCACTGTGGGAGTGAGGAAATAACACAGGTAATATCTATTTATTTGCATCAGAACCAGGACGGTGGGCAGTGGTAATTTATTCAAAATTTCATCTCAGTCGTAAAAACATTAACATATAATGCATGATGTATAACACGTAATGCTACGTTAGGCTGTAGTACTGGATGTAGTGATGCAGTAAAACGAGAAGGTATACGGAAGGTCAAAGTCAAAATAAATTGATGTAGGTGGTTACTTAAGTTATCGTTATTTTTGTTTTGCTTTAAAGCTGTTGCTAGACAGAGGTGCTCTCTTGGAACACGTTGACTTACAAGGGGCGAGACCACTGGACAGAGCCGTGGGATGTGGCCATAAAGAAGTAGTGCAGTTATTTCTAAAAAGAGGTGCTAAGCTAGGCCCAGCCACATGGACGATGGCAACTGGAAAGCCAAATATCATGTAAGTAAAAGCTGAAACCGGAAAAACGTCATTCTCTCAAGCTCCTCTTGATGAAATATAAATTGGAAAAAGTCCAACTTATTTATTATTCACGGATTTTCTTTCTCCCCCCCCCCCTCTCTCTCTCTCTCTCTCTCTCTCTCTCTCTCTCTCTCTCTCTCTCTTTCACATATAAAATATATATAGTTTTATTATTTACAAGGATAGAACTTACAAAGTTGTTTTTTTCTATGTTCTTTGTACTAAATAGACTGGCCCTTCTCAATAAATTACTCGAGGATGGGAATGTTCTGTACCGAAAAGGTCAGTTAAAGGATGCAGTTTATCGTTACCAGTATGCGGTCCGAAAAATCCCAGTGAATGAATATGACGAAGATATGCAAACTACTTTTGATGAGATAAAAATGACTTTTATGCTCCAGCTGAGTCGCTGTAAAAGGAAGATGAATGTAGGGGGGTTTTAAAATTTTTTTATATTCTAAAATAATAGCTTTGAAAAAATGCTTTTAGTGAGAACACTTTTTTCCCATTCTTTTCCTCTTCCTCCTTAACACACTCTCAGGGATTTTGAAGGGAATATTTTCTTATTTAGGAGGAGGAGGAAGCCATACATTTAGCCTCGGAGGTGATCAAGATGCAGCCCACCTCTTCCAAAGCGTACCAAGTCAGAGCAAAAGCATACCAGGCCATCAAGTAAAAATACACAAAATATCCCCACGTGTGTGTGTGTGGACAAATATATTTTATCCCTAATACTCCATCCCATTTGCTATTACCATTATAGTCAATTTCAATTTCAATGTAGTGATATTGCATATTGCATATCATTCTTTTCAAAGAGTGGTGTATATATTATAGTATACAAAAAAATAACTTTTCCCCTCCCCCTCCCCCCACCTCCCTCCCTCTCATCCTCCCACCCTCCGAAAAAAAGACAATAAATAAATGGATAGTGAATGACGCTGATTGATATAATTAATTTAGAGAGATCACAGAGGCAGTGAACGATGTGAATCGGGCCATGGAGTTTGTGGGACACAATGCTGAGTTGAGACGACAACTTTTTCGACTCAAGGAAGAATTGACTCGTGAATCTCGGAGTGAAACGCGGAACATGTCTCCTCGTTCAGTCAATCCGTCACTCAATTCTAGTTACACCAAACGGAGTACTTCACAGACTCCTACTTCCACTCCGATGGCGATGACGATGGCGACGACATCCACCACCACAGCCACCACCACCACCACGGCGGAGTGTCTCGCTTCAAACGATACAGAAAAATCTCAACTTTTCAACTAACATCCTCCTCCACTTCCACTCCCCTATCATCACATACTCCAAGACTCTCACTACTTTTACTTTCCCTGGACCTCTTTGGAAAAGTAATAAGTGAGGAAGGATGGTATTATGATGGAACTTGGGAATTGATACAGAAGCCTCACTCTGTCTATTATCTTTTCTGTATGAGCGAGCGGAGAGGGAGGGAGGAGGGGGAGCGGAAGGTAAGAGGAAGGAAGGAGAAAAGTAAGAAGAAAAAAAAGAAAAAAAGGTAACCGTTGTGTATTGAACAGAACATAGAACAGAAATATGACAATCCAATCTAATCAGCCTATAAGCAGTGCATAATGAAATTAGTTCTAATCGATCAGTTGAATTTTGAATTCCCTCAATGGACGGAGAGAATCTCTATAATAGAATATATATTTAAACTTTCTCCCCCCCCCCCTCCCACTCACATCCAGAGCAAGAGTGATTTACATTTACTACTTTGCTACTCACGAACAAACGTCCTAACAAAAATCCCATTTTAAATAATAGAAAACTCCCATCCTTAAAAATGCATACATTTGACATGCATTATGCGCATCATGGCAAAGCATGTTAAGTCATGATCTTACACGTTTTGTAGCTACATAAATTCCTACATTACGTATCATACTGACAACTTAACTTAAGTAGCACATGAAGTAAGTATAGGTAATTTTTCGTATGTAGTTGAGTATTTTTTTTGTGTGTAACTTTACTGTATGAATTTAGAACTAACTCAAAAATGCAGTTGTAGTGCATTGCATACTAGATTGTTGTTATATATGATTTACCTTTAATAAATATATTGTGTGTGAAGTGTGTAAGACACTATTTCCTATATATCATCACATAGAATATTTATACTAATCTAATTTTTATTGTAAAGATAATCGCTATATACTATTCGCTACTTTACTTCTCATAGTTGACTATTAAAAAAGACGATGTCAGACAATACTATGTTGTAGCTATATAATGAGGCGATAAATTATCGCCTCATCAATTAAGGACATCATATATTATATATTATATGATGTCCTTAATTGACATTATTATCCTTTGACCCGTAAGTTGGCATTCTCAAGTTGTACCTTAAAAAAGTAAAGAAAAATAATGAACGAAGAAAAAAAACAAATCTTGGTATCCTAATTGAAAAGTAAATAACCTTGACGTTTAAAAAAGTACCTTAATTTGTTTTATAATCCTTAAGAAATTTTTTTCGCTGACACTGGCTTTGAATTTTTGAACAGAGAGAGAAAGAGTCGTCAATCTCCCTGTCTGTATTTCTCCTCAGGAGTACGACTAGAAGAAAGGCGCAAAAAAATGCATGTAATTATTTGTTACTACTACCACTACTACTACTACGTATATATTCTCTTGATATAATTTATTCATGTGTAGGTAGTAGGTAGGTACTTTTACATGAGTACGATACTTGATTTTTTTTATTAGCGGTGACAGCAGAAAAGTTAAAGGAAAAAAAAATACATTTCCAAATTTTTAAAAAAAAATGTGCCATTCCGTGGTTGGCAAGACAAGACATTTATATTATTAATTAATTAGTATATTAAACCTAATTATGTAGGAACCATATCAAAACATACACTAAAAAAATTAAAAAGATTAAGAATAATAAATTGAGAGTGTAAAAATAATTTTTTTTTCTATAATGGTTAATGTTAATTAATAATAATTAATTTTAATTTTACACCCTTCGTCTGAGACAAGAAGGTTTTTTGGCATGTAAAATTATCTCTAGTCGATGGAAAATAATACAAGAATGAGGAGAGTATGGAGTAACATATACATTATTATATTCAATTTTCCTCACTCTTCTATCATTCAATTTGTATTATCTCCTCGGCATCACTCGTTGGTTGTGTACTTGGCCAAAATCCCTCAAAGACTGAATTTATTCTCTCTTGTATCACCGAAAAGTCTGCATAACGCATGTAAAAAAAATTTGAATAAGACGCTTTTTTTGAATACAACAATATATAATATAATTTACTATTCATTCATGATGACTTAAAAAAAAGAGCATGTTTATGACTATATACATAAGCTGTTATATGAAAAGTACTAATAGTATTATTATTCCTATTACTATATTATAGTGACGATGACGACATCCTATAAAAATCCATTCTATATATAACTATATAACTCAAATAGACATGCATCACTTGTAGAGAAAATAGTATTTTAAGAATGTTACCTAACTTTATTGGAATTCCATTGTATTCATGTTGGCCACATCGAGCATAAGATACCTTATACCTATACTATAAATGTACTACGCAAAAACATTGCATATTGGCTCCAACTGTTATCCCTATATTTTAGTTGTACTATATATGCGCTCGTACATATTGATTGTACTTTAAATTAATGAAGACACACACACATACACACACAAATGACTCTAGATTTGTATTTCGTTATCTTAAAATTAAAAATTACATAACATTGTAACTTGTGTGCCTGAATTCATGTTTCCTCACGTGAACTTTATATATCATTATAGTAATTATATAAAATATAATTTATACATTATATACAATGTACCACTACTACTACTACTACTATTACTATTATCACTATATACTCAACATGTATGTATTTAAGAAGCGGACAAATTACTTTTTTGAACACCGTACAATTTACATGCGCGATTTAATCAAAAAAACAAATTCTTCCTCACTGTGGGTATGATGAGCCTCTTTGTAAATATGTAGCGGAGAGATTATTATTAAGAAGAAGAAGAAGAAAGCGAGTGGAATGAAATATTTTTTTCGAGATTCATTCATAAACCCTGAATAAAAAAAACTGCAGTAACGCCAACAATGAATACATACAAACACAAACGAAAATTTCATTCATGGGTTTTTGATTCAGTCGAAATCGAAATCGAAATTACTAATAATATTTCATATAAGAAGAGTATAAGCAAATTAAAAATAAAATTTTGAAGATGTCATAATATTATGACTTCAACTTTATTTTACCTTACCTTACACATAAGGAAGGGAAATATTGCAGCTTTAATCATTCATAATAATAGAAATTAATGTAATATATTTTATGTGTAGAGAATTATAGAATAAGGAAAAATTGTGTAGTATGTTATGCTACGTACTAGTACTGGTCGTAATAAGATAGGACACAATCATAGCATTACATTACATTGGTTGAAAGAAACTATAATAGACACGTAAGACATAATTTGTTTTTGTAATATTGCAATGGAGTATGAAAATATTTTATTGCGCATTTTATTGAAATAATAATGTTTGACTATTAACAATAATTAACACACGATTATTTCGGATATCTTGATAATATAATATTATGTATAGTTTAATGATAGCTTATAGCGTATATAAAACTACATGGTAAAGTTTGTGCTAATTTTGTTTTTGATAACCATTGTGTAATTTTTTTAAGTATCTGTACTACTTCCTTTGCAATGCTAATACCCCATACCCCATATATATGTAGTAACTATTAACTATATGAGTGAGCTATATACATAGAATAAAAACAACACCTTTTACAAAACAAAAAGGAATAAGACTGCAGGATTGAAATTGATGTAAAGACAGAAATTAATCTACACATTGCTTTTAAAATGCGAACGCTAAAGCGACGACGATGAAAACAAAAACCAGGAATACACAGGATAGCGACCCCAGAAACTACACTACCTTCTATTATTTCTAATAATAAAATAGAATACTATGATGACACACAGGGTATGGTTTGTACACCATTGAATCCGAACGTCTCAATGAAACAACAACAACAATAATAATAATAATAATATACAATAATCAATAATACAACACAGAGAAAAAGTTGTAAGGAATGTACTACTCACATAATTATATACATTAATGGAGTCCTGCAAATACAAGTCCACACCCACACGTTTCCCCCCTACAAAACCAGACCAAAGGACCCGGCTCCGCTCCGGTTGTTAGAAGGTTTAATGATCTAAGATAATATTATTATGTAGCGTCAAAAATACTGTAATGTAAACATGATTTAGCGCTTACTTTAATTGTAGACCACATAGTTGCAAGATAATGTAACTGACCAATTTCCCTTCAAGCTTGACTAAACATTATTCATTGTATTTTCATTAGTGTACCCGATTTGGATCGAAGAAATAAAAAAAATGGTTTTTGCTTGTACAGTCTTGTTTTGTTAAAGCGATATTGATGAGACAATAGTTTATAGAGGAATGTTAAGAAAGTATACAGCGATTGAGGAAATTCCCTTTTCGAACTCAACCAACACCAACACCATAGCACCACCAATGTCAACATTACAAATTACCTATATAGAGATGTAGAAGAGTGAATTAGATTTTTAGATTTCGATTTTTTTAGTTGTAAAAAAAATATATTAGTTTTAGCCCCCATAATTCGCATTAAGATGGTAAGAAAACATTTCCGCATGACACTGTAGGCGGTTTTTCGTTGTCATTACTCTTTACACCTCTATAGATAAGTGCGGTACATGCGTGCTCTGATAATTACTACTAGTTGAGCTTATCCATTTATTAATAAAGACACAACTACGTCTCATCTCAACAGAAACCTCTCACTTACAATGTATCTCCTCGACCCTCCTAACTTCTTAATTATATACAAGTCGAGCTATCAATCTATAGATAAATAAATAAACTATAACTATGCTTTGTAGTAGGGGAATCTCCTAAAACACCTCAATCCCACACTTCCGTAGCCTCCTATCACCAGGACCTCCCTTCCACTAGGTGTAGACGTCCTACTTCTCGGCTGCTCTGCTGATCCGGACCTCGGGACCCCCGGCTCCTGCTCACTGTATACTCGGCTGAGCTGAGCTCCACGTCCCGTATCGCCAAGCGAGGTCTGCTCCCCAGGTCTAAGGTCCTCGAGATCAGCCGACTTCGCCACGTCCTCCTCTCCTGAGCACTAGACCTGCCGACCTGCCGCTCTACAGCCAGGTAAGAGCTCGAGTTGAGCTCGGGTCCAGGTCCTCGGGTCTGGTCCCTCGGTGCTACCCCCCCGATTTGCTACGGAGCACTCGGTTTGAGCTAAGCTCCACCGTGTGGTCTGGAGATGCTGTGTGCCTCACCCGTATGCAAGTGCTGGTACCTCGTCCTCAGCACCCACACTCTAATACGCCAAACTCACTCGGTCAAGAGGTAGCGGATGCGCCTATGGGCTATCTGAGACTGGTCCGTCCAACCAGCCAAGTCTAGGCCCAACGTTTATCAGTATGGCTCTACCTAACCGGGGCAACTCGGACCCGAATGAACACACACAATGATACAATGTCTTACACAGCCCCCTATATGCTGTCGGCCATATGCCAAAGAGTTAGATCGCACACCGGTAATATCTGGGGAAATCACTCACAACTTACACCGTTTTATTCGTCTCTTTCTCGGTCTTCCGACCCACAATAATGTCAGTTTATGTCGGGAAATTTACACACACACATTACCCGGGTTTCCCGGTACAAATAAGTAATATTACTCACCATTAACAATAATATTCACAACTTCAAATAACACACTAAACCCCAACATGGCTTTACTCGGCCATAGTTATTATAATCTACACTTATATTACATACTCTAGTACTGAGGAATTCTCTACTCCTTCACGAAACAAGCAGTACTTCCACCGTCTTACTTCTCTCATAGAGGGTTGCAAAGGAATGAGGATCGTTCTCTCTGCTCATCGTCTCGTGAGCCCTCAACCTAAAGACCGACCCAGATACCCCACTCGCTGGCATCCCTAACCCGATCGGTGATTGGCTATCAATCCTATATGCGCCTGCCTTCCGCCGATGATTGGCTATCCATCCTATATGAGCCTACCTCCTGCTCCCCAATCCTCGTCTTCCCGAATGTTCATGGTCGGTCCCTCATCATACGACCACTACACACCTACTTCCCTAACCTGACCTAGATGTCGCCTAAGCCCCTTGTTGCCGGAGCCGATTTCTCTCTCTCACTGTCCCCCCCACTATTCTCAACATTGCCAGGCGCCTGAAACATCGTAGAGGGTTCTCTACCGCCTGAGCACCGCCGAGAATAAGTGAAGAGGCTAGTGACTGGAAACGGGAACGACTCTTAGATGAAAGATCTTGCCGTTTCTCTCTCCCACGACCTCACTAAGAAAGACTAGGTAAGTGGAGCAGTGGACCTGAGGACCTTCCTATTTACAGGGCCGTGGAGCTAGAGACCTTAAGAGCTCAATATATTTAGTGTATCTACCTTTCTTACTCTGTAGACCTCCTTACCTCGAAACCCCCAACACTGGAGACCTCTAGTATCCTCCCTATCCATAGGCATGTACACTGACCCCAGTTATCCTACCCATATAACAGTAATCAACATTAACAAGTAGTCATATTCACAATAAAAATTTATTATCCTAGGTATATGTGTGCGTCAATAACAACAAAGCCATAGTATACCCTTATGTTCATGATCAAGTACCGGCACCCCCGGTTATTAATACCACACATAATACATGTCTCTACATAAAAATTACATCGTATGATCTACCTCGACTCCCCTCGAGGTCACTATGCTAACATTCATCATTAAAATATATAAAAAGGTTAAAATAACTATAAGAAGTATAAAAATAAATAAAATATACATGTCATAGCAGTTATTACATCTGATGCCTCCTCATACTCTACGTCCATTCAATCGAGAAGGTCTTCATCTTCTATGAGGATTTCCGCATCACTACTATTGCCCCCCCTGTTCCTGTACTTCAGGTCTTCTTCGTTCAGATCCGTTTCGGGATATCAGAGCTGATATATCCGCCTTCCGTCGTGAAAGGTTTGCGGTCGCTATGGTTCTATGTCTACCTGGGCTGGAGGTACTTGGTGATGCTGAAAGTCCTTGTAGCGATCCAAACTCCAAGGAGGTCCTACGAAGGTAAGACCTGTCCAAAACCCTCTGCAACGCCACATCAGGATCCCGTTCGGCCGCAGCTCGGCTCGCCACCGTCTGATCTGCCTGTCTCTGACGCTCCTGCTGCGCTCTCCAGCGAACTGGGATCATATCTACTGGGATGACCCGGTCTTCTATTTGGGTCCCCGGTGGTCGATTATGCACTCTCATGTCGGTTATTGTCTGGACCAAATAAAGAGCCCGTGCCTGCATCCTTTGTAATTGGCGATCTAATGCAGTATCATATGTCAATGGTGGCAGTGGATTAGGTGTCTGCCGCTCCTCAGCCTCCAGAATCCCCTTTACTAACTCCAGGACTTCATATACACTCTTGCTCGCCAGGCCCTGCATCATGCCCCTCAGGGTGGTCTGTACTGCCCGCCTATCTTCCTCTGATCGCCTGAGCTCATAAGAGCGAATGTTGATATGATGCATGGCCGAGCATAACACATCCGCTCTGAACATTACGTCCTGCTCTCCCGGTAAGCGTAAAAACGGGTGGTTATAGTCAATGTCCTCCGGCGGCACCATCACTTGGTGTGTCCTTACCGCAAAGCATTCAGTAGTCGTATGTCCAATAGCCCGACAGGTCCTGCATATTCGCCACCACTCTGTTACTGCTGGTTGAGTAGGGGCAAATATCCATCCTGAGCTGCTCGCACCCACACCTCTTAACCGTCCTGGCACGAAATTCTGTGGAAACAACAACCACCCCACCTCCCTGTTGAGCATGTAAACCCTTCCCAATGCAGAGTGCCTACTACTCCACACCCGGGTCGACGTACTGTCCAGGAGTGTTGCGATTGTGTTCCCTTGCTGTGCGTTTAATTGCCGTTGTGCTTCGTCTTCAGAAGCGAGCTCCGACCGCAAGATGCTTCTCATCACCCGGTCCGACCACGGTTGGTCATCATGGGCTGTTGCTTCCTGATGGACCGCCGGCGCTGATTCTGACGCCAGAGAGCCAGCTACCTCAGCCTCTTCTGGTATCATCTCTATTCTGGGTCGCTTAGATGGACGTTCCATCTTGATCTTCTCCTGCTTGCTTTCTTCCGGACCTGGGCTACTGCTGGACCTTCCACTTCCCTTGTGTTCTGGTGTTAGGCGGGTGTGGCTACGGGTGCTCGGTCCTTGTTGTGGAGATCGATTTTGCCGTTGTGCCTTGGCTGGCTTGATCTCCAAAGTCTCTGCTGCTTTCTTCTTCCTATCGGCCGAATCCCCTTGATGCTGTTCTTTCTGCAATCGCCGGCGCTCTGCTTTGCGCCTCTCAGATGCTTGATACGCTTGCCGCCTGTCATCCCAGTCTTGTATGATGACCTCAGTCCGGATCTCTTCATCTTCGTCTGCTGACCTGGACGTCACACAATCGTCCCAATCCCGGATGTTTACCTTGACATCTAAGAGGTCTAGTATTCCTATCCGGAGCACTGCTTCTACATGTCTCTGCAGGTTGTGACAATCTATCCACTTCTTGAGGTCTCCCTTGCCCTGCATAAGTTGAGCTGGTCGGCGTGGTTCTCCTTCCTTGGTTTTCATACACCACCTGTCCACGAAAGCCTTAAAAGCCTCAAATGCTGCCGTAAACCACACCCATGTTGCATGTTGAGTGGTACAGGCATATTGGTGGACGAAGCTAGAGGGTTTCGCTGATACCTTAGTTTCCGTGACAATGTCCTTCTCTAGATAGAACTGAGCCTGTAACATATATGCTAGCGTGGTTGATTTGAGCCATTCACCCGGTTGTAGGTCTAGGTGATATGCCATGTCTAAGCGAAGCACTATTAAAATAGCTAATATTCCTCTGGCATCGAATGTGTCTTTATTTCTGAGTTTTCCCTGTTTGTAGAGTCGCCCGTATTGATAGAGAACCTTACTGAGTTCGCGGCGGCACTGGTTTGGCGAGAAATCCGGAGCTACCCCCGGCATCCTGGTGTCCATTATCCTTATACGGATCTTTGGCGCAGATATCCACCGGTCAAATCCGGACTGAGCATAAGAGAAGGATTCCGCATATAAGCGACCCACATGGTAGACTCCCAACACCTTGGAGACCATGTATCTGTATTGCGTCGCCGTGTATAGTACCTGGCCTCCCTTCCCTTTTGCTGGACGGTTGTCTTCCAGCCAATCTTCAATCGTGATCCCGAGCGCTGGAAATAATGTAAGTAATACCTCGTCCGCTCGCCTCGGGATGTCTTTGTCGTACTGCTTTTTCCACCACCGGCTGAGGAGGTAGCGCACATCTACCGTGTGCCTGGGACGTACATCCGCAAAATTTCTGAGGATCTCGAATTGAGCTCCTAATTCATACATCCACTTCACTGCAAGGTTCCTGTCCAACCAATCCAATATATGTGCCCTTGCCGATGGTTCCATTGCTGCATATCCTGCTAAGACCACCTGGGCCCCATCCGTGATCCCAATCACTGAGATGTAACCCCTCTTGGTGGTGTGCTTGTTTGCTCGCCAGACCTGAATCGCGAGATTGCGAGACTTATCTAACCTGGATAGAGCTGCTCGGATCTCAACCTCTTGCGTTGCTTCAGGGATAATAATGACTTCCTCCGGTATTTTAGGCCGAAGTCCCTGAGATTTGGTTGGCCAAGCGCCGTCACGTCCCACAAAATGCCTGACGATACGCCCGTCGATGTCTTGTTCCTCGATTTGAGCATCCGTCAGATCCCCATCCGGTGTATCGTCTCTCTTGACTCGATATGCTTCCACTTCTTCCCGTAGAAAGGGGTCTTCCTGTGGCCGAAGCTGTACTGCTATGATGCATCTTCGTGCTGCGATGCCTTTTGCTTTCCGCGACTCTGGTCCCAGTTTTGCTGGTCTGGCTGCTACAGGTGGTCTAAAGTCCGGGTCATACGCTCCCTGAGCGGATGAGTGTGCTGTCCATGACACCTTATGGAGTGGTGCCAGTACCTCTTCCAGCCACTCTGGGGATGCTGTCATGCTAAAATTAAAATTTAAAACCACCGATTAGACAAGGTCTAAGTGAGACTCGCCGTCTCTCTTATACATATAAAACACGCATCTATCCTCAGATCATGCCACCTGATTCGAAACCCGAGCTTCACATGCCTTGTCCATGCTCTTAATTATCATGCTTAAATGATTGGAGGTCTTCTGAGCCCAACAATCATGCCAAGAGAGCCCAAAAGACCATGTTATCCTCACGAATTCCTTTAGAGTCGCCGCTCTATCCCTTAGACACAACCCTGAGCAGGGTTATGCCCCCGTGACCTTATACTTAGGTGCTGATAGCTCCATCTATGGCTAGCATATCGCGAGCCCGACTCCCGGTTCAAGTGGTCCCCCCGACTTTGTATGTAGGTTTGGCTTAGTCGGCCAGGTCCCTTTCTACCACCCATCTTGCTACGCACTATACCTCGCTGGGTTGAGGTTGATACCTACTTCCTAAGAAACTTGCTATGGCCTCACTGTGCCTGACATGAGCTCTATTCACGTGTCAAATTAGATCCTTGCTTAGGCTATTGTTTTTACTCGAAACTGTGTTATAACCTATTCCCCATGCAAAACTTGCCTGTGGCTTGAACATCCGTCCTCCTGTACTGGCCCAGTCCTTTGCTGTCACGACTTGGACATACTGTGGCTTTGGTTGTGCTGCGCGAATAACCGAGTGACTGCTGGTCGCAGTTAAAGCAAGGGATTGACATACCTTGGTATGAAAATCGCTTGCTCCTGGCTCATTCTCTTGACATTGAAGACGACCAAAACCTTCCTGTAGTGCTTGTTTACCCTCTCTAGCTTGAGGAACTGCACCCGCTATGCTTACTATACTTGGAAACCCTTGCTAGTCCAATCTACCATTTCTATGCTGGTATCGCATTCGACAAGAGCTGGTTATTGCTCCTTCTGCTTGCTTACCCTGTCTAGCTTTGAGGAGTAACATATGCTGTCGACCCTGCTGCCAATATCGCGTTTTGCTTTACAACGGCTCGAGGCCCTTTTGTCGGGCCGCTCAAGCATCTACAACTGGAATGTTGTTCCTTCGTCCAACTGTTGTACCTCTATCCCTGCGAATGCACCGAATAGTACATCGGAATCGCAACGAAATTTCCAAAATTAAGTTAACTGCAGCCTGCCTGCGCTGCTTGTTTATTCTCCCTAGCTTGAGGACGGCCTACTGTGGCCCCTTCGACTGTCGTCATCGTCACGCCGATCTACCATTTTCTCTTGGACATTTCTAGTTGCCTGGAACCCCTGGTATCTCGCCGTTGTGTGCTTGTTTAGCCTCCCTAGCATTGAGGATGTAGACCTACTGATGGTAATTACCTGCATGCCTGGTTACCCATTCGCCCTGCTGTTGGCTCTCTTGCTTTTCCCCCACGACCGACTTCTTAGCTGGATCCTCAGCGGAAAATAATATTCATGGGGAAACATTTGACAACGCTTCTTCCGCGCTGTCTCGTTCCATGGAAGTATCTCCGTACCCAGCTAAACACTACAGAACATTACAAATGTGGCTCAATGGCCTGTTCTGTATCTGCAAAATGCTCACAACGAACATGCTTGAGTGCCTGTCGCTTGTTTACCCTCACTAGCTTGAGTACTATTGACGTATCTCCGTACCCGGCTATGTGCTCCAGAATGTCACAATTGATCGCGGCTCGCTGGCCAGTACCCTTTGATCAAGTTGCTCGCAACTGCTAAATGTGGTGTGCCTCGCTTCCCTGCAAAACAACTGTGCATCTCTGGTTACGCATGTTTAACCTCACTAGCTTGAGAACTACCCTTATTATGTATGCTGTATCTGAACTGTAATCTAACTCTCCAGCTACCTACTTTCGGCAGGAGTTGGCCATTCCACCGTTCTGCCGGTCCTTCTCGTTCTGTTCCGTATTCTTTAACTGTCTCCACCTGGGTCATCGCAATACTTGCATTTCTTGTTAACCCTCGGTGGGTGTGTGCTTGTTTACTCTCCATAGCTTGAGGACTACTGAGCATGAGGTACATTTTTGTGATCTCACACTCGAAATTTGGCTTGTTCACTAACCTTCCTAGCCTTGAGGAATTAAAAGACTTCATTGGATTCGTGAATTATCTACTGGTCTATGCTAAGCATCACATCATGAACCTAATGATCCCAATACCGGGGTCCTCCGGTAGCGCAATATCCGAAATTGGGCTGACTGTCAGCCTGGCTGGTTTATCATGCTCTCTCAGCTTTGAGCAAAACAATGTGATTTGACTTCGACCGAGCTGGTGGTCGCTGGGACTGTACTGAATGAATTACCTATGCTGGGCCGCGTTGGTCCTGTGGATCTGTTGCTCCCCGAGCCTTCGATCAAGGTTACCCTAAGCTAACCTTCCATGAGGCTTTCCGGGCCCTCTTTCTCCGTGCTGGGTGCTCCACCAACATCCAAATCGGACACCAGCTCCCGGTATGTGGACTTCTTGAGCTCTGCACCATATGCCGTGAATAGGGCTGGTTACAAAGCAAAGGAGCTCCCTAGCTCCGAGGCTGGAACCTCAGCCTTTCATGATTCCTTTGCCGGTGGGAGTTATTTACCCACTCACTAGTAACCTACCCTATGCTCGCCCCTGCGGTGGAACTCGGGACGAGCACACGGCGCAGTTTAACGTCTTACACGTCATAAGACGTTTTCGGAAGAGTAGAGACCCCAGCCCGTACGCTTCCGCCTTAACCTAAATATTTTTTTTTTCTTTTTTATATATTTTTATGTAAAAAAACTTAACCAAGCCCTTTTGACCATCACCAACAAAAACTTTCCCGATATCCCAAAAAACCATTTTAATGCCACTAGTCTCGACTGTGGTGCTTTATTTCCGTTAATCTGCGGTCCCGTCCTGGTGGAAGGACATCCTTAATAGGTCTCCCATCCTGAATCCGGTACTGCCAGTCCGCATGGTGTTTATGCCCAGGCGGTCCGGGGGTTTGCGGATCCTTGTCGACTGTCTTGGTAGTACGGGAGGTGCGTCCAACTCCTGCTCATACTCGTCAGACCTATCTAGTGGTCCTAACGTCCAGTCCTCCTCACCGTCCTCCGGCTCTGACTGTGACTGAGCATCCATGTCTGACTCTCTCGTCCTACCCTGTTCTATACCTTGGACCCCTTCCGCTTGGATGACTCGGGACTGACCCGCTGGTATTGCTATTCAAGGTTGCCGTAGTTGAGTCTCATTTTCATTTTTACCTTCCTCCTCTGCTCTCTGATGGTATGGAAGCATGAGCGAGGTGTGGAATTTAGAGGGTATGTCATTTGGATCATCTGGGTCTTTGATACTGACCAGGAGATCCGAATGTACCTTTACTATCTGCCAGGGCCCGGTGTATTTAGCTCCTAATGACTTGGAATACAATGCGTCTTTGGATGATTGCTGCTTGTTAAATGTCTTTACCAGGTCGCCTACCTTGTATACAATGTCACGTTTGTTCCGATCAAAGAGTTTCTTCTGAGCTAATTGAGCCAATTTCAGGTTCTTATGTGCTTGTTCCCTGATGACTGAGATGTCTGACAGTAATTTTGCCCCAAACTCTTCCTCCGTGATACCTAACGTGCGCTGGAGTTGCAATTTGCGGTCTATTGGGAGCATGATGTCCCTTCCTAAATTTAGCTGGCATGGCGAATACCTGGATGACTTGGATTTTGACGTGTTTAGCGCTACCATGTAATCGCCGAGCTGGTTTGCCCATTTCGTCTGACTTTTAAGACAGAATGCTCGAAGGATGCTCTTAATATCCCTATTAGATCTCTCTGACTGGTTTGGGTTGGGGTGATATGGTGCCACATGCACTACCACACATCCCCATTCTTGGAGCTGATCCTCCCAGTCTGCTCCTGAGAAGTATGATGCGTTATCCGAGACTATTCTATTCGGGGTGCCGAACGTGTTAAATACCTTCTGCAAGAATCTCAAGATCTTAACTGAGGAAACTGATGTCAGGGGTTCCATACTGACCCATTTGGAAAATTCATCAACGCAGACTACTATGTATTTGTAACCCGCACTTGAAGTGAGCTCCCCTACAATGTCTACATGAACACACTCAAAGATATTATTTTTGTATGAATGGATACCCATCCTACCTGGTCTTAGTTGATTTGATGCCTTAGCTAGTTGACATGCCTCGCAGGTCTTAACATATGCCTCTATGGTCTTTGCCATGTTGTAAAACCAAAATCGCCTTTTGATTTTGTCGTATGTCCGCTCGGCGCCTTGGTGACCTGCCCTCGTGGTGTCGTGAAAATATGAGACTATATCTCGCTCGATGGCTTGCGGAACCACCGGAACCAGGCGTTTCCTGGTAGTGGATACCTCCGGATCCAGGAAGTCCGCAGCAATCAGTGGATGAGACCATTTGAGATGCTTGCCCCTACGGAGCATGGAGGGTGTGATTTTAAGCTGCGCTGAGCTTTGCTGTCGTTGTTGACTACCTGCATCAGTAACTACTTGGCGCTGGTCCCGGAGCTGGTCTACCCTACTGCTGTAAAAATCATCTGCATGGGTGCTCTGCTTTAGTATGGATTTTAATGGACCCTGCTCCTTGTTTGGGATGTATCTACACAAAATGCCCTCAACTACAGCGTAGTCATACCTATATCTGGACCGATGACCAACCCGACACAAGCTCTTGGTAATAGTAGCGATCGCCTCGTCAGCTCTCTGTAGGGTCTGTAGCATAGGCCGGTCCAACAAATCCATGTCGATCTCGATATTATTTCTCGAACTAGTAAAGGTCGCTATGCACTGGTCAACCCTATCCGGATCGTCGTCCTGCGTTGGATCTGGCAGAGCGCCGCGTGAGAAAAGGTCCGCGAGTCTATTATACCCGCCATTGACAAACTCTGTGTCGTTCACTACATCACCCAGCTCGATCGCCCACCTCACAATGTGTTTGCTGTAGAGGTGGTCGTTTGTGGCTGCATGTCTCAAGTAGGAAAGGGCCTGGTTATCGCATCTAAAAATCACGTCCTTCTGGTAACGGATGTAAGGGTCAAACACCCGATTTGCAAACCTAATAGCTAAGCATTCCTTCTCCCTCGGCTCATACCTGCGCTCTGCCCTATTCAATAACTTACTTCGACATTCGATCACCCGGAAACGGTCAGCCTTAAGCTTATCACAGTAGTATTCTTGAGCTAAAATGGCTCCCAGGCCTACTTCACTAGCATCGGTATAGACGTACAAAGGTTGGTCATAGTTGATAGTATTGAGCGTGATCTCCTTTGCGATCTCGTCTTTGATGTTCTCGAAAGCTGTTTGGTGCTCCGGGCCCCAATTGAAAGGTCAATTAGGATCTTCCTCCTTTTTTAATTTTGCAAAAATGTGCTCTAATTGTGTAGCATAGTGAGGTTTAAACCTCATATACCATCCAATGGCACCTAAAAATCGCTGGATGTCTTTCTTGGTCTTGGGGACCGGATAGTTGCGAATAGCCTCGACTTTTTTAGGACATTTCGTAATTCCAGTCTTGGTAATTACATGTCCGAGGAATTGGACCTCCGGTAGATCGAATTCGCACTTCTCCCAATTAATGGACAGATTGAAGTTATGCAAGGTCTTAAATACAAATTCTAGATGTTCCTTATGCAGGGCCTCTGTTGCACTAAAGATAAATATGTCGTCTAAGTATACGAATAAGAATTTACCTATGACGCTACCGAAGATCATGTTCATGAGCTCTTGAAAGATCATAGGAGCATTTTTCAGTCCCTTCGGAAGGACTTTCCATTCCCAGGATGCGGTATGTGTATGAAAAGCTGTGTATTTCTTGGATGACTCTGAGATCGGGATCTGCCAAAATCCTGATCGTAAATCGATTTTTGACATATACCGACCTGGAGGGAGCTGCTCCATGATCATGTGCATGTCTGGCATGGGATTTTGGATCTTCGGAGTATATTTGCTTAGCTCTTTGTAGTTAACTACCAACCTCTTGTCTCCGTTGGGCTTTGGAATCAGTAGTATAGGGGACGAGTACTGTGAAGTCGAACGGCGTATTTTACCCTGCTTCTCCAGTACCTCCAGCTTTTCATCGACCCATTTGGCTATGGCCGGTGGCCGCCGAATGGGTCTGCGGTATATGACCGGGCAATTGGGGTCGACTCTTAGGTCGTGTACTATTGCATTTGTTATGCCCGATGAACCATCACTTCGGACCACTCGATCATATTTCTGCGCTAAGATCTCTACGAAAGTTTGAACTAGGGTCCGTTGGATCCAGGTTCGGTCATATGGATCTGGAGTCGGTGCCAGTGATAAATCACAGACATCTTTTTCTGATCGGACTGCCAGACCTCTTACAAAGTACCCCACTTGATGTTCTTCCTCGGCCTCAGTCTTGACTGCCCAATGTAGCTCGCCTTTGACATCGTCAAAGCTGAGGCCGTGTTTCCATCGAAATGAGTTACTTATGAAAATAGGGTACATCAACCCTTCTTGGACTATGAACTGCTCTCTAAACCATCTACCCGCTATTTTAAAGTCTAGTGTCACTTGGCCTGCTGCCGCTTTGTGTATGCTATCAAACCCTGCTACCTCTACCTCTGATTTGTCTATTTTTAGGCCTAGTCTATTACATGTGTCTTTCGATATCGCTAAGGATGTACATCCCGATTCTAACAACCCGAAGATGGGGAATAGCTGTTGCTTCACCTTTATGTTGACCAGGGCGAAAGGGGCTCGGTTTCTTTTTTGTATTCGACACGGATGCCCTTCGAAGTCCGTGTCTGAGACCAGTTTAAATACTCATCGGTTTCAGGTAGCGGTGTTGCGATGAATTTTGTGGAGAGGAGGTTCATCTTGTCCTTGTCGTGTTGCTTCATTAGTTGCGCTCTTCTTGCTCGAGGAGTCGAGCGTCGCATGGATCCAAAGATTTCGCAATCTTGTGGTTTTTCTTTTATAGTCCCTTGTGGTTCTGGTGTAGGCTTGATGTCGGACTGCTGGCTTGCATCTTCCTCCAGGTCTGCTGCTGTATCCTTACAGTTTTGCAGTAGTCTATACGCCAAGAGTTTTGCCTTTCTTGCCTTGCATGCTATTGTATCATGGGAGTCATTGATGCAGAGGCTGCACCATTTTCCTGAGCGCTTTGCTTTTCTCCTGGTCTTCCGGTTTTCAGGTCTAGAGCTCCGCTGGGGTGGGCTCTGAGATCGCTCTCTGGGTCTTCTGTTTCCATATTGTGAGCCTGTTGGAGAGTCTCGACGGGATGTTTGTAAGTCGCGACTTGAGCTCCGGTTCCTTTGTTCCGTGAATCGGCCGGCTTGACTGCCACCCAAAAAAGGTCAAAGGAACTTTATTTGTAAGGGGTTTGGTGTTTCTAATCAATTGATCAGTTCTCCCAACACGAACCCCCGTGTGACTAGCTTACCCCGTACTAACACAGAGCCAAATAAGCCTTTAATGACATAGGTCGCCACACATGTGGAGAGCCCGGCGTTTAAGATCAACTTTCTCACGAAAGAGATCCGAGGCTAGCGGGAATTGAACCCACGCCGTCAACAGCATTGGAGAGCCTCAGACGCTATGTCTCGCTCGGCACCACTGGACCACCAGGGCTCCCCCGAATATCGTCGTGTTCGGTCCGTCTGTCGGTAGGAGCTGTCGAACCTTCTCTTTTGGTCATCATATATGGGTTTATATGGGTCTCGTTCACGATCAGCCCTTTGTCGTAATTTGTGAAACGACTCGACCTGACTTATGAAATCGCTGATGTTAAGTGGTACCGAGGTACCTGGAGGAAAAGCCCCTGCCAAGCTGAGATGCATGTTTTTCTTAAGGCGATTCATGATCTCTTTAGGTGACCATGGTTGCGGTTCTTGGATGTTTCTAAGCCGGGTGTAGAACTTCGAGGCCCAGGTGCGGATTGGCTCGGAAGGCTTTTGCTTGTTGTAGACTATTTGGTCCAATGTCGCCTGCATGTTAGTCTTGTCATATGCCTTTAGGAATGCCGCCCGCACGGGCCCCCATTTAGGTTCAACGTCTATCAAGACGGCTTCGGAGCCAAGCTGCTTCTGGTGGTGTAGAGAGGCATTGTTGGAAGATGGTGACATATGACTTGTGTTGGACCCCATGAACCTCTAAATAGTTCTCGAAGGATGCCACATAGTTTGATGCTATGTCTACTACTGGGTCGAATTTCTGCGGGAGTATGCTCAACCCTGTTGGTGCCATCATCTCTAATGTGAGCTCTCTCTGCTTTGCCTGTAGCTCCTGGTTTTTTGACGTCTGTGTCATCTGTAGGCGCAGAATTTCCAAGACTGCATCCATGGTATCCGGGTTTGCTAAATCTGAGCCTTCCACGGACTCGGATGCTGGCGATTGTTGCGTAGTCTTCTCTTTTCGGGCTAGGATAGCATTCACGAGCGCGGCTTTGTGGTTAGTTTTTACTGTTTCCTGCAGCTCCTCGTTGTCCCGTCTAGTCTCGACTAGCAGCAGATTGATTTGCTCGAGACGTTTTGACATATCTTACACTGCTTTTTTGAGCTCCCGTACTTGTTGTGAGTCGGGGTTGGGCTGGTCTCGCTCTTCTTGACGATCTATTGGTCCCGGAAGGATGGGTCTCTGAGCTCTTGCCTCTTCTTGTCCTAGGTCGAATACCCCACTGAACCGGATTTCACCGTCGCGTTCCAGTTGTCGCATTGACTTATTTCGTTCCGTGAACAGGGATTGGACCTGGTCGGGTGTCATCAGTTTCGGTAATTCCTCTTTCTGAAGGATGGACCACTGATATAGAAACCATCGCTTCTGGATATCAAAGTCCCCCCATTCCTCATCATCTTTCGGGTCTAGCTCTCCTGCCTGGACCAACTGAGTTATCCGCTTCTTCCATAGAGCCTTCATTTGGTCCTGCAATTCCTTTGATGCCGCCATCCTTCGCGTCCGTCTTCGTGGTTGAACCGCTCACCCTAGTCCCGGTTGGATTTACTGGATCTCAGACCTGATTTTTACCGGATCTTTTTTATGCCTCTGGTATGTGACCCGTGTAAAGCTATATCGGTCCTCGTATGCGCCAAGCTTACGCTCCTGCTCGATGCTCTCGTGATCTCTACCTAACCTACGATCGCCGCGTCGACCAGTGCACCGCTGATCTGCGTGCAGAACACCCTTAACCTGGACAAATTGAGTCGCCCAGCTGATCAGACCCCCGGTCTTTCTGGTATCACCACTATTACCGGTAACGCTGAATGCCTTGTATGACTATGTTGGTATGAGAATTGTCGTGTATGTAACCTCTACTTTTAAGTAGTATGAGATGTGACCTATTGAATGGTATTTCTCTCTCCCTACAGATCCCGTTGCTCCAAGTGCGGTGTTCGCCTGACCTGCCTGAGTATAGCTCAGTCGAACCTCTTGTTCCGGAACTCGTGACCTGATTTTACCAGCCCTATTCTAATGC
The DNA here is from genome assembly GCA_949802685.1 of Dicyrtomina minuta. NCBI lineage: Eukaryota > Metazoa > Arthropoda > Collembola > Symphypleona > Dicyrtomidae > Dicyrtomina > Dicyrtomina minuta. Next base: position 63,710,867 of record OX461809.1, read on the forward strand.
TCTAAAGTAATTAGGAAAAAAAATTTGGGCAATTTAGAAATAAGGAACTGGTTTATCTCACCTTGGTGTGCGCTGGTTCTAACAAAATGATGATCTTGTGTCCGTCGTAGTCGCCAGTGTAGTAGGGGAATCTCCTAAAACACCTCAATCCCACACTTCCGTAGCCTCCTATCACCAGGACCTCCCTTCCACTAGGTGTAGACGTCCTACTTCTCGGCTGCTCTGCTGATCCGGACCTCGGGACCCCCGGCTCCTGCTCACTGTATACTCGGCTGAGCTGAGCTCCACGTCCCGTATCGCCAAGCGAGGTCTGCTCCCCAGGTCTAAGGTCCTCGAGATCAACCGACTTCGCCACGTCCTCCTCTCCTGAGCACTAGACCTGCCGACCTGCCGCTCTACAGCCAGGTAAGAGCTCGAGTTGAGCTCGGGTCCAGGTCCTCGGGTCTGGTCCCTCGGTGCTCTCCCTTTGATTTGCTACGGAGCACTCGGTTTGAGCTAAGCTCCACCGTGTGGTCTGGAGATGCTGTGTGCCTCACCCGTATGCAAGTGCTGGTACCTCGTCCTCAGCACCCACACTCTAATACGCCAAACTCACTCGGTCAAGAGGTAGCGGATGCGCCTATGGGCTATCTGAGACTGGTCCGTCCAACCAGCCAAGTCTAGGCCCAACGTTTATCAGTATGGCTCTACCTAACCGGGGCAACTCGGACCCGAATGAACACACACAATGATACAATGTCTTACACAGCCCCCTATATGCTGTCGGCCATATGCCAAAGAGTTAGATCGCACACCGGTAATATCTATGGAAATCACTCACAACTTACACCGTTTTATTCGTCTCTTTCTCGGTCTTCCGACCCACAATAATGTCAGTTTATGTCGGGAAATTTACACACACACATTACCCGGGTTTCCCGGTACAAATAAGTAATATTACTCACCATTAACAATAATATTCACAACTTCAAATAACACACTAAACCCCAACATGGCTTTACTCGGCCATAGTTATTATAATCTACACTTATATTACATACTCTAGTACTGAGGAATTCTCTACTCCTTCACGAAACAAGCAGTACTTCCACCGTCTTACTTCTCTCATAGAGGGTTGCAAAGGAATGAGGATCGTTCTCTCTGCTCATCGTCTCGTGAGCCCTCAACCTAAAGACCGACCCAGATACCCCACTCGCTGGCATCCCTAACCCGATCGGTGATTGGCTATCGATCCTATATGCGCCTGCCTTCCGCCGATGATTGGCTATCCATCCTATATGAGCCTACCTCCTGCTCCCCAATCCTCGTCTTCCCGAATGTTCATGGTCGGTCCCTCATCATACGACCACTACTTTACAGCCCTATGCTTGCTACTGTGTCTAAATCGTTATCATGTCGTTTGCTCATGTACACTGTACCACAGCCTGGATCCTTCTAGATCCAACTCTGCCCATCCCATCTCCACGTGATGGCTTTAGTGCTTTGGTACTACTACCACCACTACCAGACCATGCTCTCCTCATCCAGTCCCAACGTGATGGCCTTACTACTGCTGCTACTGCTACCTACACCTACTTCCCCAACCTGACCTAGATGTCGCCTAAGCCCCTTGTTGCCGGAGCCGATTTCTCTCTCCCAGCTTACACCTCGAGTCTTGAACGTGTTTACTTTGCACATATCCACAATTTCCACACATCCACCGAATTCCGAGTCGAACACTTCGTACACTTTACGATATTATTTAATGTGAAGCTTTGTTGCCATTACTTTTTTTCCCTGTGCCTACTGCCTATGTCCTATAGTGTCTACCCTCACATACCAAAACATCGTACTGTTACCATTACTATATCATAAACACCATCATCACCGCTATACTTCCATGCTCACTCCTCAAACCCCTGTCTATATCCTCGCACTAGTTTTCTCTGGCTTCATTGGAATGGCTTGGAATCTCTCGTGTCACTCCACAATATTATGTTAATGAAGAGCCATTCCCTGACACGGAAGACTATCCTACACCTTTGACAATTATTCCTTCGTCTGCTTCTCCATTCTACGACGCAATGGTGTAAAGTCTATAAAATAAAAATGCTACAAGGTGTCCTCACATATAGGAGTACAGGAGTACTGATACTGATAGTAAGGCATGGACATATCTGCCTATGCATCTCTGTAGTCAAGTGCTCCTCCGAATCTTTCCCATACTTGACTATTTTCACAGGGAAAACAAACAAAGATGTCATTCAGAAAACTCTCATCCTCTTTGTCATGAGGCTTGTCCTGCCTCCACCGACTTTCCGTGGCCTGGCCTGGCCTGAAGAATCTAAATAAATTTGAGCCGAAACGGGGCAGACGGTTGAACTAATGTAGTTAAGCACCCACTTTAGCTTTCCCTGAACTGATTACAAACATACCCCGTAAATATGTAGAGCTATTTGGAAATTCGAAATACCAGGTGCCTTCTCATGGAAGCTCAACAGTCCTGTCAATAATTATTATTATATCCAGATACAGCGAGAGTGTAGAGTTTGGACATGAGGGAAATGTCGATGTTAGTGCTCACATTTGGCATATAATAGTATACTGTATATACGCGTCCAATGCACGTGTGGAGGCTAAGGCTAAAAGTGAGAAAAGATATTGATTGTTCAGAAATTATGAGGTTGCAGGTTGCAGAAGAATCGTTAAAGTAACTTAATATTATCATGTGTAGATTTACTGTTAAATACAAGTTCAGAATCAGTACCACTAGAATGTAGTATGTAGACCGAGAGAGTATAGCGCATTAGTTCGAGGCTCTAATCATGTCATGCCACACTTGGGAACCTTTAGATTTTTCAAATCCGATCTTTGATGCTCCTATCGAAATTGAACTATGTACTGAAGAGACAGGGAGTGAAACTAAACCGAAATTGTTGGGTTCGGGGTAACTCTACGCTCGTTAGTATCCACAGACAGACAGAGAGAGACAGAGAAGAAGACACTTGTATACATATGGGGCAATGCTGCTTCAACTAACGTTTTTCTACCGCCCATTAAAGTGTAAGTCTAGGAAAAGAAAGCGGTGTATAGCGTAGGCAGGAGGCAGCAGGTAGGTTATGGTGCTGGTGTTCCTAGTAGTTACTGGTTCTGGTTATGTGGTGGTGGGGTAAATTCACATCGTCGAGTCCGGCTCTACCCCGCCTGTCTCTCTCACTTTGCCTTTGCCTTCTCTACTCCCCAGCGTGTCCGACTCCTGGCAGTTGCCAGACTATATATGACCAGTGAATTGGACGAGTCAGCTTAGAACTAAGCTATAGGACGGAGACGGAGCGACGATTTCACTAGGATTTTGCAAACGTTACCCCGACAAATACCTACCGACTACATCTTCTCTCAGTCTCTCTTCCCTGTCTCATCAGAAGTATCCAGAGTCGAAGAAGTCCTTTGAACGTCCATCGTTACTTATAAACTTGTCAGTGATATTGTTAGCGACAAAGACAACTCACCAAAAAGAAGAGAAAAAAACTACACCAATTGACATTCTCCCTGGTCGTTTTTCGGTGTTTTTTTCCAGTTTTTTTTCCTTCTTGATCGTACTTTAGCATCAGTCTCAATTACTAGAGTAACAAGCTGTTCAGCTGCCCACCCTTCCCTATTTATCCTCTTGCTCCTTAGCCCTGTCTTTTACACACTCACCAGAGGAGCTCCACAGAAAGTATTTCAAGTCGCTCGTGCTATCACGGGATGCTCAGTTGCTCTACAGACAACAAATCTTAAGGTAACCCTTTTTTTCCTACTACTATTTTAAAACACACATTTTTTGTTGTCCACTGTTCCAATAATTTTTTGGGAAACTCTGTATAACAACAGCTAAAATTAGAATTTTAAAATCGAAAAATGGGAAGTTTGATATATTTCCTTGGAGTGTACAACCGACAAAATTTTATACTTTAAAAAATCTAACGGAGTTTATAAGCATTTTTACCCCAAAATCAACGGTCTAAGTAGCCTCATATTTATAGGGATATATCGCTTTTCTCACTATACACTAACACACAATCAAGTAAGTTCTCCCTTCACCACTAATCATCTGCTCTCTCTCTCTATCTCTGTATAACTTTCGTGACAATAAACTGTTTTACTTGCTTTCCGTGATTCCCTATTTCTGTTCTTCGTACTAAACTAAAATTAGCGTTTGTTTAAACATCTGTATTTTTGTGCGGTTGCCCGGTTGGTCCAAATTCAAATATCTATAAGAGTATAAAAGAAACATTGTGTTAATTTTTATGCTGTGAAGATGTAAACCGTCCAAAGAATTGTATAAATACGAAAATCCAGTATCGAAAGTGTTTCTATAGCGCCTCAAAACTGTGATAGAAAAGGGTTTAAAAAGACGATTCATTTCTCTGTCTGGTATTTTTCTTTGGCTATGGTTCTGGTTTCTGGCTTCTGGTATTTTAATTTTTGAACGTCACATTCTTTTACCAGTAAAATATAAAAAGAAGGGAAGTAAAATAATTTTAAAAATGGAAAAAGTAAGACAGTTCATACTGTATAAGTCATGAAGGAGTCTCAACGTTGGGTGTTTAGTGAGTATAGATTAAGTACGTTTATCTTTATGGCTATAGATGAGCTTAGTTTTTACTTGATTTTTGCGTAAAGGCAAGGGTAAACCTTACCAAAAAAAGAAGAGCAAACGCTATATCTTATGCACTCACCATTATTTTCTAAAGGAAAAGTTTAGACCATTTCCCTTCATTAATATCTGTAGAAACCTGTCTACTAGCTTGAGCTAGATGTAAAAATTACTTTGTACTTAAGGAGCTAAGTGTGGGTAGGTTTCTATATATTAAATAGAAACATTTGTACGTAGCACATTGCAGTTACATCGCATCTGGTCTGTGCTCATCCCTGTATCGATTTCAATATAAAGAATCTCCACTTCCCGACATGCAGATTTCTTTATGAATAAATTATTTCTTCCTTTCTTCGCATCCTAAAGGATGACGGATTCCGTTGCTGGAAAGAATTCAAATGGGGCTATACATATGGCGAGGGCGCGAGGGGCAACGTCAGAAAATACTTTGTCTGAAAGTCTGATGAATACGAATACGCGCTGTAGTTCGATCCCTATACTGACTATATTAATCATTATAAAATACAATACCATCTTCAATCAATCCATTCGAATTTTTCCGAGTGAGACAAGGCTAAATTACGTATCAACATCGATTAAAATCTGCACACTTTACTACTGTGCGTCATTCGATATCGCTTTCCGCAACTAATTGTGAGTAGGTAGGTACATAGTATAATGTTATTCCTACAAGCCTGCATAATATACACAATACAAAACAGTTATTATTAGCTGCATTGAATCACTCTTCATCCCAGCGTAGCATGAGTACTAATGAAAAAAAAAGAGTTCATTTCAACTACCAAAAATAGATAGTAAATACAGGGGCATACCTGCTTCACTTATCTCCCGGAATTTAAGCCATACAGTAGAGTTCAAGCCCCAACCTAGCCAAGTTGAGTTAATACATAGTACTGAGCACTTTAAATGGAAGAGTGGGGTGGAGAGAAGGAGGGGAATAAGATTTAATTAAGGATTTTACATTCCTCTGAAATAATTTTTGTTGCTGCTAGAGGATTAATAATTTACTGATCATGTTAAATATAAATGGGATTCTCATAAGCTAAATTAATATTGCAATAATGAATAATGTTTTTTGTGTGAGAGAACTGCACTGAATTTTATTGTGATGTCTACCTACCTACCTACCTGCCTACCTACCCATGTATGCTTGACTGCCTAGCTGAAAAATTGGTGGAGTTCTTTCGAATAGAAAGGAATTGCTTTCCCTGCCTAATTGTTCAACCATCAAAAAATCCCTACATACATTCATACTCTATATAAAGAGCCTCACTCATCCAAAATCAGGATATACATAATAAGACTGAGTTTATTTATTTTTGCAGGAAGAGCACAGAGATTTGAAGTGAGTGAATTTAGTGATACAAAGAAAAGAGCGGAGCTATGAAATTACCGATAATCATCCGATCCATAATCAATTCATCCCTTTTGTGCACAACTCTTGTGTCGACTCTTTGTCTCGTCCTCTGCTTTGAAAATGAGAGTGAGAGTCCTCATATACCTTCACTCAAACTCAAGGAGAATCTTGATAATTCACTTTGGCCATCGCTTAACGATAGAGTCGCCTTGAAGGAGTTGTATGAGGTTTGCTAAATAATTTTTTTATAAACGTTTTTCCTTTTTAATTTACCGCCTATCTCTCATATGTGTATCCCACACAACATGTGAGAGTCCTTAAGACCTACGGCATGGCTCTTAAAAATAAGTAGACTTGAGCTCAGTAAACCGTAGGGAGTTAAGGGGGGAGGGGAAGGAGAGTTCACTCTTCTCGAATGTACATATTTATGACACTGTGTTTGGGTCGAACAGATGTACAGAGATGCAGCGCCGCTGTGGAAAAGAGCCCCATCCGCTGGTTTCTATGGCATGAGAGGGAAAAAAGTTCCAGGACAGAATTTCTTTGGGATGCGAGGTAAAAAGGGTCCATCGGGATTTCTAGGGATGCGGGGGAAGAAAATGGAGCCGAAACTTATGGGTTTGGCTGACGATTTGGATACGTTGGAGGCGGCTGTTATCGGAGACTTGTGGAGCTCCAAAGAATTCCAACAGCAGCCCCAAACACTTGTTGGTGGTGGTGACGGTGACAATCTTCTGGCTGACCATTCTGATAACAAAAGGGCACCCGCTGATGGCTTTATAGGTTTACGTGGGAAACGAAATACGAACCTGAAGAAAACTTTCACCGCCCCTATACATTAGTGGAAACCTCTCTCTCTCTCTCTGATTCTATGACAAATCTCAAGGGTAGAATAACATGTTATTTATGTTGGACTCAGCCTCCTCGTGTATCAAAATATCTCTATACTTCGCCTAACCTATTTTTCCTCTCTCCTTTCTCCCGCTGTCTCTCTTTCTATTCCCTATTTCTTTATTATCGTCACTAATGACACTCCTCATTTGAATTTTGTTTCCTATATTTTCAGTATTTTCTCCTCCAGTCTCCCCCACTCATTATTAATCTCATAATTTGCAATTCTATGAATATTAGCTTGTAGATAAATCATTCACAAGTAACTCTATCATCTCACTATACAGACCTTCCACTCTGGATCTTATTCATATCTCCTTAGCTCTCCCTAGCCATGCATAGAAAAGCAAAAAATTTACATTAATGATAAGATTTGAGCCACACTGTGTGTATCTACTATAGGGAGTAAACATGGGAACAGGATTTGCTCTTGGCCTGAGTCCCTATTATATCAAATAAACTTTACATTAGCCTACTCATAGGTAGGTAGGTACATTACGGGAGAATTTCCCCCCATGCTACAAGCAATACAGAGTCAATTTTCAGAGTTTCAAATTTGCTATATAGCTTTCGTCATACTTTCGACTTGTACTTCTCTATTCGTGCTTATAGCTTTCTTGCTCTACTCTTTCATATTGATTGTACTCGGGCGTGTGAAATCTTAATACTTAAGCTACACACACATTATTCTACTTATTTAATTATTACTTTATGTACATGATAAGGAAAGCTAAATTTAATTAGTATATATGGGTACTGCGTAGAGCATGTGAATACACATATTATGGAAACTGAAAATTCAGATTCTCATTCTAAACAGCGTCGTTTCTTAAAACACATTAAGGAAATTAGTAACTCCTAACTCTACACTGCACGCACAGTTGAGAGGGAATGCGCCCCGGGCCGCAGGGTTTAGAAGAACATAACATAATATACAAGAAGAAGACAGTCCGTCACCAGAGCCCTGTCAATAAAAAATTAAACAAATTCGGGAAAATACGTATGAAATTGTGAGTTAAAAGTTCTAATAGAGTGTGTATAGATAGGATAAACAAATTTAATTATTATTAGATAGCCTGGACACAGTAGTGTAAAACAGAGTAAATTGTTGTCAAGATAGCTGTGTTATAATTTATCAATACTACATATATAATTATACATAATATATGTACTACTCCGGTAATATGGTGCTGTAGATTGTAAATTATAGTTGATGATAAATGTAGATATTTGTAATTCACTTCATATAGCTTGTACATATACAAATATCATTACATGGTCCGTAATGTCTGTATGATCCTTCAATGGGTCATACTCATTTTTTGTTTGTAACGTGTGTGTCAAAATGCAATCGCAGCGCTAGTGGTATTAGTGGTGCTGATGAGTATAACTTTAAAATGTTTGTACAGTTATTATTACATTTTATTTATTTCCATAATAATTGGCACCGATTCTTACTATTTTTTATATTATGATTAATGAAAAATGAAAAGAAATTACCAAAAATATTATTATCACCATTATCACCATTGTAGCTGAACTAAAATCTAATCTATATATAATTACATTATTATTGACAACTGACATTTATTGAAAAAAAAGTATAAAAATAAATCATCAGTCGGCATTGTAAAAAAAATATATTAATAACTGTTATAATTATTATGTATCTCATTATTTAAAAAAAAACCTTCATAAACTTATTGCTAAATCAAATTATTCAAAAAATAAAACTCATTAAAGGTATAGGTACCTACCTAAAATATCCCTTAGTATATTATACAACAAAACATTATTTATTCTGTTTCTCTTGATTGTAAAAAAAATTAAGCTATTGTCAAGTCAAATAATAAAAGTGAAACCATATTGTACGATATGCCACATGCATGCTGCAACTAAATTGCGAGTCCAATGATTTATCACTTTCCCAATGAAAACTATATACAGTTTTATCTTTTTTATTTTTCACAGCTACATTATCCGATAACATTTACGACCTGTAAAAATAGTGAGCCCATATTAGACTAAGGTCTACACTCAATTTCAACAGAGTCCTATAGAAGATCCCATTAAAACGAATACAAATGGATTAGTTATTCAATTAAATTCAGGAAGACGAATAGGAGAGGCATAGGCTGCAAAAATTAAATATAGACACATTGCATTGTAGGTACATATCTATAACGTTGCCCGTTACCTAATTAATGTTGTTGCACTATGAAACTACCCTGGAAGCTTCTACATTTCCTCATCTCATGTCTATCATCCATCAAAACTATTTATGTCACCTGTAGTCTGGAATTTTGGAGAATCCCCACGTTCCCTCACAATCATTTTCTTCAATAGGAATAATGCACCCTCGTCATATGAGAAGACCCTCTCTTCATTTCCAATTTCTAATGCCACAACAAAGCAATAGTAGAACATGTGGGTGTGAGTGTGTGTTGGGGAACTTTCTCGGATTCAAAAAAGCATATGATGCACAATACTACATCGTCCGCTGAATCCCTACTTGCATAAATGGTGTTTAGTTTGCACTACAATAGAAATATAAAATATCAAGGGTTGAGTATCATATAGATATAGATAATATAGACGCTTAAAATATATTCGCATGTTCCAGTTCCTAGCGCTTTTGTACGACTGTGACTGTACAGAAACATCTCAATAATTATATGTACCTACCAATACATCCGTATATATGTCGGAATTATCACTGCACGAGCCAAAGCTCAAGCACTAACCTACCAAATTTAACGAGGGCTGTAAAAATATCTAAACAGATTATTCAATAAAGACTTATACTCGATCGTAATATGGTAGCTACAAGCCCCATAGCAGCCCTCCGAGTTTTGACCAGTGCTCGTGGAGCACAAAAGGTTACTCGGTTTGAATGGGTAACAATTCATTATTAATGTTTTATCATCAAAGCTGAGTGAAATGATGATCCTCCTGACTACTGACCACACATAGAAATACAATAGTGTATTATTATGTCCGCTCTAACTTTCAACTTTAAATCATCTTTGTTGCACTGAAGGACTGAAGGTATCCCTATGGTACACTGTACATATTCTAGTTGAAAACCCATATATTTTAAGATACCCACCTAATTAGGACTTTAGCCTTCAATTTCTGGTTTGGTTACACAGTTGATTGTTTTTTGACGATTTTGATGCAATACAGTTTGCGTAACAAAATTGGGTTCAGTGCGTTAAAGCATTCCAATACATGAGCGGACAGTACAAAACAAAACAAATGAGGTGCCTGTACGCTCTTAGCTTAGATTGAGCGATCTCTCTAATTTAATCAAAGCAATGCCATAGCCATCCCACTTTATCGTTTCTATTGGCACCAGATAATAATTATTACTTCCTTCCACCCGTCCGTGATGTAATGTTGTGTCATGCAACATGCTAGATGGGTAATACATACATACTGGATATCACAATAAATCGTAAATTCCGTATTTACGAGATTAGAGATACAATTTGCAGTTTTTATATTCTAACATTGCATGGGATAGGAGCAGCTAAAGGAAATTCCATTGCATTTGCTCCATCAGCATTGAATCATTCATTGAGCAGAATTCCCTACTTTTCGTTTTTTTTGTTTTGGTGTCAGAACGCTAAAGTCTGACAAGGAGTTGGATGAATATTGACATTTTGTGGAACAAACAGTTGAGATGAATGAGGCCGACAAAAATGTAGGAGAGGGTTACGGTTCCGAAGCTCCATCGTATTAATTACAACAAATTGTTTATTTCATCATTTCATGTCACTATGACTTTTCTATCTCGATCCGCTCCCAACCTCTACCGTCAAAAACACTTCAAAAGTTCAAACCCCTTTCAGATTACGAGTCATCCCCTTTCGTTAAGTCTTCTTTGTTCTTATTCTTGTGCATCTAGCATACAAATATACATGTACAAACAACCAGTCAAAGTGAAGTATGTTTGTAGAACGTTATTGATTCATAAGGACAAGGACAAGGAGATAGCTCTGCGATTTTTAATTTAAGCTCCATTTCCAAATAAAAAATAAAATGCAGCGATGAAGGGGTGAACAATTTATATTTACGTGCGTCAGGTCGTATGACAGTGACAGTATGACACATAGTATCAGACAGAACAGTCGATCAAAGTAGCCTCGCTCCATACCAAAGTCCATAGTCCATAGTTCACTCGCATAAATAATAAGCTTGTCTTTCGTAAAGCTACTGTCTTTTACATTACACAAATTATTTAAGGCTTACCATGAGCACGTTCGTCAATTTATTGATTTCTAAATTTTGTACACTCAAAAACGATGACCGCACGATGTATGCACAGAATACCTTGAGACACTCCAACAACGCTATAAGACTATTTGTCAACATTGGTTTTTCCAACTGAGACAAGCTAACAAACTTGGCATTTATTATTAATTTCAATACACTATAGAATGCCAATTTCATTTATGATGAGGCTATTTTAATCGACCGCGTTTGAAAGAGTTAAAATAATATACAAGACACCTTAGCTGCACGAGGCGAGGGTGGGGGGAAGTAAAGGTATAGTCCAATCCGGTCTGTTATGCATTCACATGAGATCAAAGTGAAGCAACACCGCAACACGTGTCACCATAGTTTTTAGTTTGCGTGGTACTCGTTGTAAGATTCAATATTTCTTTAAAATTGAATAAATGTAATGTCTCTAGTATCATATACATAATTATTACCTATTGCAGCGTATCTTTCTGTATCAAGTGATAGGTAGAGTCGTAGCGGTATCGTTACAAATAATTTTTGGTGATTTTTGGGCGCATTGTGTACATTCCAATTTAATGGCGAAAGAAATTCTTATTGTAGTGAGATTCGTGATTTTCACAGGATTGCATATCACCATTTTTATAATAAAAGTCGCATTTTATTTTTTCACAAGTGAATTAGTTGTGTAGGACTTATTTTTATTATTCAAAGAACATTTTTTTGTTATATACTGTGTCTTTGGGGCAAGCACGATTGCGTACCCGTACCAGTACTAATTAAATTTTGCGTACTCTCTCTCTCCCTCTCCCTTGCTTCTCTTTCTCATGCAACTAACCATACTATTGTAAACTCTTGGTTAGAATGCACAGTTTGTACATACGACAACTACAGCACTGGTAGATGATACGACAAGATATAGACCAGTAATCAAAGGCTTTACTGGTAACTGGGGAAAGCAAGATTCGAAAATAAATATTCAATATTGAAGTATAAGTACATATATGCAACTTCATTTATGTAGCTATGTTACATGACCTTGTTTAAATATGTGCAGGGATAGAGGGGAGTCCAAATATTTTTGATATATTCGACAATTATACATTATTCAGCTTAATTAAAGAGCTACGCAAGCGTTGGGAGTGAAGATTTCATGGAATTGAACGTAAATTCCATCAAACATTTAGGAGGAGACACGTCTGTTTTCACCTTTTCAAACAATCAACTAATGGATAATTTAATAACCCGGAACGACGCATAGGCTAACTAGAGGCTACAGTGAGGATGGCAGGCAAGCACGTACGTATCTAGGTATACTCCCAAAATAATAGCGTATAACTATGTACAACAAGAAGCTAAAGTCACATAGGAGCTACTCATTACCAAACATTCCAACGACCACGCAATTGATGGAGAGAGGTGGGACCGAGAAAGTAGTGCAGGTAATTTACATAAAATTGTGACGCAAGGTCCCTGATGAATGATCTTAAGTATACAAGCGTAACCAGTGCAATCACAGTGCCACATGGATGGATGCGCTAAATAATAAAATAATACACAAAGAAAACAAATATGAAAGAAATTCTGGGTTCAGGCTGATAAATGGTAGGGGGTGTGTGGCCTAACTGCGGGTACTAGCTCACCCTTATGAAAAGAAACCAAAGAAAGCAATCCAACGAGGAACATCTTTTATCCAACAAGAAAATCAAAATTCTCAGGATCATTGATATATAGGTAATAAGTGAGGGGGCGTGATTTAGAGGATGTAATAGGTAGATCCCAAAATACTTACTAGTTAGTGACCCTTTGTAGGTATATTCCTATACAGAACACCTTTGGTTGTCCTACTGAAAAGAAGGAATGGAAGAAAATATTTAAGAAAAACCTGTCACTCTGACGAAGGGCATCGAGCTTGTTCTCATCAATTATTTAATCCATAAGAATTTCCCGTGATCTCAAAAACGTGAAAGATAGATGATGGAGAAATTCATCAACTAACATAAAGGCAACTTCTTCCCCCTGGGATCAGGTAAGAGCATAGAGTATTCTTCAATCCTTTTAATCCGTTTCCCTCAACGATATGAGGATGTTTCAACTAAAATCAGATGTTAAAGTACAAATGTACCTATATAGGCTTAAAGTATCCCTCATCAATCTAAGCTAAGCCCACATTTATGTTTTGCCATGAGCGCCACTATAGCATTACCATCGTAATGAATAAAAATACCCATTACTAGTTTCTGTAACCTTTTAATATAAGGCATATGCTATTCAGAACAAGATGAACCACCGAAACTTATTTAATATACCTAAATTTTGTAAAACGAATGATCATGTTACTTTTAGTACATGTACAGTGCCTACTACTACTAGGTGTACTAGGTGCCTTATTATTTTATCGAAAACCACATCATGCGAATTATACATACATGGATCATGGAAGTACGTAGATACCTACATTTTCAAGAAAGTGTATATTATATTCCACGCTTTATTCTGGAGGCTCAGTTTTACCATGAGGATGCCAACACTACATACACTCAGTGGAAATAAGTATGTGTGATTCGGGGTGGTATGAATTAAAGTGCATATAACTCATAAACGGTTCAGAGCAAATAGCAAGTAAATATAAGTAAATGTATATCACTTTATTAGTTATCAATTGCAATGCATGCAAAAGCTGTAGTTTAACTAGGTTTCTAGAAAATAAATAAGTGCCAAAATTTTATGAAAAAAATGAGGGAAAAAAGTATTTGTGATTTTGGATTGTTTTAAAACTAAATCTATTTAATATCTGGCATGACCTTCTTTTGGGGCAAAAAGCTCCCGAATCCTATTCGAAACAGACTCGACTAGCTTCTTTGTGAATTCAGGACTAATCTTCTTCCACCCTTTTTATAGGACAGTGATCAATTTGGATGTGTTTTTTAGTATAGGTTTAGGCTGAATTCCGGATACTTTTATTCAAAATATCCATGTAAGCATCTTTAGTCGTGGTTTTAGGGATATAGACTAACGTTCCGACTCCGTGAGCAGAAAAAAGTCCCACACCATAGCGCTAACCTGAAAAACACAACGGGTTAGCTACATGGTCAAATTCTGTTAAAGTAGGACATTTAAAGGACGTTACACACCTCTTTGGGACCTCATCAATGGAGCAATGTTCTTTGGTCTAATGAACCCAAATTCTGCCAATTTGGTGTCAAAGGTGTTCAGAGGGTGTGGAGAAGGCCTGGAGAAGCCCTTAAATCTGGCAGTGTGACATCTACAGTTAAGCGCGAATGAGGTGTGTAACCCCCTTCCAATGTTCTACTTTAACAGAATTTGACCGTATAGTTAGCTTGTTGTGTTTTTCAGGGAGCGTAATGATATGATGAGGGGCTTTTTTTGTGCTCACGGAGTCGGAACGTTAGTCTATATCCCTAAAACCACGACTAAAGATGCTTACATGGATATTTTGAATAAAAGTATCCGGAATTCCGCTCAAATCTATACTAAAAAACACATCCAAATTGATCACTGTCCTATAAAAAGGGTAGAAGAAGATTAGCCCTGAATTCACAAAGAAGCTAGTCGAGTCTGTTCCGAATAGGATTCGGGAGCTTTTTGCTGCAAAAGAAGGTCATACCAGATATTAAATAGATTTAGTTTTAAAAAATTCCAAAATCACAAATACTTTTTTCCCTGATTTTTTATATCAAATTTTTGCATTTATTTAATTTCTAGAAATCCAGTTGAGCTACAGGTTTTGCATGCATTGCAATTGATAACTAATAAAAAGACTCACATTTACTTATATTTACTTGCTATTTGCTCTGAACCGTTTATGAGTTATATGCACTTTAATTCATACCACCCCAAATCACATATACTTATTTCCACTGAGTGTACATAGCTGTAAATACGTAGGCAAGTAGACTTTGTGGAGAATACTTTAAATACTGTCTCTATTCTATTATTGAACAATCCATACTTTCAGAATGAAGAAATAAAACCGTTCCGCTCGGGTTTGAGAAAGGAGAATTTTAATGCATACAAAATAGGAAGCCAATAAATATATATATTATACTCGTCAATATAAGTGAATCATTAATGAAGTAAACGACGCAAGTCTGTCGCCTATTTCTAATTTACATATCATTGTGAATTTACACTACAGTTATAATATTTCTCTAATATTTAACCATGAAAATCCTACAAAGATAAAATTAAGCACTTGCCCTTGTTGACAATATAAGAAATGATTTCCTTTTTTCCTGTAATCTACACCGGAAGCGCTCCCGCACTTCAATGGAAGTCAAACATCGCATAGCAGTGAGTCTAATTTATATAGGTATTGTCATGGTTCCGGTGTTTGGCTGCTGTTATCGAGATGGCGATTGTTATTTATATTATATTATTAATATATTGGAATTATTATTATTCCGACTATGGATTTGGAGATTCAAATCCATAGCCGTCATTCTGGATCTGGTCTTGTGATGGCTGCTACCTATTATTATTACTCCTGAATAAATACCTACACTATTCTATCTATTCTACATACTATTTATTACTATCATCTACTGTACTCTACTGTACTTTAACAAGGTGCGGGGTAGTTCCTCTGAATAAATATAGTATTGTATGTATTTTACTGTGTTGTGCACGTTAATCCCACTCTACCATGACAAGGTGCGGGGGGGGGGCATCCTGTTCCTACTTATTCCTACCTAATCCTACTCTACTTCGACAAGGTGTCGGTGTTTCGATCTCTGGTTGGAAGTTGCGGGATCGCCTTCTTCTCACATTCGCCACTTGCTGTTGCTGCTACTTACATCGCCCGCATATACTATATTCTACCGCAACCTGGCTTACGGGTGTGTTGTACTTGGGAATCATCATGTCAGATTCGGATACGTCCAGGTACGCTACATTTCAACGGGGAAAGAGAGGGGAGGGGTTGAAGATGGGGCTACGTCACACCTGCTGTACCTAGGGTATCCTACTGTTTCGGCAGGGTTGGATTCCGTTTTGGTACAGGCGTTGGTGTACGGATGGATGGGGGGGGGGGGAGTGTTAAATATAAATATATTTTACGCGTACGCGCCGCGTTCGCGATTGCTGCACTCGTTGCCCGAGGGCGCATAATATTGTCCTCGCTGTTTCGTCGCCTTTCTCGATCTTCGTCGCTTTATTTTATTCAATGTTTTTTTTCCAACTACGTTTTTTTTGCGGAGTCATTTGTTTTGTGGTTGTGTGGTGGTAGTTAAGGAAACCTTTGTGGGTCATTCCGTCTCGATTTTTTTTCACATTCCTTGTGTTTTTTTGTTGTTGTTACGGCGCTGTATGCCTCTTTTTTTACAAAACTAGCAATTTGGCAACCCGATGGGTTTAATTTTTATGTTTGTTTTTTTTACAATTTTACTACTTTTGTGTTTTTTTTCTACTTTCATATTTTTTTTACGTTTCTCGTACGTCTCAGCCTTGCTTGTACTCAACCTAGTCGTCCCGTAACATTTAAAAACGGTTTCGCGCCAAAAATTTGACATCCGTTAGGGGCGCTGTTGTCTATACATATTACGTGTTTTGGTTTTCAAGTAAGGCTCTGCAGCCTCCTTTAGGGCCGTACGTAGCCACGTTTAGGCCGAATTTTCATACTTGCGCTTATATAAAATCAACGCATCGTCGTGGCACTTCAAACCTGCCCGGAGGGCAACCATTTGGGCTAACTTTGGATGGCGCATCTTTTGGAAGTGTCTCCGGACCGCTGACGTTTACCTGGGCTTCATAAAACCCGGATTTTAAAAATTTTCGGGATTTTTATTAATTTGCGTTTCCTTTTTCTTGGGTGTCTTCTTCATCTCATATGACTCCGTGTTTTTCGTTCCCACCCTCTTGTGTCGCTCCTAACTAGGGTTACCGGTCGTAAATGGGGTCGCCGCCATTTTGTTATTTGTGCCGCACGCCGTTGTTACGTGACATAGTTACGCCCCTTGGTAGTTATCGACTTGTGACTCTACATCTCTGCTACGTGTCCTTGTCATCCCAAAACACCAATTACTTGACCTTATTATCCCGATTGTAGTTAGCGGGCATGTGACTCTACATCTCTGCTACGTGTCCTTGCCATCCCATCCTAAGTACTCGAATCGTAGTTAGTGGGCCTGTGACTCTACATCTCTGCTACGTGTCCTTGCCATCCCATGCATGTCTACTTACGCCATCTATGTTACGTTTGGCAACTATGGGCCCAGGGTAACCAAAATAAGGGTAATATCGGAGACCTGGTTAAATCCATGCTGAATGTGTACTCCTTGTGACCTTTTCGCGTTGTTTGCCTTTGTACTGCCTGTGACTTCTAAAGTATTACAGGTGGCTCTGGCGGCAAGGTTGGGAACTATTCCGAGGGGCCACATTTTTATGGGCACCGGGGTCGCACTGATGACCCGAGTTGGACTTTGTGGTACCTACGTTTAACCAAGTAGTCCAATTTTAATGTGGCCATAGGTGAGTCTCGAACCCTGGTGGCGGCGCATACAACTAATGCGCGGTGCGCTATACTTACTGCTGCGTGATTTCGTGTTTAGTTGTGGCTAGGGTTTGGAGTGATTTTGGTCAGTATATTGTTTTTGCTTACGCAGTATTGATGTCGACATGTTAACCCTGTATGCTGATTCGGATTGCGAGGTCATGAATGGTCATTCCTTCTTGAACATGGAGGCTCTAGAAGTTAATGAAGCCACAGAACCGTCATCCGAGGAAGAAGGTCCTGGCGATAGCACCTCACCTGTAAAGTTTTACGTTTCTTGCCCTTCACGTTTGCCGTCTGGCCACACCAAACTTGCTACTGGGGAGGTTGTGGACGCGCACTCAGGCCAGTTTCAACCGCAGGTCAGGACTATTTTTACGGACAGGCAGATGGTTCAAGCGAAACTTGGGGTTGTCCGGCGCAAGTTTACCCGTTCTATCCAAGATTATGAATCTGATGGCGGTGCGCCATCTGCTGTGAAATCTCGCCGAACCAATCCGCGTACGAAGAAATTGGCTAAGACTTCCCGTTTGATTGATGACTTGTTTGAGAGTCCCCCGGCTTCAGCATCTCGGTCGGGCCGACCTCAAAGGGGAAGGAGCCACCAGTGCCAAGATCGCCGCCTTCCAAGTCCACATTCCGTCGACCGAAGGTTCAAGAGTAGCTCGGGGCGAGCTTCACGGGGTTTGGGGCAAAAACCTAGTTCATAGTGATCTCGAGTCGAGATCTCGATGAGGAAGGGTCATGTCATATGCCAGTCTATAGTTGCCATAGATGTTGCCAGTTGCTGTCGTGGACATTATTATTATATTTATTATTATTATGTTCTGGATTCGGATCGCTCCGAATCCAGAGCGCACATTCTATGTTTCGTTCTTGAATTGAGTGGTGTTGTCAGTATTGTTGTGCTGAATAAATATTCTCTACATTATACATTATATTGTGTATTGTGCATCCTGTTCCTACTTATTCCCACCTAATCCTACTCTACTTCGACACAAGGTTGCGAAGTCTCGATCTCCTGATTACCGAACGGTGGTAGTGGCGGCGATCACCCTCTCATTTTTGCCAAGCGAGTTCCTCCGTGCTACACCACTCTTCCACCCAAAATTAAGTTTTCTTTTAAAAATTAAAATAAAAATATTTTTAAAACTATTATTTATAGATATTTTAATTAATTTTTTAACTACTACATGCTACATAATACCTATGTTGACCTCTTTGACCGTGAGTGTCATACCGTTTGACCCCGTGTCATTGATGTGTCAAAGATTCACGACAAATCGCTGCCTAGTGGCTGGCCACATTGACCGGCGGTTTTCGGCTGACCTCACAGGTCAATTTTGAGGTCATCAGTAGGTCACCACTGCCACTTTGACCTAGAGGGGACCGTTGGTAGCTTCTCCTGGTCCGCTTAGTGTCGCTGTGGTCAGTAAAAGCGCGTTGACGGATTGTCACTTCTGCGCATGTGCGGCGCCGATAGGTGTCGCCACTGATTGCTACTGATACCTACATAATGGGTGGCACTATGTATTGCTATCATGACGAATTTCGTCATGGTATGACAGTGTATGTCGAAAATATTTAATAAAAACTGATTTTACCCGGATTTTTATTTTCGCGTATACCACCTTAACCTCTCCTGTTTTCCTTCCTGTTTTTTTCTACTATTTACAGAAAATGCGGGACTACTACTACAAGAAAGGGCATACTTGAGAAGCGCCAGCGCGCGCTGAAGAAAAGGCGGGAAACAGAAATCATCTACTGCTTAGCAAATGCTTGCCCGAGGTCGTTCCTCCGAGCCCGGGCGGTGGCAAGTTATTTTCCCAAGGTGGTTTTCCTTGTCACAATGCAGAGGTGTAAATGTCGCGCCGACATTTTACTGGGGAAGGCCAAAATGTACCACTTTCCCCCAGTTATTCTCGCTGATTCTTATGTGACCTCGAGACGAGGTCAAGGAGGACAAGGACATGTCATGGTTCCGGTGTTTGGCTGCTGTTATCGAGATGGCGATTGTTATTTATATTATATTATTAATATATTGGAATTATTATTATTCCGACTATGGATTTGGAGATTCAAATCCATAGCCGTCATTCTGGATCCGGTCTTGTGATGGCTGCTACCTATTATTATTACTCCTGAATAAATACCTACACTATTCTATCTATTCTACATACTATTTATTACTATCATCTACTGTACTCTACTGTACTTTAACAGTATATTGCTTCCTTCTCGGTTGTGGTGGGATATAAAGCTTGGAAAAAAGTGGGGAAAATCAACATTCTACGTCATTTCAAAGCGAAAAGATACACTAGTTTTGTATGACCACGACGTATTTTTACATTATACATGTTTAAAAGTTAATAGATCAGTAAAGGGCATTATTATAATGGTATTAGGTAATACGTATTTTTCGGGAGAAACAAGAAAGTACGAAAATTTTCTAAATGTGTTCAACATTAAAACAAGAAAACTCGAGCATGATCAATAGGTTTTATTTATATAATACAATTTAAAAGCTTCATGTGTAAATAACTTATAAAACATTTTTGATAGGCATAAAATATCAGCTCTGTACATAACATGTTTGTGTGTGCTTAGGATCAAATCGATTTAATGAGTAAAAACGATCGGTACCTACCTGTAAATAGTTCATGGGAACACTCAAGCTGCATATAAATAATACCTTAATATCTTAATACAATATGATGAATAGCATTGTATTAAGAAGATCCCGAGACGTCAACAAGACAATTATGAGATTCCTACAAAGAAATGTATGTAGAAGTGTTAAACACAAAAGTATTTGTGTAGCGGTATGTTCTTGTGTGCAATGTGACGAATTACCGTAAATTTTTGATTAAGCTCTGGGTCTCAAATAAGCGGCGGGCCTCGAATAAACGCAGTCTACCATTCCAAAAGAGGCGGCTTAACTCTTTATGTATAAGCAATCAAGTATATTTAATTCATAGCAATAATAATAATTCTCTTCTATATTAAGTCACGTCCAATTTAACAGTTACATTTAACTGCGAGAACACAAGACTAATTGTGCTCATTTCAATGCATAGCTTATAGCTAGCTTTACTAGAAATGACGTCACAATTGTATGTAAGGTACAATAAGTATGTTCACATGTAAAATAAAATGTGGGCTTTGGACAAAATTCAAAAAGAAATATGTATGTACATATGCTCGTATACATTTAATGTCAACTGTGCATTTTAATATATTGACGATGTCATATATACCTTAGTCTATACAAGAAAGGCTATACATATATAACTTACCTTTCCGCGGGCAAAACTTGTAAAAGGCGAAGGCCAGTTATTTTTGTGACACATGGGACCTATAAATTTTCAAGTTAACAATTATTATAGGTCGATTGGAACCTGGAGACAACAGGACACCAACCCATCGGGATTAATAAAATTAAAAAATTTCGTTGCTTTCTTCCCCGGAATCCGAATGATATCATAAAAACATTTTTCCCACACACTAAAATGGCGCTATACTCAAGATTGTAAGCAATAATACTTAATAGCGGAAGCAATAAGATCAACCTTACGTATGTATGTAGCTGTTATTCAGATATGTTAGAAGGGGTGAAATTTGGGAAAGCGATCATAGTACCTTCACCTTTCATAGTATTCTTGCTATTTCTATTTCAGAAGGATGAGAATTGAGAAGAAAAGTAAGAACTGGGAAATTCATTCCAGCTTACAATCGTCCGTAAAAGAAATTACAACTCCGAATGACCGAATACGGAGATGAAAAATACTCAAATTCTAATAGGTTAGCTACTTACATATTACATAGGATTCCGTTACAACAAAGCGAGAGTAGATAGAGAATCAAACAGGATGCTCACCATGATGCAATTCATCCAAATGGGTTCATGTACCAAGATGAGAAACCGTAACTGTAACTGTAACACATACCAACATGGATGAATAAAGGAAATGTTTATAAAACAAGAGCTATAGCTACATATACCCATACCGTGGTACAGATATGATTTGAATGTTGCTGATATTACCGTGAATGACTGAATAAGCGCCCGGGCGCTTATTTAAATTTTTGGACTGAGAGCCCGGCGCTTTTTGAGACCCGGCTGTTATTTGATTTTTTTTTAAATTTAAGGTCAAAATGTTATATTATTTCGTGCGCAATTATGTCTACAACAAGTTTTTGTGTTGTGTTTTATTAAAATTTACAAGATAACGTACACAAAAGAGTACTTTTGACCAAAATGTGATTCTATTATCACTCAGCTATCTTAAGCATGCTCTATAGTATTTGACTATGCCTATGGGCTATTTATAATCTGGCGCTCTTTCGAGACCGACGATTGTCAAATGCTTTGCATTGAGAGCCCGGCGCTTATTTGAGACCCAGCGCTTATTCGGGCATTTACGCTATATCACTAGTGCGGCATAAAATGAACACGATTGTATTATGGCCGTCCGTGGTACATAACTTCACAAATGGAAAACCTCAAACAATAAGCAACCTTAGAGACCAATTGCAATTACGTTTTATATTAGAAAAATTGTTATATAGAAAATTGTAATTTGAAAAGCATACTTTTCTGCAACAATCACAAGATGGTCTGATAATTTAATAAATTAAATTGCTATCGGATTTATAGGGGCTGTTGCGGATCGCTATGGCTCTTTTCTACGACTATTTCGGGCGACAACTACTATCCCCGAAAAAGTCACCCCCCACATTACTCGCACCCGTGCATTACTCGCACCCGTCATATTAGCCCTCACAATCTATATCTCACGTATGAAGGTTGTTAATACACAAATACATGATATTTATTTACGTATTAGCAGCATTAGTACTACGTCTACGTACCATAAGAGGTACATTCATTTTGTGCATATTTCGTATGTGAAGTATTAGTTTTCATTCTTTTTTATCATTTTATTAACAAACAACGTGTACCACCTTAACATGGTGACTATTTGCATACTTCAAAAGGGCATATATGACGAATGCGACTAATACCCGGGTGCGAGTAATGTGGGGGCGACTTTTCCGGGTGCGACTAATACACGAACCGATGTTCAAGGTGTATAATATCTATTACCAAGTGAATTTTAGTATATTTAATTATTCTAAATTATGTTAATCATTCAAAAGTGTCAAGTAAATAAAGACAAGGTTACTTACTCCAAAAATTCAGTACTTCAAAACGCTGCGTTACACTGTTACAGTGCTGTTTATTTTTGAGTTTTTAACTAACATTAATGCGAGTTTTACCGACCTATGTAGATTTTGAATATGACAGTATTAAACGATTGAAAGGTTACAGTAACTTAACTGACTGTTAGTTAATAAATACAGTCAACAGTGATGTATTCACAAACCGATGGTCAGCCTGTATTACTTTCCTATTTTTTTTATAATAATCGGTACTAACTTACGTTCGTATTTGATTCGCATAATTTTGCCTTCTTTTAAATAAATAACTGTCAAAAATATTATGCTTCCCAAATATGTCCAATCCCAAACGTCACGTGACCCCAGGTGACCTGAGTATTGAGTTTTACCCTGCTGTGTATATATATATATTTGGCAATTTAATTATGTGCTTATGCCCGACGTCTTTATATTTTAATCGGCTGACATTTACGTATGTAAAGCTTCAAATAGCTCCCCCGGGAGTTAGCTCAAACTGTGTCTCAAAACCCGGGAGTTACAAGGGGCCCGGGAGTTGCTAGGGACCCGGGAGTTACATGAAAGTTTTATGCAGATTAAAGTAAAATCATTGTAGTACCTAGTGGACAATAGAGGGCAGCACTTGCAATAGTGAAAAAGACATAGGGGAGTTACTAGGGACCCCGGGAGTTAATAGAGACCCCGGGAGTTAAAAGAGACCCCGGGAGTTGATAGAGACCCCGGGAGTTATTAAAACGTTTCCCCAAACCCCGGGAGTTGATAGGGACCCGGGAGCTATTTGAAGCTTTACGGTACATAAGAATTTAGTGATTCAAGACGTGACTTTCCCATGTTATCAAACGGGGGAAAAAGTTGACATAAGGTTGACCCGTCTTCTCCAGCGTTAGCAGTACTACAGTGACACGATGATCAGAGTTAACATGTACATAAGTAACAGATTTTAGAGTATGCATATCAATTTTCGTATTTTTTCATTGGTTTAGCCGGGAGATGTTGCTATTCGGGTTTAAAAAACCGCGAAGTGAGTTTACAATTATGAGAGACCCGATTTTCAGTTTTTAATTATTTACATGTGAACCACGTGACCCCTGGGGGTCAATTAAAGTCGAATTATAATTAATAGTGAGTTGTCATCTAAAAATAAATATCTAGCCAGAAAATTCCTTTTTGAAAGGAAGTAAACATCGTAAACTGGGGTAAGTTTAAAATTTTGAGACATAAGTACTGTAAGATCTATACGTAAAACCTTCCTTGGGTATAAAATAACTAAATCAAAAAATAAAAAGATACATCATTATTAAAAAGTAAAAATAAATAAATAAATCTTGCACTGTCGTAAAAATAGCATAAATTAAACCTGATCAATACACATATGCATAATTATTTATTATACTTTAAAGCGTCTCTGTTCACGTTGGGTTTGTTTTATGGTGCCTCAGTTCAGATATACGTGCGCAACGTTTCGCTATAGTCCGGGGGTGAGGGCAAACTACAAGAGGAACGTTCATACCATTGAAATCCCACATATCCAATCCTCATTGCCATAAAAACCCACAGGAATTTTTTTTTCTGAGTATGTCTCGATATGTATAATAAGCAATCTGTCCTGGTGACAGTCAAGGGTGCAAGTCCGCATTTAATCACTGTAACAAGGCCTCATGATAAGTCTAGTATTCGTATTCTTTTTCTTTTCTTCTGTATGTTTTCTATGAGTTTTGTGAATTCTGTCATGGCGCCTTTGCAAAATGATTATTTGTATTATAATAACAGTAAAAGCAAGAATCATCCTGTAAGCGATTACACGATTGTAGATGCTATTACCAACAATAATAATAATAATCGTTGTTTGTAATACCAGATAGCAGGAGTAATTATTACTCCTTCAATCCATGAACTACATAACATAAACACGAAATATTCA
This sequence comes from Dicyrtomina minuta, assembly GCA_949802685.1. Classification (NCBI taxonomy): domain Eukaryota; kingdom Metazoa; phylum Arthropoda; class Collembola; order Symphypleona; family Dicyrtomidae; genus Dicyrtomina; species Dicyrtomina minuta. The sequence continues at coordinate 63,735,630 of OX461809.1, forward strand.
AGAAATGCTAACGAGAAAGAAAATATTATCGTCTTTTTCTTAAAGTGTTGTGACCACAATGAACAATAAATTGATTTGAAATATTGAAATGAGTTTATTTGCTCCATATTACTTTATGATTACTCCTTTCCGGCAATTTAGCAACTTCATTTCAATCATGCTAATAATAATAATCTTAGGCATACATTTAGTAATAATATTAGTCAGTATACATACTCTAGGTAGGTCGATAGGTGTATAAATTAAATAATTAAAATTATACAGTACTGAAATCACGATCAAAGTACGATCAAGAAATAAACTTGGAGTGAGTGGAGGTAGTTGATCGGTTATTGATATTTCACAATGCAATAGTATTGAGTATAGGTTCATTTTCATATAACATAGGTACATTATTACAATATTACAAATCCTAAAAACTAATAAATAATAGACTATTTTGATGATTGCGTTATTATTACAAAATACACTAATAATTTTTAAACAAAAATACAGTAATATCGAATACATTTTATTTTTGGTCAACAAATTGTAATGGACTTAGCATAATAGTAAGCACGTAATAGTATTATTAATTAACTCACTACCATGCCGCTCACCTACTTAATATAATGTGACTTGGAATAATAGCAAAAGTACATTTATATTGTATTGCTTCCACAATCAGAAAGGATCAATTGTGTTTATGACCACAATATATTTTAATCTTTGTAATGTATGTGTAGATTAGCTTTAGCTACATACTTGTATCTACAATAATAGCATTATATAATGGTGTAATATGGGTTACTTCAATTTAACGCTTTAAGTCTTTTAGCAGAGATAAAAATCATGATTCTAGAGCTCCAACATTCAATAAGCAAATTAACGCCTAATTTTCTATATTGTTCTTAAAAATAATTTTACCAGTTTGAGTAAATACACCACAATCAGACGCGGACTTCATAGGCATAAATTAATTCATAATGTTCAAATAATAAATTATTACTGTCAATATATTATATCTTGAACTTAAGTATGCACATAATAACAATATTATTAACAATAATATATAGTAGCAGCTAATTACATTGTCCCAAAACAGCCTACAAATAATCCTTAACTTAAAATTATGTTGTTAAATTTACGTCATTACGTGTACAACTTGCAATATAACATACTTAGAGTATGATAGGTAAATCAGCCTAAATGGATTTTGTTTTCGCTCCCTTTGGGAAAGAAGAGCTCTCACGGAACGGGAGTCGATTACCCACTAATCAACTAACCTAAAATTATAGCAAACGACACAAGCAGTTTTAAATAATAGCATGTACAATTAATTAACTCTTCATAGCTTTAAGTAGCACTGACGATTAGGACTATCTCATATATAGAATATAATAAAAAAGGCAGTCAAAAATTATTGAAATACTGGCATAGGTTGTTGTAGAGCAGAACTCTCTCAAAACTAAGAATTATTGATTATACTAAATAGTATTATATTATTTATTTTGTTTTATAAATCTAAAATTGTAACCTACACTTATCTACTATAATAACCCTAAGATTACACTGACTTTTTATTTTCATTGTTACTTATATTTTGTTATAGCAGTACATATTTTTAATACACCGCAATTATGATCACTATCCACACAATGTGTGTAACTTAACTACCTATGATAATTATTTTGGTACTGGTACAATAAAACATCTACATGGGACGATGGCATCCATGGATGAACACTCAGGTGCATTTTTTTACTACGATCCGCTTCGTAGTAGAATATGCTCGGCCCTAAAAGTCATAATAAAGTAATAATGTAATTGGTTCATGAAACTTTTAATTAATCATAAACGAAAAGTTTCACCGAATCGAATGCGGTTTTTTGCAAAAAATAGTTTAAAAAATTAGGCTGATTATAAGCTGACACTAAATTTTCTGTGTGTCACTTAATTTCGATGCAATAAACAGAAGTGGACGAAGCAGCGGTCAGGTCAGGTTAACCATAAAGTTGCATGGATTAGCAGAAAAATTAAGTGACACACAGAAAATTTAGTGTCAGCTTATAATTAGTCTAATTTTTTAAACTATTTTTTGCAAAAAACATCATTCGATTCGATGAAACTTTTCGTTCATGATTAATTAAAAGTTTCATAATTAATTATGAACCAATAACAGGGACTTAGGGTCGGAGATTGTTCCACTACGAAGGGGATCGTAGTAACAGATGCACCTGAGTTTTCATACCTAAGGTACCTATAAGGTTCGAAGCTGTTGGTACAATAGGGCAATATGCGCGCAAATCCTAGCTTTACATCTCGTCTCTAATGTTTGACATTGTATGGCTGACCACTTATAATTACTGCACCGCAAAAGAAGAACTTAAATCGTAACCTTCATTTCTTGCAAAGTAAATTCAGTTATATTAATTCTGATCACTTTTCTTTGCATTGTGTTTTTTCAAGTATCAAGTCCATCAATCGTTACATACATTATTCCCGTATAGGTGCCCTGTTGATCGCCCAGCTTCAAACCTTACACATACCCTCTCCTCATATAGATGCCCTGTACTGTGCCAACATCCGTATTTATAGATATCCCATTGTACCAGTACCATTATCTTTTTCAAAAGCTTGCGCTTTCTATAGTACTTCGTCATTAGTCATTACGTGTATGTGACCAGTCACATTGTTTCCCTACAATTTCAATCAAGAATAAAGGCATTACGTGTATATATTTTAATCACTCAATACATTGAAAATCCTGCAAATGCTGAAATATTAACGATGACCATCATTATTACCCATTTTTACACCCAGTAATAACTACAATTAACGATACGAATAATTCCAGGTGTTTAATATTTTGTATTACATTACGCACTTTGTAGTTACATAACCTTCCGAATTTGACAAGTGTCGATAACTGTACAAATAAAATCTGTACTGTACGAATACAGAAATATTCTACGTAAATATATTTGTGTAGTTTTGCGCATATAATTACTGTATATGTACAATTGTACATTATATATATTTTCACTTTTTACCTATAAGGAAAGGACTGACATGATCCACTCAGATTCAAAACCGGTCTACGATGGATTGACCAACCTTAGCAAACTGCAAATATTCAGTATACATCTTAATTGGCTTGCGGTCACGTTTGTTTATCTACTACTCTCTAAAATTCAATTTATAGGTTTCTCGAAGTTAGAAAATTCTAATATTTTTCTTAGAGAATATTGAAAAATACATTAATAAAGGCAAAATATAAAAAAGATAATTTTTTTAAACTTAGGCGGGAAAACGTAACCGCACTCCATGAATGTATTCCAGATTTGCAGTAGATTACAGTGGATCAATTGGTTACAGATAACCGATTTTGAATCTACGTGTACCCTGTCAGGACGTTTTCTTGTGAGACCATAATATTTATTATTAGTAATATGTAGCATTTATCGGGGTCTAGTTGTGATTGTTTCATAAGTTAGCTCATAGAGAAGTTTTCTCAGCTAATAAGTCATTAACATTTACATAGTTTCAATTATAGTTCCATGAACTATTAACCCAGTAACATAAGATACTAATTGTAAGTGCGTCTTAACGTTAGGCACTGTGTGTTGACAAAACGGTTTCAGCTCAATCGATTGACTGACATTCGGTACCATGCACGTACATATTGGTCTATACGCATGGAAAGTTAAACTGCATATTTTGGAAAATTGACACAAATAATCCACAGAACTTTGAATTTATAAATTTCTTATATTGTGATGAACACCCATAGTTAGCTTTCAAGCAAAGAAAGAAATTATTTGAAATACATTTTGATCATCAAAATTCGAGGAACATATATTGTTACAAAAACTTGGTTGGGAGACGTGATTATTCACCGTACATGAAGCAGCAATTAGATTTTAGATGTGTAAAAATTACTATAATAGTAAATACTAGATTAAAAAACATCTATCTATGGGTCAAATTAAGTGAGTATAATAATGTCAAAACCTGCTTGCACAAGTTGAGATGCTTCCAGCTCATTTTACATTACAATTTTAATTTACAAACTGAACAGCTGATTTTCTTAAAATTTCAGACTTTATTCTTTGACAACATACATTCTTGAAATCAATTAAATTTTATATTGCAGTAAATAATTAGTATGAAAAATCCTTTAAACAACCGATAAAGCCGAGTTATTCACTATTTTACTTTTACCATTACTGAAGATCATAAAAGAATGCACGTTCTTTTAATCAGGTATTACAGATGAGCTACAGACTGAGGTATAGCTTGATAGTTATTTCCTCCTTTGAGAGTAGAACTAATTTACACGATACTGGAAATGTAGAAATCTGGACAAGGGACAAGTTTACAAGTATCTAAGACTGAGCAGAGTGGGACTTAAAACTAACATTTTAGACATTAAAACAGAAAGTTAAGAATGAAATGCTAGCTGGGCCCCAAACTGGTTAGTACGGTAAGGTAAGAGGTTTACTTCAAAATTCACAATAAATGTTAATCTGATTATAATATAGATGTATAACGCAGACTTGGCAGTTGAAGTAAGTTCCTTAAATTACGACATATTACCTACTCATAGCACAAAAAATTTGCATCAGTGAAGTGAGCATACTGCAGCTTTGATAATATAAATTATCACTGGCTGCAACTGCCTGTCGTATTGTGTGAAATCTTTATTTTTAAACATGCTTTCAACATCTGTGGTAAACGCTGGGGCTGATTGCTGGCAATCATTGAAAACTTTGGGAATGTGCTCAGGAAGCTCATCAAAACGGAAAACAGAAATGTAAACCGAAGTTCATATATACTCTTTAACATATCTACAAACAGGTACTGCTAGTCATTACTTCAAACAACTTCTACACAAAAAATAATTCTACAGATGGAGAAATTTAAAAAAAATTCTGCTATTATGAAAATAAAGAACTACACAACAGTCCGTATAAATAATTTGGTAGAATTTTTCATTTTCATTTGCCACTCAACTTTTGACAGAGAAAAGATGTCTTGTTCGAGTTGAAAGGCCCTTCACGGTTGGTATTAATAAATAATTATTAGATTGCTGTAATAACTTAAGAAGAATAATGTGGACATGGATTAACAAGGAAGATAATTAGTTACTATACCCTAATCCTCCACAATATTACAAGTAGAACGATGGAAATTCAGAAGTCGATTCATCCTCTTCACTTTCTTCTTCAAAATCAGAGGAAAATATATCCATAAAGTCTTCTACGTCCAGCCACTGTAGCTCCCAATCGTATAAAAAATCCCAGATTGAACTGCCCTGATAAACCATATAAAAAGTGTGAATAATCATTGAAACAAAACTGAGCATCTGGGTCTGCAATCCCGGTTATGAAATCTACAGTCGTGAATTATTACAATGAGCAAAGTAATGTAGTAATTACGTACTGGTGGAGGAGCAACATCTTGACCATCCAATTGGACTCGCTTAGGTTTACGGCGGGGAGGCCCAACGTCTACTTTCGTCCCGTTGGGAAGCGCGTGTAAGTAAAAACATTTGTTTCCAAATGGGCATTCACCAGTTCCATTCTTATAATAACGACAGGCTTTTTTACTAAAATTAAAAAGATAGGAAAGTTGTGGTGTTAAATGACTGTGGCACAGTTACAATAACTCAAGTCTTAGCGTACATTTAAAACAAACAACTAAATTTAGATCAACTTAACCCTACCACACACGGAGGGTATCCCAGTACACTAATCTCTAGTTTTCAAATTATGCTTGATATACAACTTATAAATCTTGATTTAAAACGATTAAGTAATTAGGTATTAACTGTAGATGACGAATACATTTATTTTATCTAATAATGTTCCTTGCTTTCATAAGTTACCCACTTGCTCTACGGTTAGAATACAATAAATAGGCGCGATTCAGAAATAAGAAGAATTTAAGTGCAAATAAACAAATATTCTGCATTTGTAACGTCAACTAAAAGCGTGTTCTGCTTGTATTCTGAAAGATCACGATCAAAAGCCTAGATTATGCCCGTACTGAGTAGAGCTTCCCCATTCCTTATTATTTAACTACAGATTTAATCATTTGTACAGGCATATATCTAACGTGTATAAGCTCTCTCTGGCCAGTAGGATGGAAAACGCTAAAGCTTACATTGTAATATCAATGCATTATTCAGCCAATTAAGTTTTTTCAATTTCTATTTTTAAGTTGTTTTTCATACTAATTTAGAAAAGCACAATTATTTGAGGCTTTTTTCGCTTTTTTAAAAACAAGGATTAACACTTCGTTGCGATGTTGAGTGGACCTAGGTTTTTCACCATGCTCCATCAGAAAAAATGAAGGGCGTGCTCATTCGCCCTTTAATGCTTTACTCGTGCGTTACATGCATATTAAGTAGGCACCTAGCTACGTCAACACGTGCTTCTCTGCTGCTTGATCTTGCAGGCTACTTTTAATTTTCACAGTTCAAGGCTCAACGAGCTTCACGCAAGCTCAAGCTATACGTGGCTACCTTGCACGTTACCCAATTTTGTGGCCGCAGGCTTGTACACCGTATTATTTTCAAAATTTAAGCCTAATATTGCTGTAACTGGGAATATACCTTAGGGCAGCCTTATAGCTCACAAGTAACTTCTCCTTATCATCCTTTTGCTCAACCCAGAACCGACTTGGGCAAATGAAGTCTGATGTAACCCGACACTCAGGGCAAGAGCGACAAATTTTATTCTCGAACTGCCTAGCCTGCCTCCACTTACGAAGACATGACAGACAATAACAATGACTGCAAGATGGTAGAATGCCAAAGCGTTGCTCACCAGGAGGAGATTTTTCCATTACGACCTGTTAAAAATAATTTGTATGGATGATCTCTTAGTACAATAACATCTTAACTAATCACACCAGGCTCGTTACACTTCAATACTGATGAGGTGGACTTGTATTGTATTAGGCTTAATTGTCGTTCTCTTCAACAAATACATGTTGGTCTTACAGAGGAGACATTATTACAAAAGGGACTTACTTCCATACATATGCCGCATGTCTTTTCACTTGAGCGAGCAACTGCGAAAGATAATTCCATGTCTTGTTCGTGTTGGCGTATGCATTCCTGAAATGGCAAACAGATGCAATTTACTTCTTCTGCCAATAATTTTTGTAGTAACCTACCTAGCCTGGAGTAAAAAGCGCTTGAACATATTAAAAAAGATTTAGAGACCAAATTAGCTCTATCACGGGAATCTACCTTACTTGAAACTACCAAATGAAGCGAATCTACCCGGAACGACTACTACCCATATGAGTGACCTCTGCTCGTATAGTCATTCGACTGCAAAATTCGTTGTTCGGCCACAATCGCGCGCGAAATTTCAAAAAGATCGATTTGTTTCGAACTTCACCGCTCTCTAGCTCCCACAATTTTCGCCAGATTTTCATAGTATTTGAAATACACCAACTTCATAAGCTTATCTACTATCTACAAAGTAATTTCAGGATTTTTAAGGATTCGAAAACAAAATTTGAAAAAAACTTTTCAAAAAAAAATTAGTTAATACTGTGGGCCTCAGAAAAAAACATTTTTCGATCTTTTTCGAAAATAATAAAAATTTTGCGATTGTGGCCGAACAACGAATTTTGCAGTCGAACGACGACACGAGCAGAGGTAACTCATATGGATAGTATACGTTCCGGGTAGCTTCGCTTCATTCCATAGTTTCAAGTAAGGTAAGTAGGCTCCCATGTAAGATCCAGTGGCTTATCGTTCCCCAATGCATTATTTATGTCAAAAATCACCTAATAAGTTTATGGTAACCTACACTAAATGCACTACCAAACGGCAATGCAACTTACTCTGGTGTGCTGTTCACGCTGAACTGGATCATAGGGATGAAGGCATGATTGACCACAAAAATCGCACATAATACCATGCAGAAGGACGCACTGTTCTCCATACCGGCACTCTCCCACCATGGCATAAGGACACATTTCTTCCGCACTGCTTTGTCGGCCACCTTTAGAACCAAACGAAATATAAATAATTTATAACCAGGCATACCACATCCAATGCATGGATGGAAGAAATAATTTAGCCACTGATTATCCTACACATGCTGAATCAAACACAGCAGACTAAAGCTTTTAAAGTAGAAAATCGTATCATACACGAAGAGAATTACAAACAATCGATCTTTCGAAATGGATATACCTGAAGATGAACTCTTTTCACCAGGCCCTACAACTGCTGCATAACTGCGTGCGGTTGTGAATCCAATTATAGGGACTGTTGAGTTTGGCGGGCTGGGTTGTTGGTACCCTGTTTCAAAAAATTCAAAATTCAAATTTTTGAATGACCGAAAACAGAAATATATTGTTAAATGTATTTTTTGTGATTACTCACACAAAGTAAAATTATAATAGGTAATAATATGATAGGTATTATACTATAGGTATACATATAGAGGTTTGCCTGAATGCATAATCCAACTTATTGCTTACTGGTTCCAACACCAACTGTTCTCCATTCAATGGGGATCAACCATCAGTGCCTCATTTCCTGTGAGGAAAGGGGTAAGGCAAGGAGGTATTCTCTCCCCCTACTTCTTCGCCGTATACATGGACACTCTATGCACGGCCCTACTTAATGAATCTGCTGGCTGCAGAATTGAAGATGTTGTAGTAAACAACATTGTATATATTTAAAGTTTTTTAAAACCGCCCACAATCAATTTGGATATAAATCAAATCTGGGATGTGAACTCTGTGTTTACTCGCTAAAACAAATAATTAACCACTATAATAACCTAAAAATTCCCCTATATGTGACGTATCTTGATGCCAGTAAGGCCTTTGATAAGGTCAATCATCAAACTTTGGTGAATAAACTAGTGAACAAAGGATTCCCAAAAATAATAATCTCCCTACTTGTTCACTGGTTCAACAATCAAAAGTTTTTTGTGCAATGGAACAATATCAGTAGTGATTTGTTTGAAGTCAGAAAAGGGGTGAGGCAAGGGGGTATCTTGTCACCTTATCTGTTTGCAATATATATGGATGATCTCACAATATCCTTAAATAACACTAAACTAGGGTGCAGAGTGGGAAGTACGACAGTCAACAATCTGGTCTACGCTGATGATCTCTGTCTACTTACAACTACTAAAACTGCTCTCAATCATTTACTAAAACTCTGTGATGACTATGCGATCAAGCATGATCTGGAATTTAATGCTTCTAAGACTCAAATGCAAATATTTCTACCACGTTGGATGAGAAATCATGCTTTGGACAATAATATTGTATTCCAGGGCAAAACAATATCCTCCAGCACAAGTGTCAAATATTTAGGAGTCACAATTTCTATTGCTACTAAATATGGATCTGGTGTTCTGGATGACTGTGATGAAAGTAACTGCAGAATCAGAGAAATGTACAAAAGGGCAAACATGCTGAAGTGTTTTTTCAAGAGCTTCAGTACTGTAGTTAAAAGATACCTTTTTATCACATATCTTTCAACAACGTATTGCTGTAGCCTCTTAACCCTCACAAAATCTGCATTTCGACATCTACAAGTAGCGTACAACAATTCTTTCCGGATTGTTATGGGTTTGCCCAAACTAAGCAGTGCTACGTCTATGTTTGTGGAGAACAACTTTCTTGCCATGAGAAGATTTGCTGCTTGTTCGTTAAAAATGAGGTTAACGAATACTAAAAATCAAATTGTGAAAGACATCTTCAGCTCTAACCTCCATGAAAACTCTAACATAGCGGAAGAATGGAAAACTCTACAGCTGATAGGCTCTGCCTCTGAATAGCTCACCTGGCGAATACATCTAATTCCATTCTTCATGAATATTTTATTTATTTTTATTCTTTACTTGACACTACCCCTGTGGGTCAGTTATATAATTTGCATTATTATTGCTGAGTTGCGTTTCCATGCTATTTCCTTTTCCTGGCGTGTAGCTCTGGCTGTTGTAATAGCACTGTATAAAATTTGTATGATAAATTATATGAACCATGGTGATTTCTTAATAATGACTATGTATGTTTTGTATGTGTTTTTGTATCTGCTCATTTGGGCCTCGGCCTGTCGGAAATAAATAAATAATAATATGCCGATGATGTCTGTCTTCTCTCAACTACCATACAAGCCATGAATCGATTGCTTTATGTCTGTGAAGAATTTGCTGAGTCTCATAATCTGTCGTTTAATTCATCTAAAACCCACCTTCAGGCTTATCTCCCTGCCTGCCACAACCGCTGGGAACCCATGATAAAAGTCAATTTTAAAGGTGTCAACCTGGTACCGGAGACCTGTGTTAGATATTTGGGATATGAAATAGCAACTTCTCGGTACCACTGGAGTGATGTCTGCTCAGATGGGGATGAAATTGGGAAGAGAGTTTGTGACCTGTACAAGCGCGCTAACATGATTAAAGCAAGGTTCAAGCGCTGCAACTCTGAAGTCAAAAAATATCTATTCCGAACCTTCCTTTCTACTATCTATTGCTGCAGCCTCTGGGACATCAAAGGAATTGTAAAAAATCGAATCACAGTGGCCTATAATGACTCGTTCAGAATCATTTTTGGGTACAGACGGGACTGTAGTGCTACTGATATGTTTAGAGAAAACAGGGTTGGCTCTCTAAATGACGTCTGCAAGCTCGCAAAAGATTCCCTTCTACGTAGAATTTCGACTTCAGACAACTCAATTTTCTACAACTTATATAACTCTTCCATTCTTAGTCAGTCATATCTATGTCCCCCTGCCCTAAATCTGTGTTAACTTCTATCTCAACCTGTTCTGGGCTCCCCCTTTAGCTCAGCTGATCATATAATCCTATGATTTTTTATTCAGCTAAGAAATCTTCTTGCAATAGTTTCAGTTCAGTTAATAATTTTATTTATCCTTGTCTACCTCTATTAAGATTATTATTTCTGGTATGGGAATAACCCCTAACTATTTGTCTCATTAGCACTATTATTTGCTGTTGCGTATATCTCTACTTTTTGTTTGTTATAAGTTACTCTGGACCCATTGTGTGTCTGTCTATAAGAAATAAAATAAATAATAAATAATAAATAAATATCTAAGTTAGCATTTTGCAGAGGTATGGTATAGCACACAATTGCTTCCCACTACTTAAAGTTAGTCGTACTTCTTATTGTACATTTATTTAATTTGCACTTCAAACAAACAAAATCTACAGAATTTGGAGTATAGACATAATTTTGCTCCAAGTTTCAAGCCTAAACCACAGTTGAGGAAATTCAATTCTGAGCTCTTTTACGACCATGATTGCTCTAAATCAGTGCATTCGTTAATAAGACTAAATAAAATAACGATAACGATCATTTAGGACAGGAACAAATAGTACAAGGGTATTGGAGGTCTACGGTGGCTACACACTCGTTTTGTTCCTATCCAAACATAAAGAATGACAAATCGCAATAATTCAAAGCACCTTGAAAGCACATAAAACAATTGGTTTTACTCACCGGTGAAGTTCTTTGGGACGAACTCGGGGGCGTTAGCCCAATTTTCAGGAGGTGTAAATTTTTTGTTTTCTGAGGATGAGTTGTCTGATAATGATGCCATTGCTGACTTCACAGGTGTTTCTGCTTCCGGATTCATTCTATTCTGTAAACAAGAACACACAGTTGACAACCAATAATTAGTTATACTTTCTAAATTACAGTTAGCTGTAAACTGTACCTAAATCACTAGGATCTTTCTTCATTGAACTAAAGAACGTGAAGCTGGTAAACGCTTACAAAGGAAAACCCTACCTAATAAACTACCCGAAGAGAGAGAAAGAGCACTTCCCTTCCACGGTTACTGTTGTTTAGTTCTCTTCGGTAGTTCTGGAACTGCCTAAACCAACCAACTAGAACTAAGAAATCTAAAATTTTGTGGAATTAGAACTAAGTTTGATGCAACTAACATGGCAACATACCGTGTGCGTACCTGGAACGTATACTGATAATACCCGCATATGTCTGACCTCTGCTCATATAGTCGCGCGATTGCAAACTTCATTGCTCGGTCACAATCGCGCGCGCAATTTCAAAAATAAAGGCGTTTTCAAACTTTTACCGCGCTCTAGCTCCAAGTTTTTATGAAATTGTCATAAAATTCGAATTACATCATGTCCAAATGATTGCTAAAACAGTAATTTCCCGATTTTTCAATATTTAAAAAATAAATTAAATCAAAAGAAATGATATGTTTATGTATCATTTAGGTATTTCCAAAAATTCCCACCTTCAAAAAACCCCCAAAAATAAATTTTTAGGCAATCATTTGGAGATGTTGTAATTCGAATTTTATGAAAATACGGTAAAAAATGTGCGAGCCAGAGCGCGGCGCGGTAAAGATTTCTAAAAAGTCGTTCTTTTTGAAACTGCGCTCGATTGTAGCCAAACAACGGAGTTTGCATTTGAACAACTACAACAGCAGATGTCACACATATAAATAGTATGTTCTAGGTAATTTCGCTTCATTCGGTGTGTTCAAAAAGAACTCACTAGAGCTCAGAACTAACTAGTAACTTTGCATTTAAGAACTAGAAGTAACTAGAAGTAGCGCGGCAAAAACTAATGAGAGCTAGAACTAAGAATCTGAGGAACTAAACAACATGGGAAACCATGAAAAACATCTAGCAAGATACATTCAGATTTAAAAACTAATATCTACAATCTATTGACCCATTGACCGACTACTGACTTGCTAGCTAATATACTATTTGAACTCACCCGACTTTGTTTTGCACGGTATAGATGCAGCTGCTCTCGTGAATTTAAAGCATTTGAAGTTTGTTATTTAATACAAACGCGATATTTTAGATGCAAAGCACACTACACCCTGTCTCAATGAGTTATGAATTATGCAGACCCATGTTTTGAGGTATAATTCTCCCCAAATCGAAAAACGAATGAAATAGGGACACTTCGATTCAAGCTCCGGCATCTAATGAATTGGTGTACGAAAAGTTTGAAAGGTATCCACTGTCTCAAACGCATTCCTTAACTTTGGTCACGGGATCACTACAACCCAGTGGCAGGAGACAATAGAGATCGACCTCATGTCACATTGTTCTAGTGTGGAGAAATCATGACTCTTTTCACTAAATTGTCGAGAAAATCCCCAAATCTCAACAGATTTTTACGAAATGATGTGGCAGATGTGGGAAATAAACTCAGAAAAATTCCATACAAAAATGTATAACCTTCACAGGTCACCCGACGTAATTGTAGGAAGGAACATTGTAGGTACATAGTATGCGAGTTATGTAGTGCTTATAAATTAATTTGACAATGTCCATTAGTCTATGTCTATTGATTGCAGACAACATTAAGTAGTTTTAAGTATATCATGAAAGGTGGTTCTGTTGTTAGCGTAATTATTATACGATCGTTAAGAAGTATGACATTGGCATTCAGTTGCAGTTGAACCGACGCTTCAATAATACACCATTCTGGTAGCAGCTACACACCATTTCATACTGTAAGAACTTCGCTTTTAACAGGAAGTCTTCATGTAGATAAGCATTTCGTCATATTGTCATAAATAACAAAGAATAATAGCTTCCTGACATAAAAATTCCGGTATTGCTGTATACAAAGTTTTTGAAACAAGAAAGTGCATGGCTCTACAAAAAAAATAAATGGCTGATTTATCAGTTCTAATTTGATAGTTACGTCAATTGTGCAAAAATGTAACAGGCATCACCTTATTGGCTTGAAACTACGCTTTAGAAGTATTTCATTTTGTCTGTAATGTATTGTGTATATTTTTGACAAAATACAGGGTAATGGGCTGTTAAGCGTGGTTGGTGGTTAGTGAATCCGACGAAACTATCAAGTAAACTCCAGGTTTTTTTTACACACCACCCCTCTGTAAGTTAGAAATAATTAATGCTAACCATTGTTAAGGTCACAAGTAAAGTTAAGGTTTATAAGATGACAAATGACTTTACAAATAGCAATATTCAGCTTGACTGATCCAAATTTATTCGGCTAGAGCTCCTTCAGGTATCAGCAACTTGGAAACAAAATTCGGATAGATTTCGACTGCACATTGATTAAAAATTATTATCTATTTACGTTAATTACGAAAATAAAGAATGAATGTTGCTCAGCCACGTAAATTAAGAGATATGCGCATTCAAATTTGAAGCAACTGCCGCTTTCGATGGATTGATATTAACGCACTTTGAGCAGTGTGAGTTGTGTAGCTTTCACCTATTTATAACCTATTGACTGCCGTAATCATCATAGTCAGTGTTTGAAGTATAATTACATAACTGTTGTTTGCTAAGTAATAACTACTCGCCTATTTCGTCAAAACCTGTCACACAATCTGAAAAGATCACGTCTTCTCAAGTTTTAAGAGGCATGCCCAAACATTTCTACATGTACTCTTCAAACATGTTCCAATGTTCCCCATCAATGAACCTTCGAAGTCTGAATTTGAATATCGAAAATAAAATGATGTAAACTGTGTAATGCCTGCTCTACAGTCCACCTACGTCAAATAAGACATAAACTGAACACTGGCACTGATAGCAACAGTAAATGCCCTTGAATAATGTATTATATAGCTCAGCTGCTGGTATCAACTAGAATATCATCAGAATTGCTTGGTAAGCATTCTATTCCAATCTATAGCAATTGTGCAGAAAGAAGAGTTGAAGTGAAAATGATACATTCTGAACTACACATTACTCAGGTATCAAGAACATTTATAGAACACTGAAAGAAAATTTCTTGAAGATACAGCCATTTAAATATCGCAGATGTACGACAGAATACTTTAAACCCTAAGGGGTGCCCTAAGAATGAATTATGCCTTAAATAAGCATAATTTGTGGCACAAAATACAATGATATAATATAATATAATACAATCGGAAAGCATAATAATATATGTAGTCATCATCAACATTTTACTGGAGCAGATGAGCGGATAAACAAACATATACCAGGCAGGGTTAACAATGATTGGGAATTGTCGATTGCCAAGGTTACTCAATGAGTGAAAAAAAACACGGTGCGAAATGAGAATCTTATGACCACTCCCTGGGAACCATCCATCTCCACCCTTAAACCTATTGAATCGACGAACCTCAGACCTCAAGTGTGAACTAGACTACCTACACCAACATCGACGGACGATTCGTATTGGTATTTTTATGGTTGATTAAAAGGTAATAATAATACATAATAATTTCTTCAACTGATTACTTACTATCGGCATCGACATCGACTATCGCAACCGATACCGACTATAAAATGGAAAATAATTCAATTAACGAAATTGCTGGGGAAAAGATAGACAGACTACTAGATAATACTGTAGAGCCATTCACATCAGCATTAGGAAAAGAACAGCAGCAGATCACAAAAATCATACTTACTCGAGGCTTGAGGAGTGACGAAAATTATTTACTAGAAGTTGTGTGAGCAATCAAATACGTAAGCAGAGACAGGGGAATACTTAACTACTTTAGAGAATTGAGTTTTGAGTTCCCTCGTGATGCCTCTAGGAGGAAATGGTTTAACTCGGGCTGGATGACTCCGCCACTGACGAGCAGAGCAACTCTGCTAGACGTCATGTCCATATCAGGATTTGAAAATCACCCACCTCCCTCACGATGCCAAATGTATTTACGACTACAATATTTTTATTGTAAAATGTATAGTTAATTTAAACAAACTTAATTAATGCTGGGATTAATCAGAATTATAATTTTTAATGAACATGAGGGCACAGTGCCCACAGAATACAAAACGCCCACGAGGAAGTGCCCTATGCTCCATTTGAGAAGTGGGCGATTTGAGCTCATGCTGTTTCATAAGTTCATACGCTACATCCTTTTTACAGCAACAATTACGTACTGACTTAGTTAAGAGTGCCCGCGTCCATTGTTTTTACACTTATTATAAAGTTAATTGTAATTAATTCAGTGTAATATAATGTGCATTGTTTTTATCGCTGGACCGACTAATTACTTCTGCTACTTTGCATACTTAATTAAGCGGTATATTTTCATAAATCCCGTAGGGTGATGCATATTCAGATATATTTAGTGTAAATATTGCTATTCTTTGGGGAGGTCCACGAGAACGGGGTGTAATCGCTAAGGTGGTCAAGATGGAAATTGTCAGCGTGCACACCTAGCTAGTGGCAAAACAGTTAAGGCGAAAGTGGGTAGTGGTGGACGGGTTCATAAAACCCGAAAGTTTAAAGTTCATTGCTGTCAAAAAAGGTCAAGCAGGAAAGCACTTGTAAATGTTAGTGTGGGTAAGTCATTCAAAGCATACAGTGACAGTGGCCACGTGGCAACTGTTAGGCCACTTCGGCAAAAATTGAGAGATTTGATTTACTAATTCTCTAATTTTAAAAACCAAAATTTAAATGCGCTAATTCAAATAACTTACTCAAGTTCGTCGTTAACTACCACTGAAGAGCCACATTTGAAAAAGCAGATTTTAGAGTTGGGAATCAGATTTAAACTTGATCGAAAGGTTATGAAACTGGTCATTCAACTTTTACCATTTAATTCTTTGTGAATATTGTGTAATTCACGCCTTCAAAAACTGCACGTAGTATACGCATTGATAGCTTTTGCACTTGCACGTAAAATACAAAATGTGACCACCGCCTTACCAGACCGGCCCCACAATTACCCAATAACTTTAATCGGTCTAGAGATTAAAACAATGCTCTGTGGACATTGCGCCGTTATGTCCATTAAAAACTATAATTATGATTAATCCCAGCATTAATTAAGTTTATTTAAAATTAATTATGCATTTCACAATAAATATATCGTAAATATATTTCGCATCGTGAGGGAGGTGGGTAATTTTCAAATCCTGACATGATTCTACTCTACATGACCCCTTGCATGCTAAATCATATTTTCTAAATTTAAAACGGCTCAGTCGGAAAAACGAAAATGAGGAAGAGAGATAGAGAAGACGAGTGAAAATAAGGGATCGCCCGTAAACGATATCATCAACTAGGTGGAAGGATCCTAAAAGCACATTTCTTTGTTAAGTTAGCCCCATCGGAAAAGGGCATGTCATGGATGACACCATTAATTAACCATCCCTACATATATGTTTTAGCCTATTTTGAATTTTATCGTACTCGTTTTGCAAGTAAAAAGTGAAATAATTATTGTAAGTAAATTAGTAATAATATTCTTAGGATTAAAATCGTACTAACTGAGTAATTAAACTATAATTTAGACATCAAAAAATTAAAGAAAACCTAAAATATTAAATCTAATGCATATCCTCTGACTATTCTCATGCAGACAAAAAACTTGAGTCTAGCGAGAGTAATCGAATTCTTAGAAATTAAAAAGATAAAATTCATTGATAAATACAGAGTAATCTCAACAGATTTATGCGGATCCGGATTACTACTGAGACACCTAGACTTCACTACCTCTCGTGGTATGTTATCTGGAATTATCTGGAATTCTACCCGAAATAAAATATTATATTACTACTATATAATAGGTATATATAATATAGGTACTATATAATGTATAAATACTATTGCGCAGTTTTCCTAGTTTCTACGTCCAAGGAGCATTTCCAATCCATGAGTCTAAGTTACTATAATTCTTTTCCAATTTCAGGAGCATTTAAATAATCTAATACAAACTATAAAATTTTATATTCCGTTACAAATTAATGCCAACTTGGACCTACCGTCAATCCTATAATACAACGCGGGTCGTTGTAGTACAGGATTTACGGTACATACGTCACCGTCGAAACGAATAAAATATGAATGTCACGGTTGTGTCGTGTCACTTTATTTATCAAGTCAGTTCAAGCCCAGGGTCATACAGACAAATCAGCCAAGCTCCAATCGATCAGTATTTAAATGCTCCTTATTAACTTCAAAACAATAAAAACCTTCATGAGTATATTATTATTAACCCCCTCGCGTATTAATTTAGTCTATTAGCAAAGAATTAAATATTACATAGTCGCAATTAAATCAATTACGTTAGCTCAGACTGATCAGTTCCCGACATGGCCAGCACTTATCAAACAAGCCCCCACAAGTTTTTCTGTTTTTCTGCAATATGCGTTGTCTTTAGTTTGTAGGAAACAATACGAAAACAAATTGTTGTGACTATTATTGTTATTGCGAATTCCAAGCGCACAATGCACAATCTTGGCCAGAAGTCTCCAAGTTTCCAGTTCCCACTTGTATTATTTGTAATTGTTTACAAATTCAAATTGTGAATTGTATTTTTTACACTTTTTGTAAACCCATCTAATTGTATAATACTCTGTCTAGTTAAAGCGTATGATGATTAATACATTAATATTAATTATTAATCGTCACTAGTGCTTAGTGAAACTAATACTCTTAAAAACTAAGATTTGCTATTCATAATTGTGTCATAATGTAGGTGTAGCGTATCGGAGTATCAATTAACTCTCCAGTTTCCCCTGCTATAACTAAAGGGCTTGCGCTTACGAGCATAACTTGTCAACGTGTAATCGAGTTTTCTCAGGAAATATTTTTTTTCGAAAAGAGCGTCCCAAAAAACTTAGAATGGCTTAACAACATGATGCGCCAAATGAGTTTCGGTCGATGAAGTATTTTTTTGAAAAATCGAAAAAGGCCTCAAAATGGTTTTTTAATCCTATTTTTAATTTGTTTAAAAAATATCTTAAGCACTATTTTTGAAAATTTTGTGTGGAAAACCATTTTAAAATATTCTGAATTCAAAAACAATTAAAATTTAAAATTTTGAAATTTTTTATTTTTTTCGAAATTTTGACTGAACAATGGTAGGTGTCTAGAAAATCTCGAAAAAAATAAAAAATTTCAAAATTTTAAATTTTAATTGTTTTTGAATTCAGAATATTTTAAAATGGTTTTCCACACAAAATTTTCAAAAAAAGTGCTTAAGATGTTTTTTAAACAAATTAAAAATAGGATTAAAAAACCATTTTGAGGCCTTTTTCGATTTTTCAAAAAAATACTTCATCGACTGAAACTCATTTGGCGCATCATGTTGTTAAGCCATTCTAAGTTTTTTGGGACGCTCTTTTCGAAAAAAAAATATCTCCTGAGAAAACTCGATTACACGTTGACAAGTTATGCTCGTTAGTTAAAACTTAATTTAGTATCCTTACATTACGTTAGAATAACTACAAGTACACGCAACAAAATATATTTCACTATACGATATACATACAACGATAGAATTGGGATAATATCTGTACAATTGCAAATAGTGTGGAAGCGTAAACATTTCATTCACCACTAATTAATTAATACTAATGAGTTCCTTACGATATGCTTAACGTAGAAGGAGTATTATACAATTACTTGGGGGTTAAAAAAAGTTTCAGAAAATACACTCCTAAGTTGTAATTTAACAAAAATACAAGTCGGAACTAGGAACTGCACACTCTGACACTGGGCTTATAAGTCCAACGTCTGCACGACGTCACACGTGTAGTTTTGTAGCTGTAATTTATTTTTGTAACAATAATTTACCACTATCAGAATATTATATTAGTGCACTGCACTTACCCAGAGCTCCAGACAAATGTGTCTATCCAAGTCGAAGTCTGTAGTTAACGCACCCCTTGATTCCTGTAACATAATATAAAGTTGAAAGTCTTAATAATATGTGAAATAATTTTATGGTTGACGGTACACTTTATAAGTTCTTTTCATAGATAATAGGTCATAGGTGTACATAATTATCGCATTTATATCAGTGAACTTTGAAGTTTCAATTCTTAGAATACACAACATAGTCACACAATTTAGTTTAAAAACTTTGGTTTTTTAAAATTTTAATATCGTCCTTTAATAATTTAGCTTACCCAGAACTTGAGAACTATACTCAACAAGTGCAGAAGAGCGTGGTTCGCAGAATTTTAATTGGATTCGTTTATCTGTCACAACAGTAATATAGTTTAAGTTTGAAGCTCACATTTACTTACAGAAGAATTGTCTAATACAATCTCCCCCCGTCTTCTATTAGGTCGTGTAGCTAACTAATTTAACCAATTTAGCTTAAGAAGTACAGAACCAGTCTGTGGACAATCACTAGATTTAAATACTTTGGTATTTCAACATCTATTGACAAGTTACTTCTACATCTGAACTGAAAGGATAGAGAATTGTTTTTCTAAATAAATACTGTGCATTTAAAAGTAAATACTGTGTACTTCAAAGCACTTCCTTTGTATTTAAAGTTAATAAATGACGGTCAACGGTGTTTCAATCCAAGCACTGAACACCAGGTATTTGATTTTTGGCGATTGTCCACAAACTGAGAACAGTGTGGTGTCGCAGTTGACAGTATTCTTGTTTCAGTTTGAAGCTCTCATTTACTTACAGAAGAGGTTCGAGTTGTCGTGATCGCTATTAAATATATAACTATAGATAAATATGATTCTTCTGAAAATACACAACCGAATTCTTGAAGAAATTCTAACCTTACACTGACGTTAAAGAATGATGTACTTGAGTAATTCAATAATAATTTACACGATAATAATACACTAACAAGTATAATAAGTTATGTGTTGTATAATTAATATTTACTCTAACTCTAAGGTACTTACGCAGTTAATTTTCATAGACAGGTCAATAATTAATCACATGCAATTAAATTTTCCAGTTTTAACTCCTGCAACCGAGATAAAGGGGGTTGAGTTGAGGCTTCGGATGTGGGGGAACTAATTTGGATGTTTACTGAATTCAAATTTACCCCCAAAATACCATGTGTCAAGTTAACATCCACTTACAAATAGTACCTTTTTACCGTGTAGATGGCGTCAAGTAAACAGCCAAACCTGTGGCTGAGGAAAAGCATAATATAGTATGTCTATGTAGGGATGGTCCATGAATGTTTCCATGCATGACATGCCCTTTTCCGATGGGGCCACCTAGCTACACAATGGAATGAACTATAAGGATCCTCCCACCTAGTTGATGATATCATTCACGGACGATCCCTTATTTTCACTTGGCTTCTCTATCTCTCTTCCTCATTATTTCCATTTTTCCGACTGAGCCGTTTTGAATTTAGAGAATATGATTTAACATGAGCTGCACATAGCGCCTCACACTTGCGCATTTTACTACTGCCTGCCTACTGAACGTCGGAAAAAATAATTTAATTTTGTCATCTCTCCCACCTTTTTCGAGCTTCTGTGAGTGAGGAAATTGTGAAGGAGAGTTGCTCTGCTCGTCATCCAGCCCGAGTTAAACCATTTCCTCCTAGAGGCATCACGAGGGAACTCAAAACTGAGTCCTCCCCGCACTCAGCCATCTTCTGACCCGATCACAAGTTGACTCGAGCTGGCCACAGTTACAATCAGAACGTACTACGTACACAGACACGAAGTGTTTTTCCCAGTTATTTTTCCGTGCGTTTAAATAGGGTAGCAGAGTACTCGACTGAAGGATACGCTCCTCTCGTACATACCTCAAATCTGAATGCATAAAGGAGTATAAAGAAAGAACTTAAAAAAGGACGGAGATACAGAGTACAGAGAGTAACAGGAGAATAGAATAGAACACGACAGTGTATAATGTTAATTCAAATCCAAACCAAACGTACGTATCTAATGGTAAGTCTCAATCCACTGGATGGGACTATTATGGAAGTGATGCCCAAGCTTACGCGGTGAGGGCCTCAAAGAGAGAGAGAGGGAGAGAGAAAGATTGTTCGCTTTCAGTTTCAGTGAGAGATACGTTACGTTGTCGCCCAACCAAACATAAATAATATTCATAAAAATTCAGTGCTAATAAAATGTGAATCATTGGAAGTTGGATTTGAGTTTAACTTTATATTGATGAAGGGAAGAATCTCAGGAGGATTTGATTCGGGAACTTCGTCATGGAAGCAAATTCCATTGGTATCGTACCAAAGAGAAGAAGGTCAAAATCAAGAAAATCTAAACAGAGTCGAAGAAAGAATAAAAAGTGTATTAGTTGTCAAGGACCGAGAACGGATTTACAAGAAACATCCAATGCTCAGCAAAAAAGATGCAGTGCGTTACTTGAAAAAATCTGTGTGTTACAATTAGATATTTTGAGTACTCATCTGATACGTCAGTATGATACTTTTCTTGAAAATGCGGACTCTAAGGGTAGTAGTTTAGGAGGTGATTCGTCGAGAGACACAACAACTCAGTCAATAACTACAAAAGAAGCAGCATTACTGTCGACCTCGACACAACCACCTCAACCCTCAT
This sequence comes from Dicyrtomina minuta, assembly GCA_949802685.1. Taxonomy (NCBI): domain Eukaryota; kingdom Metazoa; phylum Arthropoda; class Collembola; order Symphypleona; family Dicyrtomidae; genus Dicyrtomina; species Dicyrtomina minuta. Next base: position 63,757,889 of record OX461809.1, read on the forward strand.
CTTCGTCGTCGTCTCCAATCGGGGAGGATAAAGATACTAAGATGATTTGGAGGGAAGGAAGTAACGCGAGTGATCTCAGTATGCTTCATAAAATGATTGAGAAAATTGAATTTGGTTCTAGTAGTTTGGGCATCGTCAGTCCAGAAAAATATGAAACGTATGATAAATCAAGTAGCATTGAAACATTTGATAAAGTTTGTCAATCTGAAAAAGGTGATGAAAATAGTAGGTGTGAACCGATTAGTTCCGTTCCAGTCAAATTGGGAATTGTAGACATTCAGGAAGTTTCTTGCGAAGGAGATAGTTTTTTTGATGCTCCAACGCAAGACGATATTGATGAAGATGCAGTGAATTATTATAGCGAAAAAATATCTGAAGAAGCTCAATGGCTTTCAGCAAATATGAATCGGGTACTGCGAGAAACCATGCAAATTTCCGAAGAATGGGACGAAACTGATTCTAGTTGTGGTGACGAAAGCTGTGATGAAGAAATGTCTATTCATTACAGTGAATCCGAGGCAGACAGGAATTGCTACCTCCCGTTGTAAGATTTTGTGTTATACAGTTGGAGTGTATTGGATCATTGTTTAGACTTTGTCATTGAGGTGTTATGAGGTATTTTCAATATTATTGTTCTTGTTTGTAACCACTTCCTTTAGCCTTCAAAATCCAGCCTCTTCCTGGGCTCTTGCGAGGGCGGCTACCATAACCTCATGGCTATGGAATCATGATGCAATTGCTCACGTTTCTTTCCGCCTTGAACAACAAGATCAAGTTCATCGGTGAGTCGCGTAATGCATAATGGACCATTTCGGTCGTAAATGTACTATGTATTGTGCAGCTATCCTTTAGATTGTTGATGCTAGACAAAGAAATTAATGTTGCTAAAATTTCTGTCACCTTCAAAAATTAATCTCCATTCGGTCTCGGTCATCAGTGTACCAACTCTCATGTTTATTTTAAGACTACTTTTCACTAATATTTAGCAGAGTATTATTTTACTTGTGACTTGAGAACATTTTTTTAAAAAACTTAAATTCAGTTTGAACCCGTTTGTTTGATATCCAATGTCTGAATTAAAGCTAAATTAAATTCTTCTCTTGTCTACAGTATTTGGGTTTTGTGTGCACTTTTGATTTATAACTGATAAAGTTGAAAATGTATGAGCTTAATATGAATTTTTTTACAGCCATTTGAAAACCACTAAACCAACTTTCCAACTAGAAGACAAACCGTTACCTGGAGTTATGAATCCGAATATTGGGATTGGAGCCCCTTGTTTACTCCAAAATGCCTATATTCAAGTCTATACTCCACAAGTACCTGCTGATTCTCCCAAGTAATTGTTTAATTTTGTTTTAAGCATTAATTATTCGTAGTTATTAGTATTGGTTAGATGAAATATTAATTAAATTGTGATTAAATGTACTTAATAATAGATCTTCAAAGCCACCTTGTCCAAATGGTCACCGCCTGTCCACCCCCATTTGGTCGGAGCCTCGTGCCGTCAAACCCAATGTGCTAAAGGATCAAATTGTTCTAGGATCTGCATACCCCGTTAAATCTGACTCCGATAAATTAAATCCCGCTGACAAAAAGCCTTATGGTCTTAGCAAGAATCATACTCACCCCCTTAACTGTGATAGGTATATTATTTCAGTTCTGCTTTCGATGGTGTTTTGACTAGAATTGCTCGCGTACATATTTTTTTATTGCAACATGCAACAGTATTATCGTCGAATATAACGCTGTCGATGTGCCATTTCCAAGACTTGAAAACTTAACAGTTTAAATCAGATTTCCTTTTATTTTTGTGCAGGCTAAAAAACATTGGAGGCGGATTAGAGTCACTTGGTATTAAAGTGAGGCACGAGTCTGATGTCACTTGCGTTGCTCGAAGATGTTTACCTTTAAAACCGTATCGACCAAGGAAAATATTTCAACTGGGAGGTGTACATAAAATGATTCTCCAACCATCTAAAAGGCCAACAATAATGTGCGAGTGTTTTGGAAGAAAAGAACTTTGTGCGTCCTGTTCTGGGAGGTTACAAAAAATAAAATCTTTAGACGGAGAATTCGATGACCTAAAAGATCTTGCTGGGATTTTGGACGACTCTTATCACCAAAGTCTAGCTATCACTGAAGGTAGTTCGATTAAGTTGCTGTTCACTTTCGTTTTGTCTTATACACGGGTCATTTCAGTCAATTTGTGTTAATTTATTATTGCGAAAGTGAAATATAAGTAAAGCAGATAGCTTTCGCCCAGAGATTTTAGGTTCGCTAGTTTTACATTAATTATTAGAAGAAATAATCCTGCCAGTTATGTTTAAAATATAATAAAAGGCGTCGTTTTAAAAATAAGTATATATCTTCTTCGTAGAAAAAGTAAATCGCAAAATAAATAGTAAATTGTAAATCGTGGGAATTCAGAATGTGTACGTCGGGTTTATAATATTATATTTGACTATGCACTCGGTTTACAAAATTAAAAGTTAAAAAATACCTGCAAACTTATTCCAAGGACGAATTTACCGGAAATGTAATAGTGAACTTATCGCTGTATAAATAGGCAATTTTGACTCATATTTTATCTTGAACGACTTTTCCGTAGGAGAGCATAACAGCAATGCCAAGTTAGCTCTGAAGAGCAACACGTGATCAGATTTGTTCCTTATTTGACTAAGTTTTTGAGTTGTGCTTTTTCAATTTTTCACTCCATAATTTTTTGGAATTAAAGAAACACATAAGGAACTAACAAACTAGGTATGTAGAATTAAAAATCATCTTAGGTTGTGTTGGAATTGAAATCGCACGGCAAAATTTAAAAATCGACTTCAATAAGTACATCGTGCGTTATTTTGGTTTTTTAATCCCTCGTTATCGCCATTACTGCTGTAGTTGCAGATATGTGCTTGAATTCGGCCTATTCCTTTTTATTAATTACGTTTGGTCTGCGATAATAACAACTAACCATTATTCTTATTCCTTGCAGAAAAACCTCTTCAGCTAATTATAGATGCATCCCTTGAATCAGAAGCCTGGAAGAATGTTACCAGTATATTGACGGAGCCAGTTGGAGAGCCGACGACTGAAAATGAAGAGACAAGACGTAGACTTGCAGAACCAACTAGAAGAAAAAGAGGAAGACCTAAACGTAAATAACTCAGTCATCGTGCACTTGCATTTTCTATTTATGTTTATATGTGCAAAAATAAACTTCGTGAATCGTGGTACGATTAGCAATAAGTTTTACTTAATTTTCATATATTTATTATTTTTTACACAGCGGAGTTTGAAAATAGACGAGCGTCAACTGGAACTACGCGCGGAAATAGTACAAAGTACAAACGAAGAAAATTTAATTCAATATCGGACATATGTAAGACCCATTCTTCTTGAAAAATTCTTCCTGTATGTGTGCGTAGGTTGCAGATGTAGGACTTTTAACTCGAATTATTATTTTCATGGTTAAATTAATTGATTATATTCAATTCTAGGGGACGACTCCAACAACAGTGACTTATCCGACGAGGACGACGAATTTGCGTATCTCTTTGAAAATGGCATTCCTTCACCGAGTGGTAAATACCACTCGAAACGGGGTTCTGGCCTGATTCAGGATAGTTACAGGTAAGCTCGTCCTGTATTTTTCTAGTGAAGGACTTAGGATCAGAACATTCTTCCGTTTTCATGTGAAATTTATTTAAGATATATTCATATCTTAGAGTAGAAATTGAAATGCATTTATAAGATGTTTACGAAAACTGTAATGTTTTATAAGCACATTTTATAATTTACTCTTTTACACCCAATCCAAAATCTACAAATAAGATAGTTACCTGGGAAAGATAATGCATTACTTTTTAAAACGAAGCTTTATTCGTCCATGCGGTTGCATTTGAACATGAGAAGATTCTGCAAGTATAAAACAAGTAAATCCTCCTCAAATTTGTCAGCAAAATAGTATTCAGTTAGGCAGCTATTTAGTTTATTCTTAAACAGTAAACTTGAAAATTGAAAAATACACATTTGAGGTACAGAAGTGAGCTACCAAAAATACTGCAGTTGTCTGTCCTTTCTAAAATACAGGACAGCGGGGTTTGCTGTGTACGTTCTGCACTGCTTCCCCTTCCACAATTAAATCAGTTGAGTCGACCAAGGAAAGTTATTGAGTGTGTAATGTATGATTAATAGAAGCAAATATTGGAGGAAGAAATCAAGAAATTGAATCTCAAAATTCCGTGATATATAGTTAAAGTAAAAACGGGGATGACGGATTCCGTATTTTTAGTGTAAAAAATTTTTACCCATTATCGGGTGCCTGTGGCTTTCTGGCGTTGCTGTTATAAATTTTGTCAATTGTGTGCAACGTAATATTGCTAGATAAGAGTAACGAAAAAGATATAGGTTTGTTTTAGTTTTTGCTAGTGGCTAGCACTTTCTATGGTTGTAAATTGTATATTTTTAATTGCAGACGTAAACGGGACGAAAAATTCGATATTGACAACATAGTCATTCCGTACAGTATCGCTTCCACGACACGAGTCGAGAAGATTGAGTACAAAGAAATTATTACACCTCGGTAAGTATTCAGGAAATCCATGTAGAGCTTTTATGATACATACATTTTGCCGTTTGACATAAGAACATGTATGAAAAAGGTTCGTGGTAAAACGTTTGTTTCATTTTTATTTTGTAGCTGGCGTGTAGTTCCCAATGGTTACAGGAAGATTTCCGGCAAAAATGGCATGACTAACGTTCGTACTAATGGCTGGGATGATTCCGAGGTAAATCGTGCTTCTGCTCTCCATCGGAATATGGTGCTACTTTATTTCAAAATTATTTATATTTATACAGAGTTGTTCCATAAAAGCTTGTGTGTACGATAGCTCAAAACGTGTATATCTCAAGAATTATTAATTAAACTGGAATCAGCATTTAAGCGGTTCCCTGTAGACATCTATAGTGCGTAAAATTCTACCTGATGTTTTAGCTGCAGGCAGCTACACTGTTTAGTGTTTACTTGCCTTTCTTGTAAACACAGCACATGAAGGAGTAGTAGTAAATGCGCCATGGTTGTGGACTATGTGGACTAATACTTATATTTGCCCTTTAAACCAATAGTAAAGTTCCCAGCAACCATTAAAATTTTTGGTTCTTAGCCATGTGAACTAAATAATTGCAGGTTATCAAAATTTCAAGGGGGAAATTGGTTGTATTGACCCGTTATTAAAATAGAAGTTGTATTGATTTCCGTAAAGCACGCTAGTTACGTTCGTTCTACATCGTAAATATTGCTGCATTGTTAGTTACTAAACTAACCTGCAGGATAATCTGAGAACATAGTCACAGAAAGTTGCAGCGTATCTTTGTAGACTTTTGACAGTGTCTTACAACAGCGAAATAAGTTTTGAAAACACAAACAAGACTGTCGTTGAATAATAGTTACCCGAACCAGTAATGTACGGTGGTAACATGTAGTTGCATACATGTAGTTGCATGTTTTTGTGTTGTATATAAGCCATAAGCTAATGCATAACTCTAAAGTTTGGTGTTCTGTTGTGAATCCAGATTGAGGATTTAAGTATGGAAGTAATTCAGGCAAGACACGATCGAAGCGAAGTGGAAGAACATCGCAAATTTAATCGCAATCCTAAAAAATCTCATCGTAGATCTAGAAGGCTTGATTCTAAGGCGGACTATTCTGATTCAAATACACCTGGTAAGCTATCGAATCTTTTAAAAACATTGTATTACTTTGTTTCAAGTGTAATGTGAATGAACCTGTAATAAATCACTTTATTTTCGTAATTTTAAGACCCCATGTCACCTAACCCCGAGGTGAACGATAGCTATTTATATTCTCCGGGGTCTCATTCACCCGTAACTCATGTGGAGCGAACGGACTCGGTACCAATGACCGGTATGCTTGCCCCCGTGGTGACTGAAGCTGTTGCAGCTTTAGCTGTTAGTGCTTTAAAAATGAACTCTCTAGGTCCAGGAAGGAGGCGAACAATGTCGTCTACTAACAGTGCAAACAGTGTGGATGACGACGAAGACCATATGAAAAAACCTGTAAGTATATTGTAGCGCCTATTCATAAATTCGTTGTCAAATTACTGATATTCACTTTCTGTGCATCAAATCTATCTCTGAGCAACGAAACTAACATCAATAATAAAATATTATACTTGACAGAATTTCACCCCTTGGGAAAAGAGATGTTTTCCCCTAAGCGAAGACGAGTATCAAAGAATGCGGAATGAAATGCCAGACGAATATCTAAGGTTATGCGATGAAGAAGACGTATCTGGCGATGAAATATACAGCTAGGAGCTATTTTTAAACTTACTTGTCAGCTCTTATTACATGAATATATAATATATATTATAGATGTATTAAATTTTTATAATATGATTTTTTGGTAAATAACTTGGAATCATTTGATCACGCAAGTTTGATTTTTGTTGTTTTTTTTTAAGTTTTATTGACACAAAACACCTCAATTCATACGTCAAGTTTTAATCTTATTCATGAATTACAATAAAAACATTTTGACTCGATATTCTCATAGTGTACACAGAATGCCTTTTGTTGTAACTTTTAATTTTTAATTCTTATTAGATAAATATTCTTACAATTAAATAGTACATTATACTGTATTTATACGCATTTAAAATCACTACTAAAACTAATTGGAATAAACAGAAAGAGGTTGATGGAGAAGTTTGAAGTTGTAGGCAGGAGTCTTCGTTTGTTTCTCAATTCGAAGACTCAATTATATTCTTAAAAACTGATCGTACTGAGATTTAAAGTATTGTTATTATTTAAACGTATTTCAGATAGGTATATTTTTAATAATATACATTCTCGCGTCGGGCTAGCACATTACGATATGTATTTGTTTCTATGCAGGCATTCACAGTATATTAAGATGGTATTATTTTTCTGAGCACTGGTGTACACTTGATTGTATAACAAGTCAGCGATTAATTAACAAGAGTGATGATTATTCGTATTCGTTCTTTTACGTCTTAAATTCAATAAAATTGCTTATACATTCTTTGTGTTTTCAATTTTAAAAGAATTATACTTGTTGGCATTACTCGAGCTGTATTATCTTTTTCTGATTTGTTTTCCGAGTGTACACAGTGCACAAGGTGCACCCCGAATGCAGCATATACTTTTTCTACTACTATTAATGTATTTTTTAACGTAGCTAGTCTTCATACTTTTACTTTGTTTTGTAAGGCATCTGGTAACAAGTTCCAACATACAGACTATGTCACCTACAGAAAACACTGATATCCGACTCATCAAGTCCTCACATTTTCAGACGATGGCTACGAACGACACATACTGCCATTACTTAAACATTTATGTAAGTAAACTTTAGAGTTACTCTTTTTTTTACATGCATGGTCAACCGAAACTGGAGGTAAAACTTTGGTTCTGTTCTGAGTTCATCACGAAAGTCATTTTACCTGCAGCTGGTCCACCCATTAGTTATTGTGTGGATCGATACAGGATGAAATTCTTATTTATGAACGATATCCTAGTTCGATTTGCGACTACACTTTAGCAAATCGAGTCTACAAAAAAAAGTAAATTGTCTACTACAAACGATCTTAATTTGATGAAGACACAGTCACAGTACAAATTGACATCGTGATGCTTTATCTGCAATTTTTAGTTAAATTTTTATACTCATTCCACAGCATACAATAAATGGGCTGCGAAAATGTCACTACGCTTACGATAATTTTAAAACTATGAGATAATGTAGTAATTAAAATAAAATATTCCAAATTATAAAGGGTACTGCTAATCCTGCCTAGTTTTACACGTCAACTGCGAATTTCATATGATATACTGAGAGTTGCAAATAACAGCCCACAGCCTGAACTAGCAAGTTTAAAAAGGAATCATACATAGTTAATTCTAGGCATGGAAACCAAACAGATATACGTTCTGAACTAGTATTTCTACACTACATGCATGTGAAATATTCTGCTCGATTATGCTAGTGACACTCAGACTACAGTACAGTTCAGAGGGCTGATTTAACAGACAATTTTTTAGTTGAAATTGAACTGATTGATTTATCTGGACGGAACGGTCGAAGGACTAGAGAGACTGTGTCCATTCTAAATGTTTTAGGTTCCTCTGCTCCAAGTCCTTCTTATGATATAAAAGTACGCACAGGTTTAAAGATTAGAGTTTAAAAATCGTTTAAAAATCCTACCTATAGACAAAAAGTGAATTATCCTTTTCAACATCTCAGATACTTATCAACATGATCGTATTTATGTATATTTATGCTAATATTGCTACAAATATTGCTTCTACACACATCAAAATTCACATCCAACTCACAAATTCGTCAACATTCTAAACATTCAGAGATTGTATATCTATAATTCATAAATGTAAATCATAATACTTTAACGAAAAATGATGAACAAAAAATCAATTTAATTGATCTTGTTTACCTATGCGTATATATTATGTAGAATGACGTAAAGTGTGCAATGAAAAGATTTTATTTTCGCAATCTATCCAGTCAATTTGGTGCATAATTACTGATTACGCACCACTTTTTGAAACGAAATCGAAATCAAGTGAAGACGGAAAGAAAATAGAATTATAAATTCTACACACAAAATAAAAATAATAATTTTACGATACATTATATCTTAGCCGTCAAGATAGTTTTACGATAGATTTAGAATTTCCTTACAACATGTATGTATATATATAATGTAATTACTATAGTTTCGATACTCGTGATGACGTTTTAGAGCGCCACACGTAAGATCCTGTGATACGTCTAAATCTTATGAATCTTACCACTTAAATGTAAAGAACTGTCAAATGTCAAGTTTTGTTTTATACTATAAACCCATTAAACATGATATGCATCGTCCAAGGCTACGAAAGTCTACATCTTATTCACCTGTCTCACATTCTCATCAATACCAGCACTCTCAAGATCAGTACACTCTTTGATATTTCATCAAGGAAGTACCTACCTCAATTGATACAAGATATGTTCTATCTTATACTATGTACACCATAACAAAAAGACTTGCCTGCGTCTCAATTTCAATTCAATATTAATACTACAAGTTTATACATGAGATTAAACTAGAAAACTCCTCTTAAGATTATGTACACATCATTTTATGTTCCCAAATGACCTCATCAGTAAATATAATTTGCGTAATATTATTATATATATAACTATATATATCATTATTATGTTCACTCTTCATTCTTACTTGGTAGCCTAGATATATATTTAACTACAACATTAAATTGAGACAGCTATTACAAACTCTTAAAATTTTAAATTTAGATGTTTAATTTTATAATATACATAGAACAGAGTGTATATATTATATGCTGGCCTTTAAAGTAAACTAAAATTTAATTTACTCTCTCAGTACCCGGTAACCAACATTCCTACATTCCTTGCTTGTCCTCGGACAAACGGCAAAAAAACATTCTTGAAAGAAATTATATAACCATATTATAATGTAGATGGAACGGAAATAATATATAAAAACGACATAAATTCTGGCAACGGCTACAACAAGCATCTTCATAACAAGGTGAAATCGACACAATTATTACGTAATAAAATAAAATACAAGTGCAGCTGTGAATTCAACCGACACATGAATTTCTATAGATAATAGACACTCAAATATTACAAATTAATTGTAACTTTGTAACCCTTTTTAACTACTACTACCGTCCAGGTTGAAAACTTGAAACTTGTTTATATAGTTTCATAGGTATAGGTAGGTAGAAAATGAATCATAAATAACCCTTATGCTTACATATTTAATGATCATCATATACAGAAGCATCATTACAAAGAGGCTACTAACCTTCTATTCCAACATTATCTGGCAATGATTTTTTTTGTATCCATTCCGAGAAATGATGTCTGCCCGAGAAATTCATATAGAAATTATACGATCTATCGGTAATTTCTCTTCTTCAAATTTAATAAATCTTGAAGATTACAGACACTTTCAGCGAATCATTTTTTGACAATATCACAATTTCCTCCTCACAGTAATAATTAACTTACAGTCATTCTTGACAAAACTGCAATATTTTTTTTGGAATGAACTTGAGAACAGTTTGTCATTTAGAACACTCATAACTCAACACAAATCGAAATCAATCCATAAACATAAATAAAAAACAAATGTACTGTGTAGATATTGAGAAATTTTTCTTCTCTCTCTTTCTACTATCAAATAAATATTACATTCTTTCTACTATTTGTGGGGTCTAGGAAAGTGCAATGTGTGATAGCTTGATACAATGGTTTTTAATATGTAATAATATGGTTTCGTAAAGTCAAACGCTGATTGACGATGAAACGTGAAAAAAACAAGGCACAGTACATAATAATAAACTTTGAATATATTATTAATTGCAGCTATCCCTGTCAAAACTTGTACTTTTAAAACACGTACGTACGTTGTATGGTTTTGGTAAAAAGGTTCTTGAGTAGTTGCAGGTTACCGTCAAAACAAGCGAAACAATACTGAGCTCTGCTTGTGCAATGGTGCACGAAAAATCAGAATTTTCAGAGTTTTTTTAATGAAAATCATTATCTAATTGAAAATATATAGAATATAAGGAAGAAAATTTGAAGCTAAAATATTAATTAATCCTATTATAACTTTGGAAAATAAACTATACTTTTTTTTTATTTGAGAGTAAGTAACGTTTTTGTTGCATTAATATTTGCTACTTGCTATATATAGCTGGTAATACATAGTCAATGAATTAAATTCCAAAACAAGGCAACTGACTGGCTTATAAAAATCATCTGTTCTTGCCTATGATTAGCTCGAATTGCTCAAAACCGTAAAACGACAAACAAACGACATTTTATGACAAACGTATCCTCTCTCCCTCTCTACACATATAATAATTATGTATATAATTTTCTTTTTGTATAAGAACAAGAAATTCAAAATTATTGATCATAAAAGTAAATTTTTTTTTACTGACATGATGGTTTTTGTTTTGTTTCAACTTTAAATAACCACTCAAGTCAAATAGCTCTATGAATACATCACATTGCACCTAGTAGACTTTTTTCCAAACTCTCTCTCTTTCTTCGACTTCGGCGACTTCGAATTGAAATAGTATTAAATCGTACATAAATATCAACACTATATGTATGTAAAACTTACGTAGTTGTGTCACCACAGTCACAAATAATAATAATAACAACACCAGTTATTTTGTAATTATATATGAATTATATAGTATAATATTATGTATATATATATATATATAATAGATATATACAATAGCTCGAATTATTTGAAAAAGTCACACATGCAGTAACATTTAGTTATACCTATAATATATTATTATTATATATATTTACAGTACGATATTGAGCTCTTATTTAAATTACAACACAATAACAATAACTTAGAGTTTACAATTATAGAATTATATATAATGAAAAGGTAGTTTATATCATACGAGTCCAAATCACAATAATGAATTATAGTTTCATCAAATATTATTGTTTTACACGAACTAACACTTCACACATTGCTTATCTTTCACTTACTAATTCAATCCAAAAATCCATGAATCCATCTAGACTTTTACGGACAACGGAATTCATTCGCGCCAACAACTTTGATTTCCTTTCCTACTATTATAGACAGACTTTGTAGCATACTGAGCGTAGTTGGTGTTGGTTGTTGATTGAGATGTGAATTAGCAGTATATTTTTGTATAGCTGTTCATTTGAAATACTGTCCTTACGATTTTAGTAAGTTACTAAGTAACAACAACAACAATAACAACGACAGTCATTTGCGCTTTTCCTACAGAGTTTGCAGATTGCAGTTAAAGTTGTTCCAAAAGTAAGTAATTACAATCATAATTGACTTGTTTAGGCATTGAAAAGTTATTTCACTTATTAAAAAGCATATTTCAACATTATGCCTATGGTTCATTCCCTTCTATTTTAACATCATTTAACAAACAGAGCTACTTATACTTTACAACTACTACCAAATATAATTATATATATATATTTTTTTAAATATTTCACTAGATTTATTTTATATTACTATAATTTATTTTGAAATATAATTAAATTCATATATTATATTTTTGTAAGACTTGGACATACAATAGTATACAAATGAAAATTATAGCTTTCATATTTTTTATTTTCTATATTTATTTACTTACACGTTTTTACTCTATAGAATCTATATTTTTATACACACCGCTCCAAGGTGGTTTTGGTAACCTTATATTTCGCCGGCTTCTAATTCCAGAGGAATTGAAATGAAGTCTATTTTTATCTAATTAAAATTATTTGTTAAATACCTTAGCTATAGATTCACAATATCCTATAACAACGAGTAATTTTATATTAGTAACTTGTATATCTTCACTATCTTATCTACAATAATAGTTGTTGTTAAAGTTCACACACTTTTTTTCCCCTCATCATTCTCTCTCTGTTCACCTCAACTTTTTATTATATCTTTTACGCACTGAACTTGTCTATGTTATAGGCTAAGCGTATACCTATAATTATACGGTTGAACCATATTATTATGCCCATGATGAGATTCAAAAATTAGAATCATTTAGAAAATACTCATAGTACAATTTTAAAATGTCCCATGAAAAATAAAAACGGATTGATGTATATAATCAATTTAAAAATATTTTAAAATCGAACCTAAGGGACGATAAAAGGCGGAGGGAATACAATTTGTGATATGTATATGTATTTTCATGTGTTTCAGTTTTTAAATCAATCAAAAGGTCGCATCCAGATATTATGTAAAAAATTTTAAAGTTATGAAATTATCTAATTAAAATCATACTATATAGTAGTATAACCAGTTGGTAGTTTGGTTAGTATACGATAATATAATGAAAGAATTCTTATAGTGATACGATGCGACTACTTTAAACTCAACATAATTAGTATAATATAGAATTCATCAAGGGCATTGTATATCTATCATATATGTATAACCCGTCCTCAATCCAATCCCTGATTATTTTTTTTTTTGCAATTTACATTGATACTAAAACATTCGATTCCGTAAGGGTACGCTGATATTCTGATATTCTGGAACATTTACTATAGATTATTACTATGTAGTTATTATATATATTATTACAACAGTAATATCTTCCTGTACTAAATAGTTTTATTGATTATATTAATCCTATACACTGTATCTATAAATATACTTTATTATTATTAGGATCTTATAATATGTATATATAGAATTGAAGGGGATCCCGGAAACGACGACGGTCAAGTCAGACGTTCGAGCGTCCCCAAATGTACAGTACAACTACAAAATCTTTGGGCGATTAGCTTTACCTCTATTAGGCTCAAATAACAATAAAAATAAATACTATTATTGTTATTTGATCATAGTTGATAGTTTTTTTTTAGTTTGCTTACAGTACAGTACAAACAATAATGATATATCTATAAGATTTTTTTTGTAGTTTTTTATTAAACACTTTTAGTCTACCTATTAAAACTCCAACCAACCAACCGCACCGTAACTGTACCTTGGTATTTCTGTCTAATACATCTATATTTATTTCGTTCATTCTTTTTTTTAAATCAACATCTTGATGATGATGATTATTATTATTATTTTACTACTGCATAAGAATAAACTATACTCCACATATTGTATAATTCAGCACGTTCTGTGGTCAAAGAAAGTCATCCATACCTCATATGACAGCCTAATATATATTTATAATTTATGTATATATTTAATATAATGATATATCAGTGGAGCATTAGTCGCTCACTGCGTAGTAGTAGTATTATTATTAGTTTATGATACGATTGCCTAAGTACATAACATATTTAGGCGACACATCCTTCTTCTTCCTCTACATGTGTGTACGTATTTGCCTTTAAAACTAACAATTAATTCACTATAATTACGGGAATGGTATATATATAGTATGTACATTATATTCAATCTGTATAATTTATTCTGTGACCACCACCTCTCGATTTTCTGTTGTATCCGTATCCGCATTTATTTTGATGCTCTCGGAATAAAACCAGAAGAAAAAAAATTAGAGTCATCATATATTTGTATACATGTATGTCCGCCCTAATATATACTTACACAATGTCGGCGTCGGCCTGAACTGATCATCATATATTATATTGAATTATACACAATCCATATGAGTCGATCGATGAACTACTATAGTCAGTGCATGTTCTCCCATACACATGATAATATATATATATACGTACTACGTAAAATACTAATCAATATATTTGTATCTTTCCCATTATAGTTCTCTATTAATGTCCAAGATAGAAATATAAACTTATAGGTGAAGATCCATATTATACAGAGACACGTCTTCCCCAAAATGGTGTTCACAACAACAAAAAATCACAATGATAAAAAAAATACCGAATATCATTACGTATTACTCATATTTTACCTCAATATCTTAGTTTTGTGTGTGTATGTGTGTGTGTTTTTTTTCAGTTCCAAAATGTTCCAGTTCAATTCTATTGTACTTTGTCTCTTCTCTATGTAGATAGATAGATATTATATTGCCTCGAATTCATTTTTTTAGTAAATTTAATCGTTCAAATATTATTGAGTGATTCTAACATACTAAAAATTATCTTAGGACCGAGGCAAGATAATAGTAACACACTAACCAAGTACAGTACTTATCACTTAATATATATGATTAAAATTATTACATAAATTAACGTTAACAACAATGGTAAAATAATTAAATTAAGAATATGTACGTTGTTATATTGGATGGATCCACTGTTTTTACATAGTATATGTCATTCAACTTATTTTTTTGTTTTTTAGGTTCAAATCAATAACAAATTTTAAACCTATACACATAAATTCCTTGTTAGTCAAAATCAAATTTAGCCGGAATGGATTATACTCTCTGGCATAACGGAAAATAAAATATCTAAATCCATTACATATCTTTAGGTAGTACAGATATAAAATCACACAGCTTAAATATTATTGCGGAAATTGTATTTTTTTTTGTGATTCTGGTGGAACTGTTGATGTGATGCTAATTCCACGCGAACAACAGCTAGAACAAAATTTTGAATATAATTATTATTACTTTTGTGTTATATTATATTAGCAGGATAATTGAAAAGAAATGTGTACCAATACCAATGCCAGTTGGTATAGTGTTATATTGTAAAATATAAATATATTACTAATGTTTTTACTGTGTATATACGCAGGAGATATATAATTTTATAGTATATATATATGATACGTTGAGGATCATTGTGCTTTGTTTTATGTTGTGCTTAAAAGTCTCATTAGATTTGACTTGACATATTGAAACATTTTTGTTACATGTTACATTTATATAGATACAAGTTACATTCTTCCGCCTAAGCGATTGTGGTAAAG
The DNA here is from genome assembly GCA_949802685.1 of Dicyrtomina minuta. Lineage (NCBI taxonomy): Eukaryota > Metazoa > Arthropoda > Collembola > Symphypleona > Dicyrtomidae > Dicyrtomina > Dicyrtomina minuta. The sequence continues at coordinate 63,773,380 of OX461809.1, forward strand.
TATAATTTTTTGGGTAATGCTTCCCTTCCAAAATAATATTGTAGTTGTGCTCCTTCAATTTCAATTTCGATTTTTACAGTCGCTCAAACTTTGGTTTTATGCTTGAATTCAGGTCGCGCTCCTATTTTTCCTTCCGTTCACTATTTTCGATTTTTTTTGAAGTAAGACTGGAAATTATTTTACTTCTGAATTAGTATAAGTTGGAGTAGTAGTAGTAGTAGTAGTATTAATAGTAGTAGTATAATTAAAGTTTTTTGTATGTATTTATTTTTTTGCGAATTATTATCTCAATACCGTCCCATACAAATCCATTCCGAAGATTTGTGCACTCTAGTAAACGACAACGACAACAATGACCACTGCAAAAATGATTTTGCTAACGGTTTCTCTGGATTTTGTAGAGAAAAAGGCTGCCTTTCTCAAATGTATGTGTACGTCATAGACAGGGATAGAGAGAGAGAAAGGGAGTAATGGACTGATGTATATTTCACCCATACAATCCTCTTCTACTTGACATTTAAGATTCTCTCCTATATACGCCCAACTCCTTTTTTTCTTTGACTTTTCTTCAAGAACTGACATTTCGATGGTGCCCCCGGGGGACGGTCACCCAGTGAATTTATGGAAAATGAGGGGGGAAGGTGGATGGGGGGGGGAGAGACTTCGAGAAGGGAAATATGACATTTTTCAAGATGAAGGATAATAAAGAAAATTGCAAGCATTCTCAGAAAAGGAATGGATAGTGATGAGGTTTACAGAGGGATAGGGAATAGAAAAACCATCTTTTTTTTCTTGGGTCTATAGTTTAATGCAAAATTATTTTTTACGGTAGGGAAATGTGAATTTGAAGCCGACAGGAAATTTTAGAAATACTGAAGTGGCACACGATTACTTCCTTCTTGTTGAAGCATTTTATTTTTTGGGTGGGATGTTCTCTGCTCAAAAATACGGCTAAGATTGATCGTAGAGTTTTTCCTTATAAATTTTGTTCTGCTTGCTCAATAAAGGTAAAAGTGTGGAGCTTTTAAATAGTTTTCAGTTTAAATCCACGAACAATAAATGAACAATAGAGGGATTGATATATATTTTTTTTTGTATATGTTTTGTTTTCTGTTTAAATTAATAATTGAACTAATATAAGAGAGACATGATCCTGGACTAGTCATAGATATATATAGAGTACAGGCATTGTAGCTATACATTATATAGATATATATTATTCATAGATTACATAAAATTGTATATTAATATCCTGGGCTATATCAGTGATATGTAATTTTTATAAATAGAAAGAAATCCAATTTGAGTTGGTGGTAAATATTATTCAAAGGAGGTTAAGAGTGGCCATTCTCTTCCTTGATCAGTCCCTGCAGAGAACAAGAGAAAACATCCCATGTTATGGAAGTATAGGAGGATCTAGCGGATCTGGAATGCACAGCAGAGAAAGTATTCAGTATGCTCAGATTTTTTCCAGTCAAGAGAGATAGTTTTGATAGTTTAGTAGTAGTATCTGTTGTAGTAGACAGAGCATGCAACATGCAAAAAAATAAACAATGGTTAGAGAGGGATAGATTTTAGAAAGATAATGAAAAATAAAATGTAAACACAAAAAAGACAACTGTAAAATTTTTTTTTTCAGTGAAAGTCAGTAAGTATTGTTGAGTTAGGGACAGTTGAGACGTTCTCGTTATATTGTTGTTATATTTTTTTTGTATTTTTTGTTGTTGTTGTAGTAGTAGTAGTAGTTGTGGTTGTAGTTGTTGCTATTAGGCGGCATTAACAATGTGACGGTAGAGAAGAGGATTGGGACATTGAGGATGGGAGGTAGTGGTCATAGCATTGAGGTTATTTACATGATTCACATGGTTGTATTGGGGATGATGCCCATTCATTGTCACGTTGGTGGTTGTCAGAAGGATACTATTCGGTCCATTCACCTGATTCACCTCTGCCATCTTGGTCTTAGCGTACTCAATACGTATACCACCCCGGTCAGAGTATCTTAAGAAGGAGCCTTGTAGAGCTGCCATCGCTTGAGTTGCACATCGGACGTCCACATACTCAACAAAAGCCACGGGACTCCCTCCTTTCGTATGCAAACGGAGTCGACTGAATCCAGGAAAGCTATAGTAATCAAATTACATACAAAACGTTTCAACTTACTTTCCACCTTCATTCTTCATCATTGTACTACATATACATATATAGGCTATTTAAATTAGGGAAGTTGCTAAGAGCGAGGCTAGGCTTTTTACCCATATATCACAAGGGGCTCATGAAATTAACGGTTAGATACTGGTAGTGTGTCTCTGTGTTTGTATGTGTGCAAAAAATACTGTGGTCGTAAATTATCTATTTTAATCGATGCAGAGCGAGAGGTAGAGAGAGAGAGAGCGAGAGGGGTATCGTATCCCGGTTCTTTACTTTGTAGAACAGGAATCTATAGAAACCAATCAATGCAATTCATTGCCCTGTCATTATGGTATCGTATATAGGCGTCTCACATACAGGCATCCTCATAATATAATAGTCCTGCGACGGCGTACGTATGTGCACTGTATCATTCCCCAGAAAATGCCCAGAAATATCCCTCGTATGTTTTCTCCTCAGAAATGTTCTTCCGCTACATGTAAAAGATGGGATAGATCCTCTGCCCTCACACGCAAAAACCGAGACGCAGGATTATTACAGAGTTCTTACATCTTTTACTCATGTAGCGTAAACGCATTAAATAAATTAGGAAGTTAAATAAATCAAAATAAAGACAAGCATTTTAATTACTTTTGGCGACTCTAACCAGATTTGTCAGCAGACCTTCTTACGTACGAACAAGTCTCTCTGTATGCTCTTATGCTCTCGACCAAAGTATATTTAGAGTTTCTGTAAGGGGAACATACGGGGAGTGTGTGTGTGTGTGTGTGTGTGTGCTCAAATACCACAAGCAAGAATGGTAGTAGCTTCAGTACAACTGTCTACAAGCATACACAGCATGCAATTTCCGCAGTAAGTAGTACATAACTCCTATATAGAAATGGTGAGTGATAAATACAGTGGAAGTTGAAAGGGGCATACAAGTGTACATAAGGCGATTATTTAAAAAAAATGACTTAAAAGGGATAAGACAAAGTAAAAGGGGCTACAGAGTAGGAATCAAAATGTGGGTTGAGTAAGTTAAAAGGTAGGTTTTTAATTGAATCTCTGAGCCTTGTAATAAGTGTAGGAAATAGCATTTAAACATTGTATAACTACCTCCAGAACTTACAAATTCAATTCTTCAACTTGTCGTGAATTCTTAAAGTTTGAACAAAAGTTACAAAAGGTTACCTCAGCCTAGTTTCCTATTCCGCTACATCCAATAAACGGGACTATATATATGCGTAGGTACATGTATATACTCAACAACTTTATATTTTATCTTCGTTCTTTTCCTACCGCTTCTACTCCTACTCCTACTCCTACTCGTACTTGTTATTAGAGTTAGTGTCTACATGGGAAGCATACAGGCAGAGTTTTGAATGAAATGTGGGCTAGTGGAGACTGTATAGGCTTGAGAGGGAGAGCTATAATAATATATAGATAGGCTATCTGAAGAAACTGTACATACATATGGCTTTGTGTATCTACCTACCTTCTACTATTGGGAGAAGAATAAGAAAGAAGTGAATTCTCTACAAGCATTGTTTAGTGAGACAGCTAATATAGTTGAACCGGTGAGGAGAGCATTTGAGCATTATTATAAGAAATAGAAAGTTAGAACTTTAATTTATGAAAATAAGAAGCATCACCGCACCGCACCATAGACCAGACTAGTTCAGACCAAACAAGGAGACCATCAGACGATCCGAGAGAGCGAAAGGTAGGTAGGTATATTATAGAGAAAAACTTGCTCGTTCAAAAAGGTGGGTTCTTACTATGCGACTCAGTCGCTCTTCTGGCTCTGTGTATGTGTGTGTGTGAAAGTATAGCCTGAGAGTATATAGATACCTATCCCTAGCAATATGTACAGCTTTCTTGCTCCCGTAGTGTAGTAATAAGTAGTCCTTTTGGACTAGGATAGAATTAAAGTATTTCCAGGGAAGAGAGAGAGAGAGCGCGATATATATTATTATTTAGAAATGGCCAGGGAGTATTGTACAAGTAGAGGAGGAGAAGGAGCAAGTGAGTGAATACCACAGTAGTGGAAGAGTGTCGAGTGTTGGCACGAAATAGCAAATCCTATGTTTCCATCGACTGTCGGCCTTAATTTCGCTCGTCCATGCATATTTCATGTGTGTGCTAATGTGAATAATTCAGGACTGCTTTGTTACAGTTTGAGGACTGCGATAGAGAGGGACGTTTATTATGCATGTATGTATGAAGTAGGAGAAGTAGGAGTAGAAGTAGATGGAATGTAAAGCTCGAGAGAAACAAGCAAAATCCAGGTAGGTATAGGAAAAGGCTAGTGAAGGAGAGGGGGAGGGAGAGGGGGTGGGGGAAAGGAGAGAGAAGGATTGGGGGGAGTAAAAAAGGGAGAGAAAATCTGGTAAGTAATGGTAGACTGAGGTGGGTAGTGTTGGTGTTCTTTGTGGAGGGAAGGGAGAGAGTGAGAGAGAGGGAGAGGAGGGAGATATGGCGTGCGTGCTCTAGCCTATGTGCCTGTACAGTACAGTCATTGCATTTTTGGGCAGGGAGAAAAGTAAAGTAAAGTACAGGGAAAGGAAAGCGCTGGCTAGGAAAAAGTAAAAGGCCAACGTCGTATCAGTAGAAGCAGAACATTATTTGGCATGGGCTTGTTTGCATGATGGTAGTGGAGCGACGCAAATTGACGCCCAAAACTATTTTCGAAAACCTTTCAACGTTCCATTGGATGGACATAAACGGTCCCCCCATTGTCATGTCGTCTGGACGAACTCAAAGCCAAGTATGTTCGGAAGCTATAGATGATTGGCTAGCTCTACTTTGCAACAACTATCAATATCTCAATTATCATTCCCATTGCATGTGTACACATCAAATATGAGATGCTATCATCTGTCACGTCCTTGGTTTCCATTCCATAAGCCTATGTACCTAGACACACATTTAGGTCTCCAGTTCTGGACATGTCACGTCTATGTACATAGTATAGATAGGTATAGGTAGGTACTTGGAGGGAGAATCCAGAATTCCATACGTTTTTATTTTTATACTCGACTCGTTCCTTTCCTTTCTTTCTGTCTTTCTGTCTGTACTCTGAACTACTGAGGGTATAGTCGTAACTCTTCTACTTCTCATAAATTATGAAGCTACGTGCTTTATTGTTTTAGTTTTTGTTTTTTTTTTGTTGCTAGGAATAATATATTATGTGAATGAGACGACATGCAGACACTTACAAAGGGACGGAGGGGGGAAATAAAATGACATATTATGTGAAAGAAGAAAAAAAAAGTAGGAGGATTGAGTATTTGCTTGTTTCTTGTTTTGTTTTTTTTTTGCTGTAGTTAGATACACGGGAGAGCTCTTTACCTGCCAAAGATGTCTTTCAACTCTTGCTCTGTAATGAAGGCGCCCAAATTGGCAACGAACAAGGTGGAACAAGGTGCGTGACTACCCATGGACTGAGAGCAAGCTGAACCAACGGGTGAGGCCAATGAAGGCGAGGGCAGCAAGTGGGGGATGCTGGCGTGGAGTGATCCTAAAGCTGGACCTCCAAGTTGCAATGCTTGCTGTGTAAGTGAGTTAAGACAATCAAAATAAAATGCCGTTATTTTAGAGTCAATGGAAAATTTTGGGCAGAACAAATAGTATAAATATTGGAGGAGGAGATTGAAACGCAGGAGAGTCATATTGCATGTAGCTTGTAAAATGCACTACAAAACAAGAAAGGACTACGGTGTGAGAGGAATTATATTTATAATCATGAGGCAGAGTGCACTGAGACTGCGATCCAGGACGGCATTGTCAGGGTGCGTACGTTTACTTTTATTGTTGTGGGTGACTGTGTGGTTTTTTTGGGACACACTCTCAAGTATTCATAATAATAATGAGTCATATAGAATGAAATGTCTTATAGCTTGGTAAAAATTATTATTGTTATGAAATTCAATAATTATTATTGACTGACGCATTCACGTGAAACAATGCTCGCGAAGTGAACTTCCTACTGACCAAAGTAAAACAAGGACAATTAAATTAGATAACTAGAGAGAGAGAGAGAGAGAGAGAGAGAGAGTCTCCAGATTTACAGTTTTGGGAGGGGGAGAGATTTCTTATCCTTAGAGTTAATGTATTATTGATAGTGAAAAGTATTTGCAGTAATAGTAATGCGATTCATATTGACAGCATTAATGGGAGGAAAGAAATAATTTTGGCAAACGAATTATTCTGTGTTAATATAGCTCGAATATAATTAATTAATTTTTGAAAATACAAAACAAATATGGTTCAAAAATGCAAATCATTTTAAATTAGGAAATAGATAGAGAGACAAAGATAGAGAGAGAGAGAGAGAGAGAGAGAGAGAGAGAGAGAGAGAGAGAGACAGAGATAAAAAGAGAATGAGAGTTGATAAATTTTTACCAAAGGAAAGGCAGTCGGTGCAACACCGATGGTTGTGGCTTTTGCTATAGCTGCCAAAAATGTTAAGGACAATAATTGGCAATGTAAAAATAATTATATATAAAAATATATGTTAACGTGAAGGCTACAATGAATAAAGTACAAATACGTAGTGAAAATGGCAGATAGCCTGTGCTAGTGCTGGGAAAGGCCTAAGGCCAAAAATACAAAATAATACCATATATAGAGCTTTACGTTAAAAAAAACAAAAAAAAAGAAAGAGAAAAGGATATACGAGGATTGAAATCCTACTGTCTTTTGAAGGTGGGGACCACCAGTATCCACCACTTGGACATGAAGACCAATCATGAGAGGAGATCCTAGCGAAGCCTTTACCACAAACCCTGAGTTGGAATAATAGGAATGAACTGGATTTTTTTTGGTCAGAGGAGAGTTCACCGACGACGCCGCTGAACTCTGGAGAAAGTCCACCGAGTCCAAACATTTCGATGAGGATTTGGGACTGTAGTCCAGTGCCTCATCCTTGATTAAGGATGATGAGGAGATGGTGGAGGAGGAGGAGGGGGAGGAGAAGGGGGATGCAGCGGGAGATAGTCAGAGGAAGGAACGAAGAGGCACCTGTGGATGTAAGGCAGGGTGAACCAGCGTTGGTGCTTGAAGGCCCCCTAGTTGCTCCGAGGCCGCTGCAGCTGCAGCTGCAGCCGCAGCCGCGGCTCCAGTGTAGGCAAGTGGAGGTGGCCAAAGTTCTGGGGCTCCAGTGAAGAATGGACCGCCAAGGGCTGCAAGTATGAATTTTCCATCAGAACCTTATAGCGTTATTTTATATAATAAAAAATATTCCTCCCATTACACACACTACCCTTTCAAACTATACGCACAAAATAAAAATATGAACTAGGCAAATTTTCATGCTGACGTGTCCTTTTAATATAGCACTCAAATCAAAAACAGATAGAAAAAAAAGAAGCTTACGTCCGGCCAACGTGTGCATGATTGCTGGATGTGGAGCTGCTGCTGGAGGCGACTGTTGCTTTGGTTTACTCGCTTTTGTATTACTCTTTGCAAATTCCAATCGTATCGTCTGAGGTAAATCAGGATCGAACTGAACGCCCTATTAAAGTCCAAACGTCACAAAAAGATCCACTCAATTATTGACTGAGCACTTAAATTTTCAATATTACAATATTTGAAAAATATTATTTTCTTTTTTAAACTTGAGAAAAAGTTTATTTTTCTCCCACTTGTATTCCCTGTGTACTATCACTCCTCTAACAAAAATACATGTAGGATGAAGTATGAGAATATCATGTACTATTTTTTTTTGTGTCACTCGCTCTTCAAATAAATTCAACATTCAACTTTACCTGAAGTACTTGCTTAGCGGACTCTGCGTCAGCTCGAGACGCGAAAGTGACAAATCCCACGGGCTACAAAATAAGAGAAAAGAGTAAAGTTAAATCATCACCCTTTCCCAGTCCCCGTCTCCTTCTCTCAACTAATATGTTACCACGGTGCACATTGCTTTTGTCACTCCGAATGAAATGTAAACATATGTGTGTGTGTGTGTGACGATGAGGCTTTTCGGATAAGAATGGAGAATGAGACTAATATATACAAGACAACTCACCGACGAAGTTTTTCCATTTTTGCTCGTTACTTTCAGTTGAGAGCCTTCATAGCCCTACAGAAGGAAGACAAGAATAAGAAAAAAAAGACATATATATTTGAGAATGAGAAATTCACACATTAATAATTCAGAAGGGAAGCATGAATTACTACATCGCATCGTGGAGAGGGAGAACGTTTTAGTCGATTAAAAGCTGACAAGTGACAAGTACAAAAGTAGTTGCGAGCTCCTTTTCCTCGAGAGAAAACGTCCAATAATCTTCACTATGATGACTACAGGTAGTGAGGAGGAACGGGGATGAGAGGGGGGGGGGGCATAGGTGTGCATTGCAAATTGTATAGTAATATGATATCAAATATTATATATATTAATATATCTACATCTACAGAGAGTGAGTATTGGGGATAACATACACTTACGTCATATCCTCTAAAGAGAAGGTACAGTTCCCTGGGCTTCGCATCCATGGGTAAGCCACTCACAAACAAAGTCCGCACCTATAATAAAAACCAATCCAATTAAATGTATTTATGCAGACGCTCGATTGGAACAATGATAACTTATTATTTTATTACTCTCTGGAATTGCCACCACATATCGTCTTGTCAATAATAAGAGCTCGCTCAGTCCCCATTAACCGCAACTATATTCTCTCCCTCTATCTCACATTAACTCCCATCCCTCCATATTGAACACATTCTCCACACATATGCACATTGAATTAGTATTGATATAGACAACCTTATAGCTGATTTCTTATGCAACACTCCCATCATCCCATCCCAGCACATCCCATCCCATCCCTTCACCAACATTTCTCCATTTACTCCCCTTTTTAAATTCATTAAGAGAGAATGCGGACTGGAGAGAGAGAGAGAATGGGAGGCAGTATAGTGGAGCTGAGCAACAATCTAATCGCTTAAAGAGATTTTCTTCTTCACAGGGTTAAGAACAGTGTGCGGAGAAAGCGAGAGGGAAAATATTTTCTACTTTCTACTCGAAACAGAAAATACCTACACTTATCTCTCTCGCCTTATCAATACTCCCTATCTCAGGCATAACTATATAACTATAGCTATATATTTTTGCATTCATCACAGCTTATCTTATACTATTACCTTATCCTCATTTACTCACATATATCCATATTATACAGTAATTATATATCCACGCGTCCTTCTCGTACCCACCACAACCACCTCATTCATTGAAATTATGAAATGACCGGCCATTCTTTATCTCTGGACTCTATTCAGAGCCCTATTTTTTGAGGAGTAGGGAAGCATATTATATATGGTAACTCAAATGAAAAATGTCCAGACCAACAAACAAAAAACTGGTTTCCATATAAAAAAAAGAAAATATGATAATTTTATTGTCACCACTTGATCTGTAAATAGACTCGGAAAGTATGTGAATAAAAACGCTAATATCATTTTAATGTTCCGCCAAGTGGATTCAATAGTCGACGTCCTACTCACAGTCATAAGTAGGGGCATTGTATTTGTGAGAAACTCAGCAGGACTGTGATTTCATAGAGTTTTCTCCTATAATATTTCATATTTTCTCCTCATGCTATATAATATGGCTAAACCAAACGTAGGCAAAGTACTAGAGATTTTTCCCATGGTCTCTCTCCAGCTCCAGCTCCAGCCCTCCCATGTATACATACAAATACAATCAAATCTTACTACTACAACTACGACTACCACTGTACACTACTTTATTTCTCAGAAAGTACACATTTGTTCTTTCGTCAGCATGGCTGGCTCTGGCTATCCACATATGCCCACACATACGCAACGTATAAGCCCTTCCTTTCTTTGTGGGCTCAAGAGGGAAAAGTACAAATATGACTTGTATTATTATAGTTATATGTATTTAAAATTCCCCGAATAATAATACTAAAAAAAATCACAAAGTTAGTCTGGAGCACTTTCTCCGGCCCACTGTTACTGTTATAGTCTGCGGCGCCTCTCTCCACTACATGGCACTTCAGAAAAATATCCATGGATATTTCCCATGGAAAAAAGACTGTATAATGATTATGACAGAGTATGTGTGTAGTTGGTTATAGGTAGATTTCCCTATCGTAGTCGTGGCATATATAGGTATAGAGTATGCTTTGTTGTGTAGGATTTTACACTACAATTGAGGTACGGCTGAATGCTGAATAGCATGTGAATGTCTTCTGGCTTTCCCAAAGCTTTCCTCCACTTTCCTATCACTAATCCACCACATCAAATATCATCATGAGTCTATATATGCATATATATATATAGCTATGGTTAAGGTTACAGCATTTACTTTGTCCCCAAACTCGTCGTTCTGAGCTCAACCGTACAACTACACTCGCTCTCAGAACATAATAAGAGAACATAACAAAGCCGGTCGGAGCCGGAGCTGGCCCGGGCCTACTCAGAATATATAGTACATGCTTGTACATTTTTGTAAGAAAGCTTCAAGAGACGTCCCGCTTCGTGCTTACTTATTCGGAAACATCCATGATAGCTTGCACGAAACCATGAACCAAATATTAAGCCATTCCTTCCCTCTCACTCAATTCCTATATAAAATATGTGTACTTCTCCAAAGGATTATCTCGTTTTGGGTTTTGATTTGAGATCTTGCAATCTCAAAGGTTTTCCTGGTTCTCTTTGAAAGGAAGAAATCAGGAGAAGAGGAAGAAGAAGAAAAAAAAAGGAGTAAAATTTCTACAATGTACAATGTAGTTTTCTTTGAAATTGTTTTTTCCCCTCGTCTCTTAAACGTTCTCCTCACGACAGAGTACAATGTACAGGGCAAAACAAAAAAATATTTATAGAAAAAAAATACTTACAAACAACAAATTCAGAGTTGTAATGAAAAAACTGAGCCAATTATTTTTATTATTATTCTTTAGAAACTGTAAATTGTGTATAATATCTAGTGTATTTTTTTGTTTTTACTTGAATAGTAAAACACCTCAACCCAGCTGTGCCTATCAGTAGGAAGGTAAACGGTGCATTGTGTAGAGATAATGCTTAAGAAACATATATATCTTTGTTATGTTTCCGTTTTTTAATATATTTTATTTTCATCTGTACTATATATCGTCCACAAGAGTTTTTTTCCCCGTCCTACAATATATTTAACTTTGAGGGCGGGAGTATACTGTGCAAAAAATTTATCAAACCAAGTGCTACTTACCACATAATACTTCATATATATCTACCTACCTAGATCATTTATTATGGATAGGCAAAGCACAAGTTTATTGACCGCATTTTTTTTATTAGTGACCACGAATGAAGCTTACACTCTGTTGGAGGCTGACTCCCTATGATTTTCTGATACCATATGTCATACCTATGAAAAACTATACGACTGCTCTGACAGATAGAAAAACTATAGTGCCTACCTAGTTCGACTTTAAAATAGAGTACCGTGACCAAATAAAAATAAAGTCAGTTAGTTATACCCCTATCTACAAAGGCCATATAGAATGTTAAAAATTCCGCTCTGTGGGAGGCTGACTCCTTCTGATTTTCTGATACCAATGTCATTCCTATAAAAACTATGACTTGTCCAAAAGATAGGAAAACTATATAAGATTCCGACTTTAAAATGGAGCACGGACCGAAAATAAAAATAAAGTGAGTTATTACCCCTATCAACAGTCCAAAGAATGCTAAAAGAATTCTGCGAGAAGAAATATTTGAGAATAAAGAATTATTTTTTGGATTTTGCAACTTTCCAAGATTGGTTTCGTGAGACACCGGAGAAAAAAAAGAGAAAATATAATTACAGAGTCTCATAATTTCTTTACAAAATGTATGAAACGAGAACTGAGCTACTCCATGGAGCTAGAGTTGAATTCTGAACCTCATATATTTGTATAGTGTATATATAGAAATTTGAGGAGAGGCTGCTGGGGCTTTCTATCGAGTTAGAATTGGGAGTGGGACTCGAATACTGGTAGTAGGAGAATTGATGAATTCAAAATACAATCCGTATCATAAGTCTTGAACCCTCTTCCCCTCACTGCCTTCACCACGGTTTACCCAAGGTAGGTAGGTACACATAATATATATTTATACCCAGACCGCACCTATACTTTTGGTGTGTGGTATACCCCACACCAAGAGGCTAAGAGTAGGAGTGATTTCTCTAGTGAGTATTTTTTTCTTCTTGTAAAGAAAAAAGCCAAAGTGAAAGCAAAGGATGAGCTACTTGTCTCGTTTATGTGAGCATTGCATGCGAATTTGATATCTCTAGAGCAACAACATATTTTCCAAGGATTGGTTCCTCTTCAAACTACTAAACTTCAAAGGAATGTGTACGCGAGAGAGAAAAAAATGCTGGAAAAAGAACAGTGAACTTTTCCCACCATGTATACCTAGGTACCTACTTTTTTTCTTCTCACAACACACAAATGAAAATGGTGTGTATCGCAATCCAACGGCGAGTCGGTGTCTTCTTCGTATACAGAGAAAAAACATTGAATTCGATACGATAAGGTGAAAGTGTGTGTGTGTGTGTGTTTGTGTCCATGTGGCAAACATAGCCCTGCCCTTTGTCAACTCCCACACACACACACACACACACTCCTCACAGTACTCAATAAACGGAGCTCCTCTTGGACTTTTCAAACTTTGTGTGAATTCCAATTCTGAATTGAACTCTATAAGCAGAATGATCAATCATTCTTAAGAAAAGAGGGAGAAAAACTGTCCAATGTCCAAGAAGAAGTGTCACATTTATTTTGATTACAAGGAATGAATCTGCACCCGCCAACTCCATAACTCCGTACACAACAAAAAAAACATGTTTTTCTCCTACTTTATGAAGGGTACAACTACTACATACTACAAACACAACTTATCACATGGTCCTGTGTGTTTCTCATTTGGTCTCTGGCTCATTCCATGTTATGTGAAATTTACTCTTCAATCAAATGCAAATAGGGGTAATGCATAAAACAGCTTACCAAATTTTAGAAAGAGCTTATATGTATAACTTGCTGAGTACTCGCAAGGGGTTGGAACTGGAATTGGAGCTAAAATATGCCGACAACACTATATGGACTGTTGTGTGGGCATAATTCCCAACCAGTGTATCAGTATTTCCCTTCATCTTCATAGGGATTCTAATGGGTAAGAAGGAACAGAGTACTCCTCCTAATACAACATCAACATCAACGTCCAACCTCTAACTTGCCGAATTACGTACGATTTAAAAAAAAACTCTCTCTCTCTCTCTCTGCCTTCGCACAAACACCATGTTCCCCAGACACATCAAAGAAGATAGAGCACTATTGTGTATGATTAATTAATTTTCAAGCAATCAAAGGGAACGCTTGGGAATATTGGAGCCTTTTCATGCCCACATAATATGTATCTGTTGTTGGATTGGAGAGAGGATAAAGCAAAGGACAGAACACAAAAATGCTCTCCACTCTCATGTATAAATGTAATGTGAGTTAAATTTATGACGCTTGATTAAAAATTAAAAGATACCAATCCCAATTCCAAATGAAATGTGTGTGCCCATCGTCCCAAACAAGTAGCCTGAGAGGAAACAGGTATTTAGGGACTAAATCCTAATTTGAAGAAAAAGCATTTTTATTTCTTGCCGTATAAAAAATAATTATTTACGAGTCAAACAAATGTAGGCTATGTGCTTACTCTTGTACACACACACACACACACACACACATTACACACACGTTAAAGACAGGCAGCTCAGCTCTCCGTTCAACTGTATATTATTATGTACAAGGATGGAAACCTGGGGGTGGATACTTCAAGTCGTCCACATCTCAAGACTTGTAGTAGTAAAAATACACGAGTGAAAAATTCTTTAAAAGGATAATAGCATCATGGTATGCTTGGCTAGAAGTCCTTGGAAATGACTGGCCTTTCAGTTTAGATTGTGAGCCTGAATGGCGCTACAAACGGTAGTACAAGAGGCTCAAATTCATATAGTCCGTGTATACTTACATTTTCAATTACATACACAGATAAGTATGTGTCAAAAAATTAACGGTTTCTTGCTCTTGAAAGTGTGCAGTGGGCTCCGAGGAGAAGGATATCAACACATTTTTTTATTTTCTCTTCCCTCGTCTTCTCAAAAAACATTGCGGATCGTCTCTGTACTATATATGTGTGGACTGTGATGTGGAATGAGAGAAGGAGCGACATGCCTTGATGAAGGCAGCTTCAACTTGAGCCTCATCCTCATTGGAAGTAAAGCATTTGAAGTGGTAGGTGGTGGTATACAACTATAGTTTTTCCGACATCCATGACCATGCCATGGAAAGAATATGAGAGAGGCCGAGTGAATATTTCGTGTCTATAGCCTATAGGTATAGTCTTGGTCGTAGTCGTTGAGCTCAATGCTTTCTTTCAAGACGAAGGTAATCCAAATTTTAAGATGGTCCAGTTCCCGCTCGAAAATGCCAAGGCTATATATATGTTCTAAGAAGCTAGAGAATGGATCCCTTCTTTGTCTACCAGTCCATAAAGGACGGAACGAGACTGAGCACACTATCATCCCCAACCATCATCATCATTACCATCATCATCATCATCATCATCATCCATCTGCAACTGTCTCTCTTCTAAATAACCAGGACCCGGAGATGCTCACAATTGGAGTGCATGGAGTATGGAGTATGGAGTGAGCCATAGTCCTTCAGAGAGATGTCATTTCTTATCATACATCAATACATGCTTTTTTTCTCCCTTGTATCTTGTATCTTTTTTTATTGTCTCTTGCGGTAGTGGTTTAGATTGAAGATCACTATCCAAATATACCGCATCGCTGTCAGGGAAGACAGAGACGGACTGGAGCCCGAAGAGACTATAGAAAAGTAGGATGCAAAGTTTCCAATATTCTATTCAATAGCTGGGTAAATGATCACGAGAGAAATCGTCACCAATTGTCTACTTCTCTCTCCTCCCTCCCCCCATCTCTCTCTCCCTCTCTCTCTCTCCTACTTTGTACGTCTCTCCTCATCCCTTCTCCTCGCTCGACTTTCCCATCATCTCTCCACACTTTCTACACAATGCTCCCCCAACCTCAAGACTTGATCTCGTCTCCTTATTTCTATTCTGTCTACATACAACTAAACTTCATCCGCTGATGTGATGCTCATGTCGGCCTAGGAATTACTACGACACCAGACTACTTCAGGAGGAGATACATTCATGTGCATACACGAGGATTTCAACATCCCGAAGAGAAACTTGAGTAGAAATGTTCTTTCCCTAGAGACCGGAAACGTTCACTGAAAGACGAAAGGTGTATTAAGTCTTCGGGAGTTCTCACTGAAGAATGAGAAATGTAGATCTAGAACCCGAACTGGAGCCAACTCATGACATGGCTGTGGAGGGAGGGAGGGATGGCAGTGGAAGGCAGACGAAGCACAAGAAGGCCAAAACTGGAAAAGATCAAGTACAACAAGAAAAAGGAAGACGCCATAGTCCATATATATAGTCAAAGCCAATGCCTTCTTTTCTCCCGCACACACACACACACACACACACACACACACACATATCCACACACAGAAAAAGAAGAAAATACTCGGACGAAAAATAGGTAAGGCCCATCCGCGAGTTGCCAAATGTTTCACCTTTCGTATTCACTGACGCATCCAAGAAAAGCACATAAAATTTGGTAAAATGCGAGCGTCCAAATAATAACAGTTACCACGACCAAGGAGGCAGAAAGGCAAAGAAGGCAGGAAGAAGACAAACCTAAATGAATCAGGAATCATCTCAACTTTGGTTCATGTAGTTTGTCCTTATTATCCCGCCATCTTTCCACATAGCTACAGACATATGTACATCCCTACATTACATTTTACATCACATCACACCACACCACACCACTTACTCCTCCTAATGTCTCTCTCCCTATCTATATTTGTATAGTCCATCTACTACTATTTCAAATGTACCACTACCTAGAACCCTGTACACCCATGTACTCTGGGACTGTCACTGGCATTGGCATTGGCCCTACTACTATGTACATGGTTCAGACTCGGATTTTCGAATTGGAATTCGAACACGAAATTAATCTTTTATTTTGAAGGAGTGCAAGATCTAAAGGTGCATTCACATCCATTCCGACAAGTTATCTTAATTGGAGAGTAACCGTACAGGAGGAGTTTATTTACTGTTACTATGTTCCGCACTCTGTGTACTACATCCTTGGATATGGTGGAGAGTTGGAGGGGTGGTCATATGCATCCAAAGTCAAACATGGAAATTAATTTATACTCGCGTCAAGGATACGTCCATCCGTTAATTAGTTCCGGTCATAGACTTACAACATACAACTCTAACAACTACCCACATATATATATAGCCGTAAGAGAGTTTAATCATTATCATAATATTTGTTCCGTGACTCTTTCTTTCTCTCTCTCTCTCTCGAAAATGTCGTTCATCTTTTTAAATTACAGGTGTACGGGAGAGTACATCCAGGGCGACTCTATGATGAGGAAGAACAATTGAGACTCAACCTCCACCTTTCCACTCGTGAACTATTTTATACGCTCCATTAATATATGAGACTATGATGAGGATCCGTAGCCGTCATAATCCGTAATCCGTACAACACCCACTACATTAAAATTTACAGGATACTTTGGTACTTGGTCTTTAAACTGGAACGCCCACTGCCAACATTGGCATAGCTATAGCCATGGCAATGGTTTGTCATCGTCGCTCCAATATCGATATTGATCGCTCTCCAGTTCGAGTCGCTACTACTACTACTACCACACTACTACTACTACTCCTGCAGCTGATGAGAAAGAAACAAAGAATATCCGTGAAAGCGCCTCTAGAGTCTGTCTTCCAAGTCTACTACTCTTCCATCCATCCACAAACATTCGACTCGTGGAAGTTCAACTTGTTAGAAATTCTGAGAGACTCAACACTCAACCGCTAGACCCCGGCATTTTACTTTCCACTCTCCACTCCTCCAAAACTGAAATACTAAACATCAACAACACCAGCCCCAACGCCAACACCAGCACCAGTACCAGCACCAGTACCAGCCCCAGCTCCAAATACTCACATTCACCCACCGCCAACCGACCAACTCCCAACGTCCCAACCAACACGAACAACTTTTTATTTTATTTATTCCTTTCATTAACACCCACAGTTTAAGAGAAAAAACTTTCCTTCCAAGCCTTTTTTCCCATATACACAAGGAACGCATCCAGTCTACACGTCGACGTCTTGGTCTCGGTCTCGGCCTCGGCCTCTCATAAAACACCCATGTTTCTCGCTTCATCCAGATCCAGGGTAATTTTCCATATTGCTCCTACACCTCCCATAAGTCAACATACCACCCCCCTTCTTGTGAATGTCATCCTTCGCCTCTCCTTCAAATATTTATCATTCTCAAAAATTCCGCTCCCAAAACTTCCCCGATTCCCGCACGGCCCTTCTCTCCACGCTCTTTCTTTTGTTCCACTGATTATGCCCGTCCAAAGAGGCGGCTATAATTTTAATATTACTACTATCCTGACTACAACTACTCTAGATTGTAGATTGCACTCCCATCCTGCCCCTGGCCTGGCTCTCCTTCATTGCCTCTTGTAATAATAATAAAAAATCTCCATCCTAATATGTACTGCGAGAGGACTACTAACTATTACATAGGGTACAGCATCGCGCCTCTAAGACCCCGCGATCATGACTTGAATGGATACAAATGTCTTGGTACTTTCAAGTTGTCACATATTGAAATAAAAAAAGTGCAATTTAAATTATAAATTGCAGTCTACATGAGATTTTAATAGGTACTTTTCCTTTGAATAAAAAAACAGAAAAAACTGCTTGAGTGGTCTGACTGAGTCGGAAGTTGGAAGAGTATAAAAGTAAAAAGTATGAATTATATTATTTGAGTACAAAGGGAAAAGAAAAGGAAAGAGCGAGAGAGAGACGGAGAGATACGCTATTTATCTTAAGCTTCTAATACATTTCCCTTTTCCATTCCAATACTTTACCCTCAAACAATCTTTGTCTACTCTCATGAATACATAATAGGGGAGTAGTTTTGACTGAAAGCCTGAACAGGTTCTCCTCTCACTCTGGTTTTGGTTTTGGTCTTGGCCCACGTCTGGGTGGCAGTTCCGTAGCTGCTTTTCTTAACAATATTATAGAGGGAAAAAGAGTAGGCTGACTCCCTTTCTCTCTCTGGGAAAATAGAAATAAGATGATAGGGAAAGTGAGAAAATACGTCTGATTGGGTTGATTCCCATCAAACATGATGTTTAGGTTGGAACTGGAACTGGAACTGGAACTGGAACTGGAACTGGAACTGGAACTGGAGCTGGAACTGGAACTGGAACTACGTTCAGCTGAATGCTATAGATAGATGAATCTTGGGAAAATCGTAATAAATCTACATTTGAAATATGTTTATCTGCCCAACCAAGTATTGAGCCCATATGTGTGTAGATAGCATACAAAACTATTTTTTTATATCCACCTACATCTATACAGTTAGAGTGTATTCACGGTAGCTATGATTTTGTATATTAAAATAAGCCATTAAATCCATTGATATACCCCGGAGACGTAGCCTAGATCTCTCTCTTCTCCTTATGATAGAAGGAGCGAGAGAAAAATATTCCAATTCGAATGTCTCAAACAATTCTATCTATCATTTTCATTTTGCTACCTTTCTCTCTCTATAGATATATATATATCTGCTAATGTTCGTAGTAAAGTAGCTCAGAGAAAGTCAAATACATGCTTAGCATCACCATCCTCCTCAGATTCTACAGAAGGAGGATGAAAACATTGAAAACACAACTTGGAGGGATGTCAGTGAGTATTAGTAAATGTATAAAATGATAGAGACAATATTACTATCACTACTATACCCACGCCAAGAATCTTCAAAGCACAAGGAACATACATATTTCCCTTTTTCCATATTCCATGTGTCCATATTATGAACTATGCTCAACAGATAAATGCTAAATTTAATGAGAAACGATAGTGGAGAGACGGAGACAAGTTAACTGTACTGTAAAGTTAAAGGGGGAAAGTTCCATTCTATCTCTCTCTCCTTTTTTTGTCTTTAGTATGCCCAGACTCATCTCACAAAACTCCCTAATATCTCTGTCTCTGGAAACCAATGATAATCTGTTCAAGATATACTCAACTTTGGAAAGATAGGAAATTGAGTACTTATTAAAATGGAAGCTCATTTTACAAGATTTGGGAACTAGATGCTATGGGGGAAAGAATATTTTTCCGACTCTTTTTCTTGACTTCCATGTAGTAACTTTAATATACATGTATAAGACTTCCATAAGAATCCAGAACCAGAACAAGAACCAGATCTCGATTTCGATTTCCATTCCATCTTTGAATTCGCATTCGAATTCGATTTTGGTTGTGTGAGATTTTAGGAGAGAGAGAGAGAGTAGAGTGTAGTTTAGATTTTTAGATGAGGAGGTTCACACAGAAAAAAACTCTGGAAAACTGGAATAGGAAAAGAGAAAAAAAAATATTTGACGATAGAAATAATTCTTTCTCTATATCTTCTCCTAGTTTCCTCGGAACATTTATCAGTGCCAGCGGAGAAAAAGTTTTTTTTTCTTCGGTATTCATTACTCTGTCTCCCTTAGACAAAATGATGAAACAATTCGCTTCTTTATTCGATCAACGTATTCAACTTCTGACCTCTTTCCTCCTTTATCCCAAGAATCCCAAGAAGCCCGGGACTATGCTTTATTAAAGACATGAGAAGCATGCATCTTGACTCTTTACCCTTTTTGAACTCTATACATGCTATAGTGATGTGGCTATTACTAAATTCTCTCAGTCAGTCAGAGTCTACTATATTTTCGCGAAAAAACTCAAACTTTTTTACACATCGGATACATTTATAGTTATGCATTTTTGTATGTGCGCGTATTTTCTCACTGTACAATTTTAAAGTTTCCTTTTTTTTTCTTCTTTTATTTGTTCATAAGATGGACTGTTGTGAGAATGGGCTGCGCGCGGGATTGGTGAGTTGGCATGTGGGATTGGACTGAAATTATTTGTATAGGCTTGATCCGAGGGTTAATTGAATAAGAATTCCGATACGAATGTGTTCGATATAATTAGTTGTATGAATTGTTTTTGATTTAGAGTCCTTACTTAGGGCAGATACTATGTACATATTTGGATTTGGGCCGAAGCCGAAGCCGAAGTGAGGAAGAATCTGTCTTTCAACACATGCTGAGCCTACACCTCGCCTCTCCTCCCCAACTCACTTTTATGCTCGTTAAGGAAACTGTGGAGAAGGAATGGACAGATTGATCATTTTGTCCATGTTGCCGTTGAAATCATGTAGATAGCGTATAACGAGAAGTCGATGCTCGGCCAAAATCTGACACTATAAAGGAAAGGCCAGAGAAAAGAGAGGAGTTGGAAAAGCGCATTCCTTTGACTTAGAGAGTATTGTAAGTTTCCTCTCAAACTACTCAAACTATAGTGCGTATACCCTCCTTTCCACTTCCCATATTGAATATACGCTGTGAGACATACACACACAGATGATACCCACACTGACTAAAGCATATATATATAAGTATATATGTCTACATGTGTTTGTAGACCCAAAGCCCCCTCCATGTTTGAGAGTATAGAGACGAGTGTGAGTGAGTGTAGAGATTGATTCGAACACCACCAGTAGTGTTCTCACCAAATACTGCATTGGGAGGTAGGGAAATTTTCTCACTAGCGTTTATGCAATGCAGTCTTTCTCTCTGTTCTTTCACTTAAAGCGGGAAATGCCTTTGTATTCTGTGTGTAGAGGTATATTTCCTATTTCCTACGGACTGGACGGACTGGCGTTGGCGTTGGTGTTGGCGTGGGCTTTCAAAGTGCCATATCATCATCAAACAGATTTAAAATCGAATATCTACATATATATTAATAAAATATTTTTTTATAATTATATGCCCATACTAAATTGATGCATATATCTCTGATTTATTTTAGTTGAAGTTCAACTTAGCATCCCACCTCTCCCCCTCCTCTGCTCTTTGATAAATATCCAAATTTTTGAGGATTCCACTGAAGGTTTCGACGTTTTAGAGGAATTATTATTATGAATTATAAAACATAGAGAAGCATGACAAAGTCCTAAATTCCATTGGCAAACAGCCACGGTTCTAACAAATAATGTGAAGAACTAATGTGATTAATCTACCGTTATATTTGGTGTGGACGCGGATAAACGGGAAAATACATGAAGGACCATCATAACAAAAGGCAATAGGGATAATCAGCTACCCATACATGTGCTATATATGTATAGGTATAGGAGCTGTCTAGGCGAGAGATCAAAGTAGGTACATAGTATGCCATATGCCTCCCAGTCTGTTTTAGATTGAGACGAACAAAGAGCATAAGCATATTGTGTGTAGGGTCTCTCTTGTATCGTATAGTCTCTTGTATATACCTTTCACACTATATGTACGGAGCCTATAGAAGGAAACACAATGCTGCCACACTGTAAATCCTGAATGTATGTAATCACATAATTTCCGGTGCATTGACTTGAGCTTTCATAATGCTATGCTATCGCGTACACCTCCCCATAGAAAGAACCAAGAATCAAGTCAGAAATTAATGACCGCAATGTAATCCTTCTCAATATGTGTACAAACTCTATTCAATAGCTTAATTATTACACAACTACACTCTACCTTGATTTAATACTGACTGATGAGGGAGCATAATATAACGTACGCAGCTTTGATACAATTATTACTCGGGCTAATTTATTAGGTACACATACTAATAATTATTATAGTTAGAGTTGTAGGTATTTTAGGTGAGTACACACATTCTTCTGAAATTCATTCTTGTAAGTGATAAATGATATGGAATTTGATATCAAAATCCTGTTCATTTTTTTATCCATCTAAATTCTCAAGGCAATTCTGCTGAGTAATATACATACAATAATAGCTCAAGCACAACACAACGCAACACAAATTCCCCTCCAAATCTACACTGACTGAGTCAAGTTCCACATCTTATGCTCATTTATATTTTAATCCAGAGTCAATCATCCTTCAAATCCTAGCATATTCACCTTGAGGAGCATGTCAACCTTCAAAATAAAAGTTTGTGCATGGAGACAAGCATTTAAATATAGCCACTGGAATTTTCTACTCCATAAGTGAATTGTGCGCAGGGAAGGTACATGACGGTGTTTTTTGTTTTAATTGAGATTTTTGCTTTTAAAGAAATGACTTTAAGTACGCAATAGTTGGTAAGCGATGTACACGTATTGTGACTCCCATTGTATACATACACATTTTATAACTTACCTACTTCAAGACTATATTTCTTATCCTAGTCAAAGTGCATTCTACTCGCAGTTCTAATTTCTTTGCAAATGCTTTTTGAGAAGCTCAAAATTCAGTTAAGCGTGTCTAGAACAAACTTTTGCTTTGTACGTGCATTAAATTCCTATTCATGAAAATGTGCAAAATTGTGGGAGTACAGAATAAAAATGTGGCTTTTTGTTGCCAAGAAGTATTGATATGAGGAGTGAAATATTCCGTTAAATTACATATTATACGAATGTACTACGAGGAATGAACATGAGAATTTTTAAGGATTATCTTTATGGGTAGCAGGTACAGGGAGAGTACAGTATAGTGAATGTATGCCTACGAATAATTTATAATTTTTTTTCTCTTCCGTGCAAAAATAAAAGAAAGAGAGACGCTAAAATATACTCCTCGAGTACAAGCGAAAATATTTGACTTGTATTCACTGTGGGTAGATGTCTTTTGGCTTTGGCCTTGTCTGGCCTGACTTAGAATTGTGCCGAGTCGGAAGGAAGAAGCTACAGGAAGAGAAAGCAAATGAGAGTCCATTTCTGTCATTGTCACGGAAGCAGGAGAGAGAGAGAGTTCCACTAAAAGTCTGCGAGTATAAGTGCAGGTATAAGTTAGCCAGGGACAGTTTACACTGTATAGCTATCCAGCTCAAATTATATCAAACTATAACACTGAAATGAGCTATATAATCCCAATCTTGCAACTATGAGTCCCAATATGTACACTCAAGCCAACCTAGTTTAGCTCCTAGCTCCAACACGCCCTAATTTTTTAGCCTTTGCCTTTCTTGTTTTTTTAGTTTTTTTCTCCGCCGCTGCTTGAATTACCGCACCGTAGTTCCTATGAAGGCTTTTAATTTTCCAGGAAAGAATAAATCATCCCGCTTGGTTGTGTGTGTGTCTCTGTATGTCTATTATGTGTGCATGAAGAACGGAGGGAAGTTATCGTTTCATGTCACATGCATCATTCTATTCCATTCTATTCCATAATTCTATACAGTACACAGGGAACACTTAAGTTGGGGACAACTAGTGGATGGATGTGTGTATGTGCGGTTTGAGGGGCTAGCTCCCATATTCTATGTCTAGATCCCAGCTCCAGATACTTTCGTGTCCTGCAGAAACATCCACTACTATCTATCCACCTACTTCCACTTGTCATAAGTGAGCACAGTGGCTGAGCCTACTGATACATACGTACATGACGACCATGTCTTGCAAATTCAATAATAGAAAGTGAGTAGTAGCAGTGGGGAGAAAGGAAGAAGACGAAAATAAGAGGAGTCGAAGGAAGGCGACTCGATTCCAGTTCCAGTTCCAGTCCAAAGAAAAGGAGGTATAATATTAACCGAATAAATGTTTGGTTGGTAAAAAGTATGGGCAATACTTTACTAGTGGACGTGATGACATGACATTTCTATTCCTTTCGTAATCAAGCTCAGCCCAAAGTGTTTCAAATATTTCATGAGCACTTTTGTTATGACGCTCGTAACCCGGACAACACATCTACAGTGAAATTCGAGTGCGAGTTCAACTTTGAGTTGTCAACTATGCAGAAAGCATAGCATTGAAACTATATAAATGGCTAGTCACTTGGATAACTGTCGTAGGTATGCATAGAGGTACCTCCCTATGTACCTACGTCTCAAGTCCAAATCCAAATCCAATCCACATACCAAGCCGTACACCTACACACACTCCCCTACCCATCTCCTGGGCATCCAAACTAACCAACAGAATTTAACTAGAGCGGCTTTAGACTTTAGACTCGAGGACGAGAGCATTCGGGAAAAGCCAAGGAGGGTGATGGAAAGCTAAGGCCAGAAGGATAGTTGAAGCCCATCTGTCCGTCTGTCGGTCTGCCCGTTAAGAGCGACGTGCGTGCTCCGCTCCTCTAGTAAATGTGTGAGAAAGATATGACGCATCAGTAATTCATAGAGTACCTGTGCTCCTAACAAGTAAAAAGATTCATTCAGTCCATGTAGTTTTCATTGTCCGATTTCAAATCTGCACACACACACACACAGACACACACGGTCAGTCAGACACACAACATTTTACCAACAAGCAACACGAAACCACGAGGAAGGGAAACGAGAGAGATAGAGAGAGAGAAGGAACAGAGCTCTACTACTCCACTGTGTAGAGGAAGAGCCAAGCGTTGGTGAGATAGAAAATGCTTTCCTTCTCTCTCTCTCTAAGTAATCTATGTCCTCGTCTGCACACAAACAGAAATTTCAGTTACCTTCTAGACTTCTAGTGCTCTAGCACACACATACAAATATACACCTTGTTCTCATGCCGATTGCCATTTAGACTTATGTAGGGACCTACTCATATGAAACAGCACACCAGGAAAAAAACACCAAAAGACTTGCATAGAGAACAACGAGCCACGGATGGAATCCAAATCCAAACTCTGCTTTTCTGGACATATGAATAAATAGTAAATGGCCAACTTCTCGTCCGTCTGTCTGGCTCCTACGGTGAAGCAAAGGGAAACTGCAGCACTACTACTGAATGTGAGAGGCAGAGAGACTCAGACCCCTTTGCTTTGATTACTTCCATCGTCATAAATATCTCTTTCTTATCTCTCCAGTACATCAATCTGATTACTATTCTAACAGACTTTCCAGAGCAGTCTCCATCCCCATTCTACTCCTCGTATAATGCAAGCCACCTATGTATTTATGCGTGTATAATGTTGTGTGTACTCTGACTGACTCTGGCACTGGCTCTGGCACTGGCCCCACGGAGCAAAGAACCAACTCTCATATCTTCACCATAGTATTTACTTATTCAACTCTTTTGACAATACAATAATTACTCCGTTCATGGCATGGGACGAGGCTGCTATATAGCATAATATAGGAATAGAAAGTAGGTATGTACCTACCCCGAACAGCATCCTTCCTGCAGTGGCTTATTTAATTAAGTTTACATATTTTATAGGAACATGGGTTTTCTGCTCTCAGACAAGAAAATAATTGCAAGCTTATATTATAGCGTAAATAGAAGGAAAAGACGACCGATGAAATATATGGCTGGATTTGACGTGTAAGTGGTAGCATGTATGTCTCATTATGCATGTATGTACGACCACTGATATACCCTATGAATAGAATTGGTCGGATTCGGAATGCTGAGTTTGTAAAGCTACCTTTCCCCTCAGTTGTTTCCCTGCCACTTCTACCAATAATTCTCTTGACTTCTTCCAAGTCAAGTCAAGTCATGCCAAGCTATAGGGACGCCAAGCCCGAAGAAAAAAAAGCTTTATTCATGGCTGAGACTAATGCTGATGCCACTCTGCCACTGTCAATAATACCACGGGCTGAGGAGCGGAAAACTATTGAAATGGAAAACTTTGTGATGGATTGAATGAAAGGAAGTCGAGTCAAAAAGCATATGGCTATACTCAACCAATCAATAAATCTCCATCAAATCTGGCTCATCTCTCCACCGGACTCTTCACGAGAGATAAAAGTGCACAAGTCGAAGTCGACGTCGAAGTAGATAGATACACAGCAGTGCGAGGTTCATATTCTTATTTATGTGGGTATATTTATCAGGCCGGCACCATACATACCACTATATATACATACACGGTGCCGAGGTGAGAAGGAAACTCATTTTTTTCTCAATTTAATCTACCTGATTGTCACTTTGTATGTTTTCAATTTTCTAAGGAAAATTTTCCAAATTCTGTATTTTTTTTGTTAGCTTAAATAATCTAATGTTTCACCCAATCCAATCCTTCTTACTGTCTGCCTACTGTCCATGTCCTTCTATCCATCCTCGATATTGAGATTGGGGCTGTGTATTATTATTACAAAATAATATACTGTGTTGAGCCTCCTTCACTGCACACAAGCTGAATAATATATGTGCATGTGAGTATATCTGTATTATGATATATGATGCCCGACCCAAATTAGCTCCCAACCTTAGGTACCGGTAGGTACTTACATTAGTTACAAAAATTGCCCTCTCCAAGTCTAAAAATGTAATGAGATGAGAGCCACATGTAAACAGAGACTCTATCCAAATTCTATTCCTCTCACAGTCATAAAAAAGAATTAATACCCATTTTCCAAAATGAAAACTTCTTTCTATATGCACTCAAATTACAGACACTGAGAGTGACTGGAATGACTAATATCCAATATGCATTATGCAAATAGTCATAGTAATAATAATAATATATTCGCAAAAAAAATGGAAATAAATATTAACCCTGCACATATAGGATTAAAATCATCCCTTTTCTGACATGGATTATTCCACCTACAATATAATAGTGCTGAAAATGAGCTGAAATTTTGAAACCATTTCATTTTACTCGAAAGGATTATGGATGACGAGTCCCACTGCCGGTCCCGGTACCGGTACCGCACTACTGAAACTACACAAATTACTTGCTCCGTAAAAGCTGTATAATTGTTATTGAACGATTCTCTATCGCGTACTTCCATGAACAATGAGGTTTGAGCATGTACTAGTTGGCTGAATTCATTTACGTGACCACATAGTTTCATTTTATATGACCATGCCAATGATAGGCCTGCCACCATCCATGGAGAATGAAAATATAGAGTACGCAGACAGAAATGAATGGTGACTACTACAGTGGTATAGCAATTACGCAAAACTTGTTCTAAGCCGCCCTCCAGTCTGTTAGGAATTAAGTGAACTTTAACCTATGTGTTGGAGGAAGGAAGGAGGGGCGCTTAAACAATATTGTGACGAAGCAATCTTTAAAAATCATGAGTACTTGGCCTGAACCAATGACTTTTCCATTTTCCCCACCATCCGCGCGATATTATGTACACGCATTCAAAATCTATGTAGGTACCTACCTATATGTAGCTAGTAAGTACAAATATACCTATACCTACTCGGCACATTCCATTACTTTGCGCTGCTGACTTTATTAGTTGTAGGTTGACGTCGTAGTACTACACGTCAAGGCAGTAATAAGGAATAATGACGAGTATGAAAAAGGGAAAGGGTATATATAGAAGGGTATACTATGTGCATAACCTACGTGTTGGTGAATAAGTACGGAGAGAGAGAGAGAGGAGTGTAGAAGTGAAAGAAATAAAAGTACATAGGTTGTACAGCGGATACGAATGCAATGTTATGGTGGTGGATGGAATGAGGGAAAGAGAAAGAGAAGGAAATAGAGACACGGTGGATAGAGTAGTGGGATGGTGGTACTGGTGAGGGAGATAGAGAGGGAGAGGAAAAAAGAGTAGAAAATGTGGACGTTGTAGAAAAGCGTGTGAAAGTTGGTGGGACTCATGTGCTGCTCCTGGGTTGTGTAGGAGAGAGTTGAAGACGGAAAACTAAAGTGCAAGTGTGGAGGTTGGATGGATGTTATGGGTAAAAGTAAAAACGGGGGGACGAGAGGAAAGAGGAGGACGGCGCGACTGCGAACGTTGAAGTTTACAGCTCAAACTTACCCATCGATCGTTTTCTTCTTCTTCTTCTTCTCCTATGCCCTACAATATTCCAACTCCCAACCTAGCAACAAACGTCCCCACCAGTACCACCACCGTCAATATCCCTATCCCTATCGCCATTTGTTGTACCATACACTACTTTCCTACTTCTCATACATAATCTTCTTCTACGTCTCTCCCTCTTGTCTTGACTCCCTTATATTATTTTCATATCAGTGTATTTACAAGGCTCAAAAACCAAAAATATTCACATAATTCCATATTACATATGCCTACTACTATCACTATCTGTATAATGCCTTTGTAGTTAATTCTCTCAGTCTCAGTATGACACTTTACACACAGAATCCACCTGTACACCTCATAATATTTTAATTACATCTCAAATCATCATTACAGATCTGCAGGGATGCAAAACAATAGACGATAGAGTTTGTACGTATTTAATTTAACAAATATGCCCATTCATTCTAACCGCAACTTGTTTTCGTCTATTTTATTTTTTATTTTCTCTATTAGATAATTCAATTTTAGTACTTTGCCATATATGACTCTAATTAATCTTACACAATATTATAGCTGGGAATGAACATGTATTGAGAAATCATTGTCAATATTTCAGGAGAATTTCATACAAGGGGAATTGGGATCAAGTCCCTTGACACAAAATACACGAAGGCGTTTCATACTCCATTTACATTTCTGGAAAAAAGACAAGACAATTTTTAGAAGATGGAGATACTAAAGCTATACAAGACGAACAAGATGTGTCATATAGCATGTAGTTAAAATATAATTTTATACTTTCTTTCCCATTGACTATATAGTTCTTTCAGAAGAAGTATTAGAATTTGAAATGTTCAAAGTGTAATAATAAAAAGTTATGAATCTCCTTTGTACTATACAGTCTGCTACAAATTATGTACGTGGGTACTAAATAATAGTGTGCATATAGTTTCATGTATAGTGAGGGCTCGTTGTTCTATATTTTGTGTCAGTGTGTGTGTGTGTGTGCGTAGTGGAACAGTTTTTAGGAATAAAATAGAAAATTAGTCGGATGTAAATTTTTCACATTAATTTCCGGTGGTGTACATTTCGACACTCACACATCTTCCCTTGTCTCCTCTCACTGTCAAGTCAAGGGAAGGGAAGGGAGTGGGGACGGGCGGCCTTCTCCTCCATATACCTATACATCTACCAGAGTCTAAATGTCTGAATAGATTACATCCACGTAGTGCTCCTCGTTTAATTATCTCGTCCACTGAACCTCATTTATGAAACTCAAAGCTGATCATAAAGGCTCTAAACTCTAACAAAGTCACACGAGACACAAAAGCCAGGTACTGACTATAATTTTTAATGGTCTCCTACTCACAACAAAGGATGCGTAAAAAAGTATCTATGATGAGAGATGTAAACTAACGCACTGGATGCTAATCATAAGTGGCCGTGTGGATTTTTCTTGTCTATTCTGTACAGTAGGCTTTTGACTCCTGTTATAGTGATATTATACTTCTATTTTTATATTGCCATATGCGTACGTATACACATTGTCAGAGTCAGAGTCAGAGGCAGACATTCATAAATTCAGAGCCGCTTTTTCGCGGGATTTAGTACTCTTCTAGAATTCTAGAGTTCTTCTGTAGTCTGTATGTAGTCTTGTGCTCCAAAGTAAAAGCATAAAAAATTAAAGATGTGGAAAATAATCAATCTATGGATAAGTGTGTGTCCGAAACGTGGAGGAAGAGAGATGTGGGAGAGAAGAAAAAAATGGGAAGGAATTTGAACTTGTATGAGATGACTATTTGGCTTTAGCCTGGAAGCTATATGCACGAGAGTGGGTATATGCTGCATGCAGGCTTCTTTAGCTTTCGCATTGAGCTTAGCTTCTCTCTCTCTCTCTCTCGCTCTCTCTCTCTCTGTAGGAGATGCGATGAAAGTAAAACTTTTATTAGTTGTGCTAATAGTAAGAGACCATAAAATTACACATGGTAACTCGTCAAGTGGGAGTATGTGAGGGAATGAAAGCTCCGAGATGGAAGGAAAATCTGTTATGGGAGGCTCAAGGAAAACTTCCCTCCTCACAATTTAGAGGATTGCAGGAGGAGAGAAACCAAAACCATAACTGTGATGGATGAAACTTGAAGCTTAGCATATAAAATACTACGTTCTCCATATACATAATTATATGGTGTTGTATGTCTACCCATAATATATACATGCTGTATGTATGGACACTTTATTCAAGAAAATTATTTCTTGAGTCGATACCGCGAATTAATAGACTGCAGCCCAGACTTCCACTTCTACATCTACATTGTGACTTCAAGTGTTGCGTAAATATCTCTGGAATTTTCTGGATTATACATTACACCGTGTACTTTTTATTTAGTACACAGTGCACACAGACAGACAGACTGCTCCGTCCCATATGTTGTACATTTTTGGATCCGGGCTCTCCACGTACACGTACTCCCTACCTAGCTACACACATACTACACATTTCCATTTTAATTTCTCCTTTTTATTTTCCAACCATGAAAAGATATGATATTTTATCCCCCGGTCCTATACTATATGGCTACACTACTGCACTGGCCTGGCCTGGCTCCGGGATTCCAATTCTGATTCTGATTCCGATTTCAAATCCAAACTCTCGCTGTAGTATATAACTTGTACATAGTCAGTTTGAGTTTGTCTACATGCACAACACATGTAGGAGAGGCTCAGAGATTCGAAAAATCCAAGCCGTGACTCCGCTCACCAGGGAAAAAAATAGATGAGGATGATTGGAATGATGTAGAGAGAGAGAGAGGGAGAAACTGTTTGGAGGAAAGTTGGATTTTTTGGATTTGGTTGTGTAAGTTCCCTAAGTTGGTTTACGAGACAAGCAGGTCTGCTCCAAGACTGGGGAACTATATAAAAATGTATATGGATCCACTTCCACTTCCACTAACGACTACGAGAGAGCTATACGACTACTACTACTACTACGAAGAGAGAGTCATGTGCGATGAGAGACATGAAGAATTGTGTCAAAGAATTTCCCCTAAAGACTCTGGTTCTTAGCTATAATTCATGGAGCTTTTGGAATAAGTAATGAGTGCGAGAGGCTCTATCTCCTCTTTCTTCTCGCTCTCAATTTTTCCTCCTACCCCTTCATTTCCTTTTTCTTTTAGCCATAGTCTTGAGAGAGAGAGAGAGAGAGAGAGAGAGAGAGAGAGACGGAGAGCTAACTCAGCATTGATTTCTATAAAGTCATGTCAACCTCCAAGACTATTGATATGATTACGACGAGGAACCCGAACTGCGACGCAGTTGACTCCGTCCTTTCTTGTCTGTGACAGATTGTCGCATAATTGAAAATTACATTAAAGGATCTAATTACTTGTTACAGGTACTTCCATTCAATTACATTTCCCTCCACAGACCCTACATAGACACGGACTGGACTCCAGACCAGAAAAGACACTTTGGTCTTAGGATCCAGAAGCGAAGGGAAGACTGGAGAGGAGAACAACTTGGATTTCAATTTCTAAAAGACTCATTCACACACCAAGCCAATAAGCCATACTGTACTTGGACCTGGACTATACAATCTTCCTCCCAAACTACAATTTCCTCCTCTATAAAAAATAGAATGCATGAGCTTTCTAATCTTGAAGATGGCTCTCGCCAAATAGGATTGTAGAAGAGTTGTGGGAGCCATAAGTGCATGAGACGAGAAGGAAAGTGAGAAAAGTCGAATCTCCAATCTCCCACTACTGTATGGAGCTATGCATGAGAATATATTGATCTGCCCACCTTCATAACAATAACAGTGGACTCTCTCTCTCACTGACTCACTAGCTCAATCGACAAACAATGCGATCAGCCTCAATTCTCTCCCAACCGGCTGTATATTACCAGTACTAGGGTAATAGGAAAGTCTACCCCGACGCTCGGCTCTATATTTTGTGTAGGGGATTTGGATCTTTGTTGTATCTCGAGCTTAGGATATTACTATTTGTTCTCCAACTCTGTAAATATCTCTACTACATGTTTTTTTTTATTCTTGGGAAGCATTTGCAAAATAAGGCGGATGAGAATATAAAATACCTAAATGGGTTTACATTCTACATTTTGTAGCAAACACTATCTTGCTACCCACATACGTCACCTCCTCGGAAACGTAGTGAGCAGAACAGACAATCAGACAACTAGACTCTGTGGACTGATGACTCTTTGCACAGTGCGAGAACGAGATCGAGAACGCGTCAAGGAAGAAAGGATAAGGTAGGAGAACATGTAAAAATTTTACCTCTCTTTCAACTTCCAATGGGCAACAAAAGCCATACCATGGAATGATAGAGGAAAAAAAGCCAAAGCCAATACTCAAATGCACACACAGAGGGTTATAAAGGTAGTGCGTGCGGCGTCTTCTTCTTCTTCTTCGTCTTCGTCTTCACATGTATGTAGGCCACGGTAGACATTTCTCTAAAAACTTCAACCTCTATTTCTACTTCTACGCCTCTCCATCTCGTCGAGAAAACACCTACGAAACTTGTATACCTATACACCTACACCTCCACCTGCTTTCCTTCCTTCCTTCCGACAGGAACGCAAGTAAAATAATATATATGATGATGATGGGAGCGAGCATATATACGCAGGGAGAAGTTGCATCTCAGGGGGGGCCACAAAAATACAATCATCCCAAGGAAAATCAAAGATCCCATATGAAAAATTTATCAAGAAAATATTGTGTGTGAGCAGTAAATACTTTTATGTGACATAACTCTGATCAAGAGTAATGGGGGAGCGTGTGCAGGAGCAACAGTCCGAAGAGAGCCTCCTCTCTCTCACTCTTTTTCTCAGCCCATCATGTTTACAGATGTAATTTCAAAAAAAAATAATCTAGATGAGTAACCTTAATGGAAATGGGGAATAAAATAAAAATCCCCAGCTATGTCATGCCACTTCAGAGCTCAATGCTCAAAGAAATAAAATATTTCGCTACTATTCTTTTTATTGGTTTGGTTAGCAAGCCATTCTTCTCTCTTTCTATATATAATTCCCTACTTCTCTCTTCTCACTTGTTTCCCTCTGTTTTTTTCTGCTACTGTTATTGTTGTTATTATTATTGTTGTTACGGGCTCAACGAAGGAAGAAGCATTAAGCTTTGAAAGGTAGATGAAAACATGAAAGCATGAAGATTATGAAATACATTGTAAGACTCTTAAAGCTTCCGCCTACAGTCCTACCCCTACCAATACCAACATGAGTACAGTACTGTACGGTACGGTACAGTCTACAGTCAACCAACAGTCTTAAAATCCTACGGGGTCTCACTATATAGAATTGCGGCTTGGGATATGAAAACAAACTTAGTGGTGCTTATTTTAACCCGTTGGATAAATGAGGTTGGAAAATCTTGTCTCTGCCATAAACCTCATAAAGTTGTTGGGAAGTTGAATTTGAATTTTGAGTCGAACTGAGCGAGCAACTGCAGAGGGCCAGAATAGGTGTAAATAATTCGGGACAGCTCAAACATGCAGTGTATGTCTCTCTCCCTTTTGTATAGCTCCCATAATCTTTGTATCATATCAGTTTTAATCAGAAGCCAGACTGCGCGCATGAATTTCAAGTGCAATGAGTCGTGAGTGAAAGACGATGGGACGGAGACGACAGATAGCATATTAGAAGAGAGGACTCAAAAAGCATCCCAGGGCTCTCTCTCTCTCTCTCTCTCTCTCTCTCTGTGCATCCATTCACAGAGATTATTCTACATACATAATACAAGTATTAAGGTATGCTCATTTTTCCACACGCGGAGGAGAGAGAGATGGAATAAAAAAAACAGTGAGAAATTGCAAGGGAGCCGAAGCCGAAGAGATGAGCAGGTTGAGATGAAATATAATGAAAATAATCATAACCTAATGTCTAATGTAGGCACCGGAAGGACCAAAGAATAGCAGAGAGAGAGAGAGAGAGAGCGAGATCATAGACTGGGCCAAAAGGGGTGCGGTCGTCCATCTGTTTCCGTTGAGGGCGGAGGGTCCATGACAGTTTCCGCTCATATTCACGTACTCACCTATGCTTCTATCTCTCGCTCTCTCCCATGCTCACTTTTATTACACTGTGTTTGTGTAGAGGCGGATAAGTATACAGTCACAGAGTTAGAGAGAGACACACACACACACACACCTAATGCGGAGCTCCTGCTCATTCAATTGAGGAGAGAAACCCTCCACAACTACCTTCCTTTGTCCCTCTGTCTCCGTCTCATCCCTGCTCTCCTTACTCATTATTATATCACTCACCTATCTCTATCTCCTTCACGTACACAAACACACGGAGTCAGTCAGTCAGACAGACACTTCTCCACGCTACTGCTCTCCTATCCTTCCACTCCTATCAATGGAAATGTTATTTTATTGAAATACAAAAGCCGGAGTTGAGAACGTGCCTACTCTTTATATATACCCTATGTACCCTATATATCCAGCCCGCGTCGACTTATCAACTCTTATTTACATACCCTTTACCTAGTTACATGTTTCACTCGAGATTAGAATAATAGTGGTAATGGGAATGGAGCAATACTACCTATTACAGCTTTTATTCACCGTCGTGTCTACCTTCTCGATCCCCTCTACTCTCTCAAGCTATATCCATTTAAACCGAGACTATGTCTCCCTATTTACTATTTACACCTCGACTACAAAGTATATGCACTATATTATGCCTAAAGTAACTGAGTTGAATCAAATATTACTTGCCCATATCTAATCAACAGCCTACCAACAACACCTTCCAAATGAACAATGTCTATTATTGTCAACTAATGAATTATCCTTTTTCTACTTTTCACGTTGAATTCATTAGAAAGACGTGGTTTTTGGGCTTTGGTAATTTGAATTCAAATTCAAATTCGACTCAGTTCAATATCAACTGCTTCACATCTAATCCATTCCCACCTTCATTTCCCTATCAGTGTTATCATCTCCATAGTCCTCCACATTTTACTACTCACACTCGCCCCGAGTACATAATTATGCCTGATGCTCTCTGTACCTATATTCCTCAATAGAGCTGTAGTATCTTTTTTTTTTGAAAAAGCAACTGACTGGAAATGGAAATGGAAATGGAGAAGCAAAGCTCGGAACGGAAACTAAGCCCAAGTGAGACTAACCATAATATTCACACTCAATGCCAGCGCCAGCCAGTAAACAATTTGGTATCTTTCCATTATATTTCAGTTTGTTTTTTTATGCAAAATTGTCATTGACAACTGACCGACTTGATTGCCAACGTCAACTCGCAGCAGCTTTATCATTTATCCATTGTAGATTTATAGAATAAAATGTAATCCTACTCAAGAATTTCCAGGGTATTTAAAATACATTGTCTCTGACACCTGAGAATAATTTTATGTTTTGTTCTATTTTTTATGCGCGCTATGCCTTGGTTTTTTGAATATTAATTTAGTAATAATTAATTTGAGAGGGAGAGTTAGGGAGGCATACGTAGGATAGGAGATACTTGAGATTCAGACTGAGACTTTTAAAACTACAGGATCAAAAGAAATAAAAATGCGGGAAAAAAACAAAGAGGAACTATATGAGTTTTTTTCTGTACTTAATAATAAAGGCAGAATAATGTGTATATATAGTGTACAAGAAGGTGAGTGTGTAAAGATTTGATAAGTTGGGAAAGATGAAAGTAACGTGTGTAGATACACAACTAAGTTACATGCATGGCAAGTTTTTTTTTATATTTTACTTTTGCGTTTGCTACAGGAAAAACCAAATTTCGAGTATAATCAAAATTCAGAATTCATAATATCAGAATGAGGAGAGGAAAGGGTTGTTTGATGAGGGAAGGAGCCGGAGCCGGGAACCTCTCGCGCTGTAGATGTCTGATGTTTTGAATGAGTCTCGGTTTTTTGGAAAGAATAGTTTACCACGCACTCAGTAGACATGCCATATTGATTACAGGAGACTTGAGTCAGATAGAGACGGATGGATGCTGGTTTCAATGATTCCAAGAGCTAAATTGTACATTGCATGTTCAGGCACACTAGACTCGGCGTAGATGCGATGCGGATAGATAAATATGATACGGCAGGAAGGCGAGGTAAAACACATAGATAGGCATTGAACCCTTCACTATCATGCATCACACATGAGACATGAAGGAGAAAGAAACCCGAACTGCATTATAGGCATACACGCTCCATCCTATACCCATGGTATAGAACTATATGGATATAACCACAGACGGGCATGAGGGAACTACAGGTACTTACCTACTACTACTACTGTTACTCTATATGGATACCGAGTACCGAGAGACCGAGACGGAGACCGACTACCCACCACCACCACCACCGAACTGACTCTTCAGCTCTGTGAGAATATTATGAAGACCAGAAGCGGTTGTTCCAACGTAGCGTATAAATTTATCTTTTTGGTACATTTTCTTTTTTTGTATATTATATTATGTGTACCACCGCACCTAATCCGTTGCCCTAATCTTAAGTATTCCTACTCCTACTTTAGCTCCAGTACAGATATAGATGCATCATTGATATTGACGGATAGACAGATACCCATACACATGAATACCTCTGTACTCGCCACACTAACACTATACGGAACGGAGGAGAGGATACGCTCATCTGGTGTAATAGTTTGATGTCTCGACCAAATGGTCTCACTTCCTATCCTATGAAGAACCACAAAAAAAAATTCTCTCAATTTCGTCTACACATATTATGAACACTGGGGGATTTTAAACATTTTGCCTGAATCATTTTTATGACTTGCCATAATAAACGAGAAGGATGAAATATTCTTATTGCAAAAAGTTGCCAGCACAGAAAATGTTAGCACCAGCAGATAACACTATGGTTTGGTGCTGGTCCTGGTCCTGGTCCTGGCAACACACTTATACAAACTCCACACACCAACACCAGCACCAGAACCAGCCAGTCATCCGCACAAGTACGCGGACAAGTATACAAAAATTCCACCTATATAGAGCCCTATATAGAAAAAAATAGCATAACTGTCTGAACTACTACCACAAACCAACACACTCCGACTCCGACGAATCCTATTCATTCAATTTAGTCTCCTGCCTTATCCCGACAATCTTCATCAAACTCCACACAATTTATATCCGAAATCCAAAACCATGAAGAAAAAAAATACTATGCGTACAAAATGCAAAAAAAAACAAACTATAATGCCTACCTGTCACTTTCTCAAATCGTATCAGGAGATAAATCCGTCATGTCAAATTATTACAATTTCTAATATTCCTCCATGTGCGAGAGAGAGTTGGAGTCACATTCAGAGTATGATAATTTTACATCGTTAGACGTATATTTACTTTGGGAGCTTGCAACTATTACGTCATACGATATTTCTCAAATTTTACCCCACCCCCCTCAATATCATACAAATCCGTATGTACATGATTAATGTAAGGGATAGGGCGTCATTTTTTCCAGACTCAACCCCCCCAAAACTGTATGACGTAATAGTTGCAAGGCCCCTTTACTGAGGAAAACGACGACGAGGGTGATATGCATTATATTTACTATATATATATGGAACGTGTAAGTACACATAGCACATTTTGGACCGACTCAGCTTCTGTTTTTTAAGCCAGTTTGAGGGAAATGAAAATATTCCCCATATCTCCATCACAAGTTTGCACACTGCGGTTGGAAGTCGAATTAAGGCCTCGCAGTTTGAAGGAACCATGTCTCCCAAGACCCACAGACTTTTCTACCGTAGGTACGTATATAGTAGCTAGTAACATATATCTACTAACTATGATGACGTTGCACTTGCAATAAATGCTTTAATGCATGCAATAAATATTTGTAAAAGTTTCTTACTCCAGCAGCTCTATAGGACACACACACACACACACACAGAGGCACAGGAGTCATGCCCGTTGCTCTACTACATAATCGTCCATGCGTATGGAGTGGAAGTAGAAAGTATAGTATCGACATAGTTTGAAAAATAAATAATACTCTCCAGTGGTATTTTATCCCTTCGACAGATGAGATAAGTGAGTATGGGAGAGAAGGTAATAATTCCTGTTTTTCCAGCAGCCCGAGTATAAAATGACATATGCTCGGCTGGAATGAAATTGAAAACCATTTTGAGAGAGTCATTAAAAAGGAGAGAAACAAATATTTGCATACAGATCATTTTAAAAAGTATGCGAGAGAGAGAGTCAGTCCTCTTGAAGTGAGTGAATGAGTATATTGTATATGTATCTTTGGCTTATTTGGTTTTAACTAGGGCTTTTTTTTCTACTCTGCTGCTACTGCTGCCTGCCTGCCTCAAACCAATGAACCACTAACATCCTCTCTATGTAGTACAGTATGTCCCTAAAGGTTAG